>BSBK01005270.1:185000-745000 GCA_027943335.1 Chamaecyparis obtusa | reverse complement strand
TGGTAATGCATGCCTTAAATAATTTACACCACTTACCTACAAATCCAAATTTATGTAGGACTTTAAATAAGAATAACCAATTGACCCAATCATAAGCCTTCATCATATGCAACTTAATTAAAAAAATTGATTTCTGATTGGTATTAATAGAGTGAAGGACCTCATGGGAAACCAAATCCCCTTCCATAGTTTCCCTCCCCAGAACAAAACCCCCTTTCTTAGGAGAAATAATTGAAAGTATCAGATGTTGCAACCTTAAATAGATTTATTTAGTTATTATCTTGTACACTATGTTACAAAGAGAAATGGGGTAAAAATCCACAAAATTATTAGGACTTTTAATTTTAGGAATAATGGCAATGTTGGTTGTACTGAATCATTTGAGCATTGAAGCATTTCTCCTATATTATTCCATAACTTCTAGTAAATCCCAATAGATGACATACCAAAACTCCTAAAAAAATAAAGATGTGAATCCATCTGAACTTGGAACCTTATTTGGAGGAAAATAAAACACAACCTTTGATGCAAGGGAGGATAGGGAGAGGGGCCAAAGGAACACCCTAACTAGATCCACCTTTCAGAGATCACACATGGAAGAAACAACACAAAAGTGAGAGAGAGAATGCAGATCAACTTCTTATTATTTCATCAAATAGATTCATACATGTCATCCTGTAAGGCCTTCCCAGTTTAGGCCAGATATTACAATTCAAGTACATAAGTCCTCCAACATGCGAGGATCTAAAACAATCTTCAAAATTCTAACTTCTATTTTCTATCCCAAAAACTAGCTCCCTAAACTACAACCAAAACAAACAACTCGGTAAGCAAGGGTATCCGAGTGCCAAAAAAGCATCACTGAGTGCTAGGGAATTGACCAAGCACCAAAGAGATAACCAACCAACCCCGGTTAACAAAGGAAACTAAGAAACTACTGAGACAACTTAGTTAAAGCAGAAACTGAGCAACATAGGAAAACACAAACATGTTTTTTTGGTGACACAGGATTGCCAAGGGCCTGAGATGCTCCTGCATCAGACACATGGAGTTAATTGAAATTATTCTCTAAATCATGAAGTAGGTACAATTTGAGCTGAATCCAACTCAGATTGTGAAATCCAAGAATTTTCTTCAATCGGTATATTCTTCCACTTTACCAGATATTCCATATACTATTTTCCTCTTGTACTTCTACCAACTCTTTTTTCCAAAATCTATTGAACTTCTTCTATCTATTTCTTAGGATAATCATTCAGTACTGTCATTTCTCCATATGACTCATGGTACTCATATAAATCAGCAATGTTGAATATAGGTGATATATCCATGTCATCGGGTAACTTAATCTCATAAGCATTTCCACTGTCAAATTTCCTCAAAATCATGCAAGGACCAAACTTCTTCATTTTCAGCTTCCCATATGTTCCAACAAGAAATCTTCCTTTCTTCAAATGAACCATTACTTCATCACCGACTGCAAAAGTCTTATGTCTTCTTGATCTATCAGCTCCGTCTTTATATTTCTAATTACTTTTCTCCAGCTTATGTTTTACATCTTCATGTAATATCTTCATGTACTCAGCAAACTTTACTCTTTCAACACTTCTCTTTCCTTCATCAGCAATATCCCTTAAATCTGATATACCTCTTGGTTGTATGTCATTTACAATCTCAAAAGGTGTTTTTACAGTACTATTCACTGAATTATTGTACACAAACTCTTCTTGTGCCAACACAAAATCCCAATTACTCTGTGTGTCTCCAACTAAACATCTCAAAAGATTACCCAAGCTTCTTTTCACAACTTTTGTCTGTCCATTAGTCTTTGGGTGAAATGTAGAACTATATTTCAACTCGGTGCCAAACTTTCTCCAAAGGGTTTTCCAAAAGTATCCAACAAATTTATTGTCTCTGTCAGAGATGATACTCCTTGATAATCCATGCAATCTGAAAATTTCCTTAAAGAAAAGATCTTCTATATGTACTACATCTGATGTCTTTCTACAAGGTATAAAATGTGCCATTTTAGAAAATCTATCCACAAAAATAAATATAGAATCATTAACTCTTACTGTCTTCGGTAATCCAAGAACAAAATCCATATTGATATCAATCCAAGGTTTGTCAAGAACTGAAATCAGTGTATCCAATCCAATATTCTGATTTACTCCTTTTGCAACTTGACAAATTCCATAACTTTTCACAAATTTCTGAACATCCTTATACAACTACAGTCAAAATTATTTCTCCTTAAAAAAATTCAATGTCTTGTCAACACCAAAGTGTCCAGCCAAACCACTACTATGCTTCTCCTTTATCAAATTAGTTATCATTGATCCTCTCAGTATAAACAATTGAATACCTTTAAACAACATACAACCTTGAATGAAATATTCTTCCCATTTAGTACTTAGTTGATCTTGAATAGGTGCTATGCACTTTCTCCACAGCTCAGAAAAATCAGGATCAAATTCATACGAATCTCTCATATCATCAAAACCAAGAACTTCAATTTTCATCTCAGTCACCAAAGATCTTCTTCTACTCAATGCATCAACAACTTAGTTAGTGACTCCACTCTTATGTTTTATCACAAATGTATAACTCTTCAAATACTCAACCCATTTCATATGTCTCTGATTCAACTTATTTTGACTACCCAAATACTGTAAATCTTTATGATCGATATACAACACAAATTCAATCGGTATCAAATAATGTCTCCATTTCTTCAGGGCTTGAAAAATAGCATAGAATTCTTGATCATACACATAATATTTCCTTTTTGCATCATTCAACTTTTCACTAAAGAAAGAAACATATTTACCTTCTTGACTCAACATAGCTCCTATTGTACTACCACTTGCATCAAATTCCAGTTGAAATACCTTATTGAAATCAGGCAATGCTAACATAGGCAATTCAAAAACCTTCTACTTCAAAGTCTCAAAACTTTTATCAGCTCCATGTGTCCACTTGAATTCTCTTTTATCTCCTCTCATAGTCTCAGGCATAGCATTACAAATTGAACTGAAATTCCTAATGAACTTTCGGTAAAAACTTGCCAAACCATGAAATTATCTTACCTCACTAACATTCTCAGGTGTAGGCTAATTCAAAATAGCTTCAACCTTTTCAGGATCCATTTTCAAACCATTATCTGAAATCACAATCTCCTCTTTCATGAATGAACACTTTTTCAAATTTATCAGAAAATTTTCTTCTTTCAACCTCTGCAATACTTGTTTAACATGCAACAAATGTTATTCTCTGGTCTTACTGAATATCAGAATATCATCTAGGTATACAATCACAAATTTACATAAGAATTTCTTCAAAACTTCATTCATCAATCTCATAAAAGTACTCGGTGAATTAGTTAAACCAAAAGGCATAACCAACCACTCATACAAACCTTATTTTGTCTTAAAATTAGTCTTCCACTCATCACCTTCTCTGATTCTAATTTGATTATCCAATTTTCAAATCAATTTTGGTAAAATACTTTGCTCCAATCAAACTGTCCATTATGTCATCCATTCTTGGTATAAGAAACCTATATTTCACTGTTATCTTGTTGATTGCTCTGGAATCCATACACATTCACCATTCTCCATTTTTCTTAGGTACCAATACAACAGGTACTGCACAAGGACTCAAACTTTCTCAAATCAAACCTTTCTACAACAATTCTTGAATCTATCAGTTCAATTCCTAATTCTCAATAGATGTCAACCGATGTGGTGCCTTATTTGGTAAACTAGCTCTAGGGATTAGATCCATGCAATGATCAATGCTTCTCTTTGGTGGCAAACCATCGGGTACATTATAAAAAATTATCTCTTTATACTCGGTGAGTAACTTATCAATCTCTTTAGGTATGGTATCCTCTATTTTCTTACTCAGTTTGTTAGGAATCACAACAAAACATACATCATTCTTCTTCAAATCCTTAACAAACTTTCTTCCTTCCATCAAGAAAAATTTCACAGATGTACAAACATTACTAATAGGTTCTTCAATCAAAGGTAACAAGATTTGTCTTCTCCCATCAACTCAACTAGTATATTTATGCAATCTCCCATCATATATAGCATGTCTATCATATTGTCAAGGTCTACCCAACAAAATATGACAACAATCCATAGGCATGATATCACATTACACCTTATCATAGTACTTTCCAATTTTCAAATACACATAGCATTGTTCACTTACCAAGAGTGTATGCTCATCCTTGATCCATGAAATCTAATAGGGCTTTGGATGTTCCAACATTTTCAACTGCAACTTTTTAACCATTTCCTTAGATGCCAAGTTCTCTGAGCTTCCATACTTCATCATAAACTCTACATCTATTCTTGAACAAACTTTTCCTTACCGGATCTTCCTAATTACTTTCACTCCAAAGTTCTCTCCTTACCATCAAGTTCTTTTCCTTCTCAGGTTCATTTGATGAATCTTCTTGCACCAAAGCATTTCTACTACTACTGACCTTCTTACTTGCATGTGTACACTCAAATGATATATGTCCTTCTTCTCCACAATTGTAACAAGTTCCTCAGAAACCACCTTTGTTATAACTACCTTGGTAGTTATTTCTTCTTCCTCTAGATGAACTTTCACCTTTCTACTTGGTCTTGCCTTTATCCAGATTTGGCTTTTCTAGTTCAGATCTACTATTTTCACCATAAGATCTACCTCTTCCTCTAGGGAATCTACCACCTCTACCTCCTTGTCTTTTCTCATGTCTCTTGTTCAATTTCTCCTCAGAGTTTAATGCAAACTGATAAGCTTCTTCAATGTTCTCCAATTTAACCAAACTAATTTCTTCTTGGATGGAAACTCTCAATCTATTCAGGTACCTAGCAATTCTTTCTACATCATCTTCATCATGTCTAAATTTGATATCTAATCTATATAATTCCTCAGTATATTCTTTTACTTAGCTATCTTTCTACCTCAAACTTTTCATTCGCCTAACTAGGTTAATCTGATAATCACAAGGTAAAAACTTTCCTTTTAACTTATTTACCATTTTATTCCATACCTTAATTTTGTCTTTGCCTTTCCTCTTTCTGTCCAACTACAGATGTTCTAACCACAAAGATGCATGACTCTTCAACTTTGTGCTTGCAATTTTCACCTTCTTTTCCTTAGGAACATTTTCATATTCAAAGTACTTTTCCATCTCGGTGATCCAGTCCACAAATTCATCAGAATCCAATTTTCTACTATACTCAAGAGGATTAAAGTGTGGTGTAGACTTTAGATTTTCCAAAGCTTTAAAAAATCTTTCCTTACCTTGATCCATCACCGGTGCAAGTTCTACATCAATGTTTTCTTCCTCAATTTCATCATCACTAATATCTTGAACATGTCTTCCTCTTTGCTGGGCTATTTCAACAGCTTCCAATCTAGCAACAAGTTGTCTCAACATGTCTTCCAATCCTAGATCTGTATCTTGCCTCCCATGACCCATCTTGAAACCCTCTATAATTGCAGGTCAGATCACAATCTGCTACCCCACAACAAATCAACTAGGGTTTGACAAGAAGGAACCCTCAAACCTAGATTTTCAAATCTAGATCCAGGATTCACCTCAGCTTTGATACCACCTGATGCAAGGGAGGATGGGGAGAGGGGCCAAAGGCACACCCTAACTAGATCCACCTTGCAGAGATCACACATGGAAGCAACAACACAAAAGTGAGAGAGAGAATGTAGATCAAATTCTTATTATTTCATCAAATAGATTCATACATACCAGGCTGTAAGGTCTTCCTGGTTTAGGCTAGATATGAAAATTCAAGTACATAAGTCCTCCAACATGCGAGGATTTGAAATAATCTTCAAACTTCAAACTTCTATCTTCTGTCCCAAAAAATGGCTCCCTAAACTACAACCAAAGATTACATTATCTACAAGAGGATACCGAACAATTAAGCCTTCAGATCCACCATCAATGGAAGGAACGACTAGATCTAGGTCCACATGCTTCCCAATGATAGATTCCAACATTAAATCTATGACCATAATTAATTGCAAGAGTCGGCCTCATCAAGAAACTAAAACAAACAACTTGATAAGAAAGGATAACCAAGTGCCAGACAAGCATCACCAAGAACCAAGGAATTAACTAAGTGCTAGAGAGATAACTGACCAACCCTGGTTAACAAAGGAAACTGAGCAACTACTGAGCCAAATTGGTCAAAGAAGAAACCGAGCAACACAGGAAAACAAAAACATGATTTTTTGGTGACATAGGATTGCCAATGACATGAGATGCTCTTGCATCAACCTTATGCACTTCTTGAAGAGTAAAGGGATCCAACAAACTCCTATTATCTTCTTTTGTTATTAAACATGGAATGTAATCTAAAAGATGATTGGTTAAAATATTTGGAGGAGGGATTGAGGGTGTAGGAGCCAATAGACTTTTGAAAAAATTGATTTCTTTAGCCTAAATGCCTTGAGAACTTTCTATCATACTACCCATTTCAAAATCCTTAATGGATAAAATGGCATTAGCAGCTCTTTTTTGTTTTCCAGAAGCATCTAAGTATTTAGTATTTCTATCCCCATCCTTGAGCTACATCTCCCTTGATTTTTGCCTCCAGTACTCTTCTTCCAACTTGCATAACTCCTCCCAATCCTCCTTTAAAGATTTGTGTTTCTCATAAGTAGTGACATCTAGACCATGTTTAATAATGTGTTGATTTATCTCTACAAGTTGCTTACTGACAACATCTTTTTGGACAAAATTGTTCTTAAATACTTTCTCATTCCATTCCTCAATTTGTGTTTTAACAAACCTGATCTTTTTTTAAGAATTGGAACATTTTGGTGCCTCTATAAAAAGGAGAACTTACCCACCACTATTTCAAAAGACCATGATAGTGTTGACACAAGGCAGGGAACATGAAGGGCCAAAGGATGGCACACCCTAATGATGCAAGCCTACAACACACATGCGGAAGAAATAAACAACAAGAGTGAGAGAGAGAATGCAAGATCTTTCATATATAATCATCAATTGGAACCATACATGTCAGGCTGTAAGGCCTTCCCGATTAGGGCTAGCTATTACAATGAATTATAGAAGTCCTCAAACATGCGAGGATCTATTACAAATATCCAATCTTATCTCTACTATCTTCTATCCAAAACTGACTCCTAAACTACAACCAAACATCTACATTTAAAAAAGAAGCTAGTGAGCTAATTTGGCCTTCAGATCCATAATTAATAGAAGTAACGGTCAAATCTAGGACCACACACTTCCCAATGATGGATTCCAACATTAATTCTGCAATCCAATATAAATGAACAAGTCGGCCACAATAGGAAAAAAAATTGAACCCATCGGTAAGCAAGATAACCAAGTAGTAGATAGATAATGTCGAGCTCCAATGAAATAACCGACTGCCCAGGAGATAACTGACCACCCTTAGTAACCAAAGGAAACTGACCAACTACCAACCAACTCAGTTAAAGCAGAAACCAAGCAACACAAAAAAAACTCCAAATTCTTTTTTTGGTGACATAGGATTGCCAAGGATCCAAGATGCTCCTACATCAGACACCTGGGGTTATTTTGAAATGATTCTCTGAATCATTTGGTAGGTCTAGTCTGAGATGCATCCAACTCAGACTGTGAAATCCATGAATTGTCTTCCATCGGTCTATACTTCCACTTAACTAGATATTCCATATATTGTTTTCCTCTTGTACTTTTGCCAATTCTTTCCTTCAAAATCTGTTCAACTTCATCATTATGCTTCTTAGGATATTTTGTCGGTACTGTCACTTCTTCATCAGGTTCATGATACTCATACAAATTAGCAATATTGAAAATTAGTGATATGTCCATGTCATCAGGTAACTCAATTTCATATGCATTTCCACTATCAAATTTCTTCAGAATCTTGCAAGGTCAAAACTTCTTCATCTTCAGCTTTCAATATATTCCAACAGGAAATTGGCCTTTCTTCAAATGAACCATCACTTCATCACTAACATCAAAATTCTTATGTCTTCTTGATCTATCAACTCTATCTTTGTATTTTTTATTACTGTCTTCCAGCTTTAGCTTCACATCTTCATGCAATGTCTCATGTACTCAGCAAACGTTACTCCTTCAACACTTTTCTTATTCTCATCAACAATGTCTCTCAAATCAGATATTCCTCTCGGTTGTGTACCATTCGCAATCTCAAATGGTGCCTTTCTAGTACTCCTATTCATTGAATTATTATATGCAAACTCTTCTTGTGCTAACAAAGAATCCCAATTACTCGGTGTGTCTCCAACTAAACATCTTTAAAGATTTCCCAAACTTCTGTTCACAACTTTAGTCTGTCCATCGGTTTGTGGGTGAAATATAGAACTATATTTCAACTCAGTGCCAAATTTTTTCCAAAGGGTTTTCCAAAAGTATCCAAAAAATTTACTATCTTGGTCAGAGATAATACTCCTCGATAATCCATGCAATCTAACAATTTCCTTAAAGAAAGGATCTCCTACATGTACTGCATCTAATGTCTGTTAGCTCATTTTCATGTAGAATTGCCAATACAGTTTTCAAACTTGACTCACGGGTTCTCAACTCCGGATTCTTATAGGGAAAAGGCTAATTGATAAGGACCATGTCCTTCTTCTACTTCGGGCTCCACAGACCTAGGCGGGTGTACCTATATTTAGACTTAATGCTCCACGATGAGATATTAATGGAAGCAGATGTTTATTTGCAAAAAATGGCAAGTGTGACAAGGATAAACTCCTTCTTTTCGAGCTTTGAACTCAGGTAGGTTAACCCCTTTTAGATCTACTTCTTGAAAGGATCACAACAATAGTTTATATTCTTGATATAAACTTTATCTTCTCAGTCACTCAAAATATACATGAAAGTAAATTATTATTTGAAAATTGTTGAGGGTGAGATCTCTGCAAATCGAGGATAGACCAGTGCCTTATCTTTGGGTTATAGAGTCAAACAATGAAATGTATACCTACAGAAATCTTCTAAATGAAACACAAATAAATCCCAAATGAAGTGCCTTACAATTCATCCTCTCTTAAACACGTTTGATCATCAAATTCTTGCTAAATTCCTAAGCTCTCAGAAATTAACCTAAAGACATTATCCTTTCCTTGAAAGGAGCTAGAGATTAAAATCACAGATACCTTGTAAATGGTATATCAAAACTACCTTATAGATTCAATACACAAAAGCCATATAATTCAAACAAGAAGACAATTGAAATCATGCAAGGGAATTCTTTTTATATTCCAATAAAACCTCACTACATTAATACACTTCAAAATCTGATAAATTATTCTAAGATTTCAACAATGGCGTTCAGCCTCTACAGTATATTTCTCAACCTCCTCTTAAAATGAACAAGGCCCTACTACTTATACCAATCAGCCATCTTGGAATCCTTAAAAGGATGCAACAAGCTTCAGATGGCTGTTAAAAGATCTTGCATTAAAAACAAGATTACAAATCTGGAAAGTTGTTTGCAACAACAGATTACAAATATCTATTTCTAACAGTCCCGCAGGTGGCATCTTTGTCTAAAGATATTTTAGAGCAGTTGCTAAATTTGTTGTGTGAATGATGACTGCCATCCAGCTAATTTACATCATTCTTTGTTTGAAACTTGCTCTCCCTCATTTTCTGGATCAGATGCCATCTGCAACTCTATTTGGCCAGGTGTCACATTCGTGTCTGTGACAATTTGTTTGACATTTTTGTCCCTTTTACCTTGACTTTCAAAAGTTTGGGATACTAACACCTGCCGCCTCTTCAACTAATTTCCCTTTCTTCTAAATCTCTTGACAGATACGTGGATTCCCAAGTCATGTAGGTTTCTTCAATTGGCCAATGAAAGGCAAGGACCTCATCTTTCTTTGGGGACAACTTTTCCCACTCAGCAACCAACTGATGAACCTCTATTCTCACATTAGCAAAATGTAACCTAGCATCCTAGAGGAGTTCAATAAAATGCACAAATGGGGCATTATCATCTGTACCAAGAATGTCATTTATTTTAGTTAGCACTCATCTATCTATTTGCTAACCATCCATTGACCTTTATCCTTGATTACCCCATCTACCTTGATAAGACCAGGGAAAATTTGGAAATCATCCTGGAAATATCTTGTTCTTAAGACTTCTGACCTTCTCTTTATACTCTCCCTATTTACTTCAAAATCAAAAAGATCTTTGATAACCCTGTAAGTACTCGCAAGCTCAATATTTACAACACACTGATCCTTATTTCAATCAAACCATGACCTCAGAGTGTCTTTCCTTGCAGTCCATCTTTCCAAAATTTTGTCCACAGTTGCCACCTCTTTCTGAAAGGTCACCAAGACATCTGCCAATTGTTTTGCAGATTTGTATACTTCTTTAGGTCTCACCTTGGCAACAAAATGTGACACAACACCTTTTATCTTACCAGCTAACTTATTTTTTACCCTTTGATCAACATCTTCTTCATCCATGGAAGGAGGAGAAGGGGAAGGGGGAAGTTCAATAATGGGGCTCGATTAGGAAGGCCCTGCAGAGGAGGAAGCTATCTGAATTTGTTCTGATAACTGTATTGGGCCCTGTTCTCCCAATTTCTTTCTTAAATCTACAATCAGAATATCTCTCTCAAGAATCCCTTGTTTCATCTCACCATAAACCTTCAAGACTGTTTCTAGTTTTGTAGTGAGTTCATCTTTCTCTCTAGCTTCCTTTTCTGCCACCTTTACTGTTAATTGTGCCATGGCCATTACCATACCTGATGCCTCCACCAAAGATGTATCAGTAACTCTTCTTACAATTAAACTCCCTGAGAGGTCATCTTTGACAATTTGCTTTCCTTTATCACTTTCATTCTTCCTCAAAGACCACATCACCAATGCTTGATGATTATCACTAAAAGTGACTCCTTTAACAGCTTGTTCTACTTCTTCTAGAGTCCTATGGAGAGGAGTGGTTTTCTTTTTGACTACATCAAACACTACTACATCAGCTATATCCCATTCTGGGAGGATCAGTACTCCTGACATCTTTACCATATCTCTTCCCTGTTCTAGAGTGATTTGTTTGAACTTTGTAGTCATCTCTATTTTCACTTCTTCCTCTATAACTTGTAAATCCTTATCCGGATTCACTTCATGTCTCTTCTCATAGATTTCTTGAAATTGCTTGATGTTTAATTTCCAAAGAAACTGCATAAAGGCCCTAGTTTTAACAAAAGTGTCATCAACCAAAAACTCTTCACAAGCTTGCTTGATTACAGGGTCCAATTTAGTGCCTGCTAACTCCCTTGCTATTAGATCCAACTTAGGTTCTTCTGGTAGCTCTGGCACTCCCTCATTTACTTCTTCATAAGTCATGAAGATCTGACCTAGAGCATCTACTTGCTACACTTGTTCTGCAATCTCTTGGTCATCAAAAATTCTTATAGGAGACTATGATGGGGAGTACTCCTCTTCCACATGAACAGGTCTCTCTTCCAACCTTGCCTTTTTGATGGGGGTGGAGAATCAACAATATCTTCAGCAATCTGAGGAGGAGAATCAGGGATCTCCACAATTTCCTTTTATTTTTCAACTTGTTGTGAGGTTGATGGGATACCCCTTTTATCCATCTGCTTTTGCTGGCTCTGTTCTAGTATCACCACATTGTAACCAGTCTTCTTTTGTACCACATATCTCCCCGGGGGTAATCCTTTTGCAAACACAGGCTTACTCAACAATTGTCTAGCCTTTTCTGGATCATCCTTCATCACTTTTTCCTTCTTCTCATTTAAAGTCTGGAAAACACCCTGAAAACAATTCATGAGAGTGTCTATTTTCTTCCCCATTGGAGTTATGCTTTTCAGGGGATCCCATCCTGAATCAAATTGTCGGATAAAATCTAGTGTTTTCTTGTATACCAACCATTTTTCTTTCATGACCTCTTGTTCCTGTATTTTAGCTACATTCCTGATGATGTCTTCAAGGAAATTAAAAATGTGGTTGATCATGGCACACTTGGCTCTCTTTTTAAACATTTCATTATAAAACCCTTCTGGATCTGTTGTTCTGGCAATTGCAGTAGCCATATGGTACGGGGCCAAAATTTTATCCATGTAGACCCATCCACCCTTGGTAATTATGAATTGATGGGCAATGGTAACATTTGGGAATAAAGTTCCCTTGCCTTTCCTAGTGAGGGCACACTCCTCAATATCACCCAATTGCCTCAAAAACTCTGCAATTCCAATCCTAAGGGGTACTTGATAGGGAAGTATAAAAGGGGTCCCTCTGAAACCATACAATCTGATAACAGTTGATACATTATAGAAAATAACATCTCCCCAATTGTGGACGATGTTCAAATTCTTGGCAAACTGGTTTGGCCTAACAAGTTGTGCTAACATTGTTGGGATTCTTGGGTTATCTAAAACAAACAGCTTCCTGACTCTAGCCGCAAAACGTTTATCAAAATTGATAAAACTATGATCCCTTTTATCCCAGGTCATTGTGAGGCTCCATAATTGGACTGGCATGTCTTCACCATCCTTCTTTCTCACCAATTCCATTTCTTGTTCAAAATAGCTTGCTCCTTTGAACAGAAACATGTACATCATGAAAGAGTACTAGCCAAAGGGTCTATCACTTTCATTCTTCTGAATCTTTACTAATCCATTATGGATTAATTCAGCAATGAAAGGAGAAAAATCAAAAGTGATAGACACGTGTGCATGTAAAATTTGGATCATCATGCACATCAAGTGTATTGGCATCCTGTCACTAACATCCTCTCCAAAAACTTGACACAATGACCAATATGCACCCCTAGCTCTGAGATCAAAATATTCTATTTTAAAAGGCTCCGAAGTGTTCTGCCCCACAACAACCATTTTCCCAATTTTTTTGCAAAAATCCTTCAAAAACTTGCCTTTATAATAGTTCCTTTGTGCATTGTAAACTTGCCTTAATTCTTCAAAGTTAATGCTTTCCAAACTTTCTGACGGTTCACTCAATCCGAACACCTTCCTGATTTCTTCAGCTGAAACCTTAAACAATAACACCCCCTTTGCATCCCTAATTTCTCTAGTGATTGGATCATAATTTTTTGCAACCTGGGTCATCAAATCTACATCTAGAAAGACACCAGGCACGACAAGTTTTCCTAAGTCAGATTGCCATATATTGCTTGCAGGATGAGGGGCATTTCTCTGACTAAAACCTACCTTGAACAATTCCAGTCCTGTGGTATTAGAGTCACCTCTTGCGTTGATAGTACCAATCTTGGCCTCTCTAATAAAACTTTCCGTATCATATAAACCTTCTGCTATTTTTACCCTAGGGTCTTTAGGAATCAGACTCTTACTCTTCACCAGGGTAGTGGAAGAGCCAGGAAGTAACTGCAATAAATCCTCGTGCAAACCTCTTTCACTATACTCTACTTTACCCGACAATTCTTTCCTTGGGGCCATTTTAAAGTTTATTTTAACAGAAATTCTTGCACGATAGACTAAACACAGAACTGTAATCCTTTCAATAAGGAAGCAAATCACACAAGAATTTTACCAACCTTTTCTCTCAGAAGCCACCCGGGAAAAGCAACCAATCCTCAGAAATCTTCACGCCTGAATCTTTGCAAACTTTGATCTCTTTGTGCTTCTGAAAGTGCGTGAAATTCTGATATATGAGCCACTTAAAGTAGTCCTGTCAACAATTAATTCAGCATGATTGAAACAATTACTCCTCCGGAAGAGCGAACTGTCACTTCTTCAATGGGAAACCTTACTTCGCACCATTTTACCTTTAGTTTGAATGAGAACCATTGATCCTCATTAGTAGATGATCCAACGGCTTATCGCATGATTGCATGGCTTAAAAAACACTCACGCGAACATGTGACTAACCGTCACACTACCTTTCTGTTCCTGGCGGTCTCTTGTAACTTTCCTTTGTTAACATGAAATGCTTTTCGCATGATCGCATAGCTTAAAAGAAGCTTATGTGAACATGCGAAAACCCGTTACCACTAACCGTCACTGTCTTCTTTTAAACCACTAGTCCCACCCTGCATTCGTCAATAAAGAAACTCCACGTTTGCGACACCTGGCAGAATGTCAGGTACTTTCTCTCTTTTCAAGCACCGGTGTTTGCTGAAGCTAACCAATGAGAAGACTTCATTTATGCACATCTGTCAAAAAGTTTTACTGGAGAATCACACTTGATTCAATGCAAGATCAATGGCCTGTCGCATAATCGCATAGGCTTCAAAGATTCCATGTGATTATATGATGGCCGTCCAATCTTCCCTTTACTATTTTAAAACCTTAGAGATTCTTTTGTCACCGGCCCCACTGATCTCAACAAATAGAAAGCCGCCAGTTGTAAGATACTTGTAAGTGGTCTCACTGATCTCCACATCCGGCTTTTGTTATAAGATCAACGGCCATTTCGCATGTTCGCATAGCTTCAAAGATTCCACGCGAACATGCGACCGCCATTAGATCTTCGTTGAAGATTCTCGGTTGGAATGAACTTAAAACATAGGAAAATGTTATTTATACCACCGGGTTTCTAGACTGAGGAAAAACATAACCCCCGCGTATTAAAAAAAATGCATGTGCTCTTTAACGGACCTAAGTGATTTTTAAAAAAGTAACGCTCGAAAAGGAATAAAGAAAATGACTTAGGATTTATTTTGAAAGTGGTAAGCATTTTGGGGGTTTCTTACATGAATTCAAAATTCTTCAAGGGCAAGACCTAGGGTAAGGACTTTGAAATAGGGTTATGTCAATTTTTTGAAGAACTCCAACACCTAGACCTAGGAAACTTTACAGACCAGAGGATTAACCTATCAGAATGGACAAAAAACCTCAGAATTTTAAGAATATTCCCAACAATGTCTTTCTACAAGGTATAAAATGTGCCATCTTAGAAAATCTATCCACAACAACAAATATAGAATCATTACCTCTTACTGTCTTCGGTAAGCCAAGAACAAAGTCCATACTAATATCAATCCAAGGTTTCTCAGGAACAACAATCGGTGTATATAATCTAGTATTCTGACTTACTCCTTTTGCAACTTGACAAATACCACAACTTTTCACAAATTTCTGAACATCTTTATACAACTGCGGCCAATAGTACTTCTCCTTCAGCAAATTCCATGTTTTATTAATACCAAAATGTCCAGCCAAACCACTACTATGTTTCTCCTTTATCAAATTAGATCTCATTACTCCTCTTGGTATACACAACTGAATAACTTTAAATAACATACCTTCTTAAATAAAATATTCATCCCATTTAGTATCTTGTTGATCTTGAATAGGTGCTCTGCACTTTCTCCATGGCTTAGAAAAATCAGGGTCATTTTCATACAAACCTCCCATCTCATCAAAACCAAGAACTTCAATTTTCATCTCGGTCATAAAAGATCTTCTTCTACTCAATGCATTAACAACTCGGTTAGTGACTCCACTCTTATGCTTTATCACAAATGTATAACTCTTCAAAAACTCAACCCATTTCATATGTCTCTGATTCAACTTATTTTTACTACCCAAATATTGTAAAGCCTTATGATCAGTATACAACAAAAATTCACTCGGTATCAAATAATGTCTCCATTTCTTCAGTGCTTGAACAATAGCATAGAATTCTTGATCATACACAAAATATTTCCTTCTAGCATCACTCAACTTTTCACTAAAGAAAGCAACAGGTTTACCTTCTTGACTCAACATAGCTCCAATTGCACTTCCACTTGCATCACATTCTACTTGAAATACCTTACTGAAATCAAGTAATGCCAAAACAAGTAATTCAACAACCTTCTACTTCAGACTCTCAAAACTTCTGTCAGCTCCATGTGTCCACTTGAATTCTCTTTTGTCTCCTCGCATAGTCTCAGTCATAGCATTACAAATTGAACTGAAATTCCTTATGAACTTTCGGTAAAAACTTGCCAAACCATGAAATGATCTTACCTCAATAGCATTCATAGGTAAAGGCCAATTCAAAATAGCTTCAACCTTTTCAAGATCCATCTTCAAACCATCAGCTGAAATAACAAATCCCAAATACACAATCTCTTCTTTCATGAATGAACACTTTTTCAAATTTATCAGTAGCTTTTCCTCTTTCAGTCTCTAGAAAACTTGTCTAACATGCAACAAATGTTCTTCTCTGGTCTTACTGAATATCAAAATATCATCAAGATATACAATCACAAATTTACCCAAGAATTTCTTCAAAACTTCATTCATCAACCTCATAAAAGTACTCGGTGCATTAGTTAAACCAAAAGGCATAACCAACCACTCATACAAACCTTCCTTTGTCTTGATAGCAATCTTCCATTCATCACCTTCTCTGATTCTGATCTAATGATGCCCACTTTTCAAATCAATCTTTGTGAAATACTTTGCTCCAATCAAACTGTCCATTATGTCATCCGTTCTCGGTATAGGAAACCTATACTTCACTATTATCTTATTGATTGCTCTAGAATCAGTACACATTCTCCATTCTCCATTCTTCTTTGGTGCCAATATAGTAGGTACTGCACAAGAGCTCAAACTTTCTCTGATCAAACCTTTCTCCAGCAACTCTTGAATTTGTTAGTTCAATTCCTGAGTCTTGGTAGGTGTCAATCGATGAGGTGCCTTATTCAGTAAACTAGCTCTAGGGATTAGATCCATACAATGATCAATGCTTCTTTTCAGTGGCAAACCATTAGGTACATTATCAGAAATGATATCACTATACTCGGTGAGTAACTTATCAATCTCCTCAAGGACATTATCCTCTATTTTCTTACTTAGCTTATTAGGAATCACAGCAAAACATACATCATTCCTCTTTAATGAGTTAACAAACTTCCTTCCTTCCATCAAAAAAACTTTCACAGATGTGAAAACATTACTAACAGGTTCTTCCATCAATGGTAACAAGATTTGTTTCTTTCCATCAGCCACAATAGTATACTTATGCAATCTCCCATCATATATAGCATGTCTATCATATTTCCAAGGTCTACCCAACTAAATATGACAACAATCCATAGGCATGATATCACATAACACCTTATCATATTATTTTCCAATCTTCAAATTCACATAACATTGTTCACTTACTAGGAGTGTATGCTCATCTTTGATCTATGAAATCTAATAGGGCTTCAGATGTGCCAACCTTTCCAACTACAATTTTGTGACCATCTCTTCAGATGCCAGATTCTCCGAGCTACCATTGTCAATGATTACCTTCCAAAATTTCTCAGAAACTCTACATCTAGTCTTGAACAAACTTTTCCTTACTGGATCTTCCTTCTTGCTCTCATTCCACAGTGCTCTCCTTACCATCAAGTTATTTTCTTTCTCAGGTTCATTCGATGACTCTTCTTGCACCAAAGCATTTCTACTACTACCAACCTTCTTACTAGCCTATGTACATTCAAAAGATCTTTTTCCTTCTTCTCCACAATTATAAAAATTTCCTCGTAAACTTCCTCTTCTATAACCACCTCAGTAGTTACTACCTCTGCCTCTAGAACTTTCACCTTTCCACTCGATCTTGCCTTTATCCAGATTTGTCTTTTTTGGTTCAGATCTACCATTTTCACCATTGGATCTACCTCTTCCTCTAGGAAATCTACCACCTTGACCTCTTTGTCTTTTCTCATGTCTTTTGTTCAATTTCTCCTCAGCTTTCAAAGAAAATTGATAAGCCTCTTCAATGTTCTCCAACTTGACCATACTAATTTCCTCTTGGATGGAAACTCTGAAGCCATTCAGGTATCTACCAATTCTTTCCACATCATATTCATCATTTCTAGATCTGATATCTAATCTATAGAATTCCTTAGTATACTCTTTTACCGAGATATCCTTCTATCTCAAGCTTTGCATTCGCCAAACTAGGTTAATCTGATAATCACAGGGTAAGAACTTTCCTTTCAACTTATTGACCATTTTACTCCATACCTTGATTTTGTCTTTTCCTTTCCTTTTTTGATCTAATTGCACATGTTCCCACCATAAGGATGCATGATTTTTCAACTTTGTGGTTGCAATCTTCACCTTTTTATCCTCAAGAATGTTTTCATATTCAAAATACTTTTCCATCTCGGTGATCCAGTCCACCAATTCATCAGAATCTAGCTTTCCACCATACTCAGGGGGATTGAAATGTGGTGTTGACTTCAGACTTGTCAAATCCTTCAAAAATATTTCTTTGCCTTGATCCATAATAGGAGCAGGTTCTGCATTTGCTTGTTCTTCTTCAATTTCCTCATCTCTAACATCTTCAAGATGTCTGCCTCTTCTTTGGGTTGTTTCTACTACTTCTAACCTAGCAACAATCTGTCTTAGTATATCTGCCAATCCTAGATCTGCATCTCACCTCCCACAAACCATCTTGACAACCCTCTGCAATTGCAGGTCAAATCACAATCTTCTACCCCACAACAATTCAACTAGGGCTTCAAGAGGAACCTGCAAATCTAGATCCGTAGAACTAGATCAAGATCTCACCTCGCTCTGATACCACCTGAAACAAGGCAGGGAACATGAAGGGCCAAAGGATGGTGCACCCTAATGATCCAAGCTTGCAACACACATGCAAAACAAACAAACAACAAGAGTGAGAGAGAGAATGCCAGATCTTTCATATATTATCATCAATTGGAACCATACATGCTGGGTTGTAAGGTCTTCCTGGTTAGGGCTAGATATTACAGTGATTTACAGAAGTCCTAAAAAATGCAAGGATCTGTTACAAATCTCCAATCTTATCTCTACTATCTTCTATCCAAAACTGACTCCTAAACTACAACCAAACATCTACATGTATACAAGAAGCTACCGAGCTGATTCAGCCTTCAAATCCACAATTAACGAAAGTAACAATGAAATCTGGGACCACATGCTTCCCAATGATGGATTCCAACATTAATTCCATGATCCAATATAAATGCACAAGTCAGCCACAATAGGAAACAAAATTGAACCCGTCGGTAAGAAAGATAACCGAGCAGCAGACAAACAATGTCGAGCACCAATGAAATAACCGACCACCTAGGAGATAATCGACCACCCTCAGTAACCAAAGGAAACCAACCAACTCAATTAAAGAAGAAAGAAAGAAACACAGAAAAAACTCCAAATTCTTTTTTGGTGACACAGGATTGCCAAGCACCCAAGATGCTCCTGCATCAAGTGTGGATGTATGAGACACATACATTAAAACTTAAAGGATGAACTGAATTTATAATCATGAGATAAATTATTCCATTTAAAATGTAAGAGAAGTGGGAAGTGATTTGAATCTGAAAATGTTAAAATTTTCAATGAAAAAGAAACTTATTTTAGTTTCCAGCACTGAGGAATAAAAAACTTGTCTAAACTCTCAGTAATTTGCAAGAATACAGATCTTTTGTTCATCCATGTAGATTTTTCATTCTGGGGGACAACATCCAAAACATTATTATCTATAAGGAAAGCTAAAAAGTCCTGCATTGTTCTAGCTGGGGGGAAAATCCCACCCATCTTATCATGACCAGACAAAATCACCTCAAATTATGAAATTCTAATCCTCATCTTGTTCAATAAGATGTCGAGTCAAAATAGACCACAAATTCTTTTTGGCTTGAGTAGATGTAGTACGATAAACATTCAAACACATGAAAGATAGATCAAAACTAGCCATCTTGGATAACTGCCAATTAAAGTTTTGTCCAATAATTTGTCCTTGAACATTTTTAGGATTCCACAAAGTGTCAAGACCACCCGATTCCTATATCCCTTGAACATGAGAAGATTTCCATAATGCCCATTTTCCTAAGGTTTTCCTATAGACTTCCTATGATAACTTCATTTCTTGAAGTAGAATAATATCAATCTTTGCAAAATCCATTTGTTGCTTGTTCCTTTTTTCTTTTTTTAGAGGCATTTAAACCTATAACATTGCATGTAATGATATTCATTATTGACAAGGATAACCCTTAGTTCTCCTTGGTATTCTCTTGTATGATAAGAATTTATCATCCAAGGTAGATTGAATACCTGTTTCAATCTCCTCTCTAGCCTTTGCACTTTTTAATTTCCTTCCTCTAGTCTTTGGATTTTTTGCTTCTTCTCTGACTATTGCTAGTGTTTGTGCAATAGAAAGGATCTGAGAGTAATCAAAATTATTAATATATAGTTCTATCTACCTTTGATTATGAGCATCATCAGTTTTCAATAGAATGTCCTTTGCATTCTGACCCTCCACAACACTAAGTTGTAAAAGTTGACATCCATTCCCATAATGTCATCCATGATATTACATTGATCAAGATGGAAATCCTCCTCATATATGCTTGAAAAATTATATTCCAATACATTGACCTCCTTATCGTCCTTACTCTAAAAAGGTAACATAGTGTTTGAAAAGTTTCTATTATCTATATGTAGTGCAAGATCAAAAATTATAGAAATATCATCGAATCCCTCTTCTTCAATAATTTCATCAATCAGGTCAGAAGTAAGTGATTTCAACATTGAATCAGCCATATGTTCTAAATGTTGCTTAGGTGTTTTGTTTCCCTTAGAAATGATGGACAAGGAAGGAATATGAGTCGGTTTATTCTGAAACATTAGATCACACACAATTACATTCTACAATCTTTGGAAACAACTGTATTATGTATATGCTCTTCAAACTTAGGTCCCAACAATAAATTTCTTGTTGAATGAAAATTATTATGAATAATAGTAGTCTAGAAACCTTGTTCTGAAAAAGACTCTCTGTAACTAGCAAAAAAACTAAAAAGCATTTTTTGTAGCGTAGAAAAACTCATTGAGCCTTTAGTAACTTTATGATAAGGGCTTATAGCTTTTGGTTGAATAGAATTATTCATTGGACTAGAAAACTTACAATGCGTATGTCAATTCATATTATAAACATGTTGATCTGTAACATGAGCTTTCCAAGTATGTCTGAAAGAACATTGAGATGGCTCCGTAGAGTGGTCCTTACATACAAGGACAGTCGATTGATGATCCTTTTTGCATAGATAGTTAAAGTGACCAAGATGTTTGGCATGCTTATCAATGGTCGATTCATCTTGAATGAGAATACTTTTCTCCCACACGCCCTATTTAGATATTATGTCTAGGGAATTAGGGAATGGATTCAAAAATTTATGTAGAACAAAAAATATAATTGTGAGATGAAATTTGTAGGGAATAAGATCACATTTAATAAAGATACCAAATTTATTTGCAAGAATTTTAATAATTTCAAGATATTTGTATTCAAGTGGTAAACCAGGAAAGGAAATCCAAATTGACATGAATTGACACAAGTTGAGATCCACTTTAAAATTAGTTACCCAGGGGAAAGTAAATAATCCTAACCCTTTACAAAACCATCCCTTAAATCTATGAGCCTCATCTTTATGCACTTTAGAATCAAACACATCAAAAAAGAATTCATACTGAGCATCTATGAAAAAAACATCTTGAACTCCCTTCCAATTATCTTTTCCCTAACTCAAGATGTCAGATATCAGAATAGAAGCATTGGAAACCTTACTAATAAGTTTTGTGTCTTGTAAATAAGAAACATGTGTGCATATCATGTAATTTGAAAGATTGATTAATTATTGTGATATCGTTGATGTCCTCCCAGTGTTCTTTTGTGTTGATTTAGTTGTAGCTGAAGCCAAATGGAGACCATTTGCATCCTTATTCCTTCATATGCCTTTCTTATGTTGAGGATAAGCCAAAGGGGTGGAAGGGGGTGTGCCTTAAAACAAATCAAAAACTGGTTGAGGCTTGCAAAGTAACCTCTGATGCTTGTAGCCCTTTTTCAAAACAAATTATGGCTTACCACCCCCATCAATTGGTGCAAGAGCACCCATGGGTTGCTTTGGACAATCCATTAAGATTTTTTTGTTTGTGTGGCTTATGGAATTTTTTTTTGTGTTTTTCTTGAGGTCATGTTGACCATAGGGTGATTACAATAGGGTTCAAGTAGTAGTTTGAGTCTTAGGACCTTTGTAAGTTATAATAAGGGGCTAGAAAGTTGTAAAGCCTCCTGATTAGAAAAATAGAGATGACGACATCAACATGATGTTAGTAGGGTTTTCAATAGTGTAGAACCATGTTTCAACCATGGTTAGGGTCTAGGGTGAGCTTAGATGAGTATTTGAACTCATTTTCTAAAAGATATAAAAAAAATTCTAAAAAGATGTAAAAGTTGCATTGCAACTTTTACAACTTTGAAATGTTGCTCGAACAACATTGTCAAAGTGTCCTAAACCGATGACAAAGTGACCTAAGTGGTAACCTAAGACTCTACCATACTATTTAAGACCAAATTTGACCAAATTTGAAGGTTGGACACCCATTGTATGGACAAAGATTTGTGAAATCAAGAATTTGTCTTGTTTTGTGTGTAATTTATAGTTAAGTTTGTGACAATAGGTAGTTAATGGTTTGATTCCTACATTGTCATTCATGCATGGATTAGATTAGGTGTTTAAATTTTTGTGTGATCCATTAGTTTGGAATTTTTAATTTTTTCCTTTGTGTTTTGTAAATATTTTGTGTTTGACACTATCACTGGTTCAATCCAGACAATTTGTAAAGATGGAAGTCTAACTCACTACCCCACTATTCATTTTGTACGACCTCTTGCGGATAGTGAGTATACACCATGTACATAATGTGTGCAAGACCTAGGGCCCTCAAATGCAGAGGAGGGATTTTTAATTTCTTTCCTCCCTAGACAAGCTAGTGGTGAGCCCGACTAGGGCATACCAAGTTGCAGAGAGCATAACTTGCAGAGGTGAACACTCAGGATCAAAATTCTTTTTTGGAGATTGATGTTAGGAGTCTTTCCAAGAATTAGTGAAGAGGAGAGGGTTTTTCCAATCTAGTTGATGGTCTAAGACATTCAAGCTTGTTCAAGAGCCATAGAAGACCTTAAAACCCTTAAAATTACTCATTTTGAGTTAGGGTATTGTACGGATGGTGGTGACCTCGAGACCCCAAAAATCCTTGAGGGGTTACGAAATGTTCCAAGAATCCCAAGAAAAGTTTTAGGGTTTCTTTGGAAAGGTTAGGAGAAAATCCCTATTTTCTCAGAGTAGGAGACCTAATAGGGCTACTAGCCCATTAGGCTTGTTTTGTGAAGAATTGAAGAAATTGACTATCTTGTTGAACTAGGTGGGACTCCTAACACCCCTAGTTGATTAATTTGGCATGTTTTAAGAAACCTCTACACCTCTGTGAGAGTAGTGCATGTCTATGGAGGTTGAAAGCCTTTAAGGTGGTTTAAGGGAAAGGGATTGAAAGCTAGGATGCACCAAGTAGAAGACTTGTTTTTTTGAATTTTTATTGATAGGTGGATTGGCTAGAGTGACCAAGGGATCATCCTAGGTCAAGGATCCTAAAGGTGCATAGGATTGTAGAGAAGACACCCTAAAAAATATATTGTAAAGACTAGGAGCATGAATCAGTGATGGATTCATCCATCCTCCCTATCAGATTGGTATCAGAGCCCCAAAAGTTTTTGGGATTGCATAGTGCATGTCAAAGTGTGAATCTAGTGGGTCTTCAAATATGGTGACTAATTTGGAACCGGCCAAGAAGGTCAAAGACCAGAAGGAGGACAATAGGCTCTTAAGAAAAAAGGATAGACTAATTGGAGTAGGCATTGAGTGAAGTACAAATCAAGACAGAAGAAGTCAGTGATAAACTAGATAGAAGAGAAGAAAAGGAGAAAGAGGTTGATGAAGAGGATAAGACTATGGAACTTGATCATGTGTTGCAAGAGGAGCCTTTCTTAAAAGAACTGAAAGCCATGAGTGGGAAAGAACTTGAAGGGATACCACTATTCAGTGGAAAGATGGAGGCAGATCTGGTCATGGACTGGATAGAAGGCATGTAGAACCATTTTGAATGTGATGGAATCACTAAGGCATAGAAGGTAAGAGTGGAAAAATCAAGACTTAGAGGTTATGCATTGACATGGTGGAAGTTTATTCAGGTAGAAAGGGAGAAAGAAGGAAAGAACCCAAATTCCACTTGGAAGGGTATGGTAGGCAAGGTAAAAGAAGCTTACATGCTAGATTATTATGAGATACAACTGCATAAGAAGAGACATAGCTTAACAAAAAAGTACCTAGATGTAAATTCCTATATAGAGGAGTTTCAAAACCTTTGCATGAGGTCTAATGTGACTGAGGATGAAAGCCTAAAAATGGCTAGATACTTAAATGGCTTAAAATGGAGTATTCAAGAGGAGATGACTCTTCTTAGTCCCAATATAGTACACTAGTGTTATCAATAGGATATTAAGATTGAAGACAAGAGTAGGAGGAAGCAAGATCAAACCTCCAAGAGCAGAGGAAGAGGAAGAGACCAAAGAGGTCACAAAGGTGGATACCAAGGTAGAGGGATTGAACAAAGAAGGCAGGGAGAGTCTAAACTTTCTAGGGAAGAGGTAGAGGAACTCAAGGGGGTTCTAACAAAGGAAGAAGTGCAGGTAGAGGTAATTCATACTTTTCTAGTATGAAGTGTTATAGTTGTGAACAAATGGGACAACCTGCTTATAGGTTCCCTAAGAAAGCATCCTCTTCAAACAATGAAAATAGAGTAGCATATTCTCAAGAAGACAACTCAAGTATCAAGCTACCGGAAGTTAGTCATATAGAATCAGAGATGGGGGAAAGTCTAATATTTAGAAGAGTTTTGATTAGACAACCAGTCAAAGAGGAACCAAAATAGAGAAGAGCCTTATTTAGGATAAGGTATAAAATACTTGTTAAAGTGTGCAAGGTTATTGTGGATTCAGGCTCCATAAATAACATTATCTCAAAAGAAGCAGTGAAGAAGCTGAAGTTGACAAAGATACCCCATACAAATCCATACAAGGTGACATGGTTAAACAAAGGTAAAAGTGTCCTTGTAAATGAGAAAACATGGGTTGAGTTCTCCATTGGAGGATACAAGGACAAGTTTATTTGTGATGTGTTTCCTATTGATGCATGTCATCTCTTATTGGAAAAGCCATGGCAATATGATAGAGGATCCATTCATGATGGGAAGGAGAACACTATCTCATTTAAGGACGGTAGGACATTCAATTTACACTCATTGCGAGATGAAGAGGAAACACAGTCAAATACACCTAGTGTTCTACTTAGCAGTGGAAAATATTTTCTTAACACTCTTCAACAAGAAGGAAGTAAGGGCTATGCAATAGTGGTGTAACCCAAGGAGGAAGAATAGCCTATACAAGAACCTATGCCAAAGGAAGTACAACACTTGCTTGAAAAGTTAAAGGACATAATCAGTGATGGAGCACCAACAACATTACCTCCTAAAAGGACTATCAGTCATCATATAGATTTCATTCTAGGGGCTTCATTACCAAACAAGACAGCCTACAAGCTTACTCCAAAACAAAATCAAGAAGTAGCCAGATAGGTACAAGAGTTGCTAGATAAAGGGCTCATAAAGAAGAGAATTAGTCCTTATGTAGTACTAGTGGTTTTGGCATCCAAGAAAGGTGGTAAGTGGAGACTTTGTACTAATTCTAGGGATATTAATAGGATTACAATAAAATATAGATTTCCTATACCTAGGATTGAAGATTTAATGGATTGTCTAGGAGGGTCTAAGTATTTCACCAAGTTGGACCTCAAGAGTGGGTACCATTAGATTAGGATAAAGGATGGGGATGAATGGAAGACAACCTTCAAGACCACTGAAGGATTATATGAGTGGAGAGTTATGCCAATTGGGCTTACAAATGGCCCTAGCACATTCATGAGGCTAATGAATGAAGTTCTTAAGGATTACACTGGGAGATTTGTGGTAGTGTATCTAGATGATATACTTATTTTTAGCGAAACAAAAGAGGAACATATGAAACACTTAGAAATCATACTCAAGAGGTTACAAGAGGAGAAGTTATCTATCAATCTAGAGAAGTGTGAGTTATTCAAACAAGAGCTTGTGTACTTGGGGTTTCTAGTTTCTCAAGGTTCCTTAAAGATGGACCCAAGCAAGGTGGAGGCTATCTTGAATTGGCCAACACCAACCACGGGGAAAAGAGGTAAGGAGATTTCATGGGTTAGCTCAATTTTATAGGAATTTTATAAGGAACTTGAGTGGTATTTGTGCACCAATGTTAGACACCATTAAGGGAGGGTTAAAAACCAATTTTAAATGGACTCTTGAAGAAGGGAATGCCTTTGAAAAGTTAAAGCAACAAGTGGCTACCCAACCTATCCTTTTGTTACCTTGTTTTGATAAGTTGTTCACATTGGAGTGTGATGCAAGTTGAGTGGCAGTAGGAGGAGTACTAAGCCAAGAGGATAGGCCTATAGATTTCTTTAGTGGAAATCTCAATGAAACCAAGAATAATTATTCAGCTTATGATTTGGAGTTATATGCTCTAGTGAAGTCACTTAGAAAGTGGAGACATTATCTCCTACCTAAAGATTTTGTGGTGTTCACAGACAATCAGGCCCTAAGATAAATTAACGCACAAGAGAAATAGAGAAATAGGCACCTAAAGTGGATAGAATATCTACAAACCTTTACATTCACTATCAAGCACAAAAAGGGATAGCTAAATAAGGTGGCAAATGCACCGAGTAGAAGGATATTGACAGTCCAAGAAGGTCAACTTAAAAGTATTGGCATAGAGAGTTTCAAGGACCTCTATAGAGATGATGAAGAATTTTATGAATCTTACAAGGTATGTTCTGACTTTCAAAACCATTTTCATAGTCAGTTTGTAGAATATACTCTTCAAATTGGACACTTGTTTAAAGAGTATTAGTTGTGTGTTCCCAAGGGTTCAATGAGAGAGAATTTGATTCAAGAGAAACATAATGACAGACTCAATGGCCATTTTGGTATCAACAAGACCATGGAGTTAGTATAGAGTTTTTACCATTGGCCCAAGTTACCAAGGGATGTAAGAAGGTATGTTGAGCCATGTGTGGTGTATATGAAAACCAAAGGGGGATCTAGTAATGCAGGTTTTGTTGGAAACTACAATTGAAATAATTGTTGTATTTTCATTGATGTCCAACCTTAACTGGCAAGAAAATTGCTATCTAAGAAAGTACTATATCTATTAATTGATGAAAAGGATTAGGAAAAGGGAGATAACAAGAGAACCTAAGGAAAGGCTGAGTTATTTGATACTTCAATGGGTACTTGATTATTTAGCACATTAATAAGATAATATATTATTTATCTAAGTAAGAAGAAAGACTAAAGAAGTAGGCTTAACCAAGAAAAAGTGAAGAAATCTAGTTTAAGCTGAGTGATGTTAGTGTCGATCAAGTGCTAGTATATGCTGAGTAAATTTAGTGTTGATCGAACATCAGTTTAGGCTGAGCGATAGGAAATTACCGAGCAAGACAACGTTAGTCGGGGAAGACAATTTGTAGAGATGATCGAGTTATGCAGTGATGACCAAGGAGATGAACATAGTATTGACTGAGTGTCAGTAATTTACATTTGGAGAAAGAATTGAGATTCCCAGCCGACATAGTTGAATTCTTGGGTTATGTAAATCATGTTGAATTTATTAATGGATTGTGTGGAGAATTTAATGCATGGTAAATCATTTTATTATGGATTCAATGAGAAGTTTGAAGATGTATCTAGAAGGAAGGATGAAGAACTTAAATGTTGGAAGGATTTGATGAAGTTGACCTAAACCTATGATCAACAGAGGAGGTTAAGTGACAAAAGATGGATCTCCCCAATTGAAGAGGTATAAAGAAAAACCTAATTGTGAGGTTACAACATGTGCTAAAGTTGTTGATGTTATTGACTGACAAGTCTAAGCAGAAGGTTGAAGGTGAAATTGTGAAGGAGTTGATCAGAGTTGTGATTGCTTGAAGCAAATTCTGAGTAGACCAGTGATGGAGATGGAAATGGAACTTAGTTAGTAAATCGGCATATATGTGTGAATTGGATCTTTTATTTGCAAAGTGAGTTGTATGTTTTTCATATCAGAAACTAGTGTTACTTTCTAACCATTATATCAGTCTAAATCCTTTAATCAAGGTTGACCTAAAAGTCACTATTTAAATCCTTTAATCAAGGTGGCATTCTAATGGAATGTACTTAAATCCTTTAACCATCACTTTTGACAGAGTGTTTAAATCCTTTAACAGGGCCACACCTAGCAGTGTTTGTAAACCTTTAACAAGGTTGGCTTTTCACAGAGCTCACTTCAGAAGAGTGAAAATATCAGTAACATGTTACAAAGTGGTTTTTCCCAAGTTGGGTTTCCACTATAAATCCTGGTGTTATACTTGTGTGAATATTTTGATGTGAATGTTTCTATATTCTGCAAGTTAATTACTTTTGGACAGTGGACTGCATGTTATATGTTTCTGATATATATACTTTAGAGACTGAGTTGTGTTGGTGATTAGATCTAAGATTGTTGAAGTGTTTAAAAGTTCAATTGGTACATCTGGACCTGAGAACAACTGATTCACCCCCCCTCTTTGTTGTTCTAAACAATATTAACAATTGGTAGCAGAGCTGTTGGTTCTTACAGAGAAATTTTAGAGGTACTTGAAGTTAATGATCAAGATGTATAAAAAGGAGGTATTGAAGTTGAACAAAGGGAACTTCCCTACATGGCAGAGTCTAACAAAACTGCATCTTGCTGGTGTTGGTGATTCGGTGAAGTACTATGCTGAACATGACTATGTTATACCTACTGGACCTTTGAATGCTGAGGAGATGAAAGAAAAATAGGAACACAATCAAGCAATATTGGAGATTGCATCTTCCTTAAGCTATCCTAAATTTGAAGATATCAAAGATTGCACTACTGCAAAGAAAATGTGGGATACTCTTGCAACCATCTATGGTGGTGATACAAATGTACTGAGAGCAAAAGTTGAAAGCTTGAGAGGTAAGTTTGATGCAATAAAAATGCAAGAAGGTGAAAATATTGCTCAGTACTGTGGTAGAATTAAGGAGATAGTGAATGCTATTAGTGGAGCTAATGGAATCATTGATGATGAGACTATTATGGGTAAGGTATTGAGAACTTTTCTTTCTATCTATGCTATTAGAATTTCTACAATTCAAGAATCAACATGTAACCCTAGTAATGTTCTAACTCTAGAAATTCTTGTTGGTAAGATTATTGCTATTGAGCTATCTAACTATGATAACCACACTGTTCCTAATGTTGAATTTTCATTCAAGTCACAAATGGTTTTGCATTAATCTAAGAGAGAAAAAGAAAAATTTGTGAAAAGTGAAAGTGGTAGTGAAAGTGATAGTGATAGTGAAACTTCTGATGAGGAACTAGATGATCTTGAAGTACTCATGGCTAGAAGATTAAAAGAGGAAAATGAAAATATATAGGTAAACTTCCTATAATCTATTTTTCATGTAACAAAGTTGGCCATATTGCAGCAAGATGTCCTAATAGGAATCACAAGGATGAGGAAAGAGAAATAAAGTACAAGGATAAGAGAGATAAAAGAGATCACCAAAGGTATAGAGACTACAAGGACAAAGGTAAGAAATCCTATTAAATTGCTGAAGAGGAAATTGATAGTGACAATGATGATTTTGATATTGAAGTAGTTAATGTTGCTATGAAAGATGATTCTGATGAAGATGAGAAAATTGCACTTATTTATTATGTGAGTAAAGGTGATAAATGGATTATTAATAGTGGTTTCTCACATCACATGATTGGTGATAAAAGTAAATTTGAAACCCTAGATCATTAAAAAGGTAGAAGTGTTAAGTTTGGTAATGATGCACCATGTCCTGTGAGAGGTAAAGGATCAATTAAGCTAATTGATAAGATCACATGTGAATATTCCTATTGGGTTGAAGGTCTTAACTACAATTTGTTGAGTTTTGCACAACTTAACAGCATTGGTTATCGAGTGGATTTTCATCACAGAAAGGCTAAAATATTTGATGCTACTGGTGAACTAATTGGAAGTGGAGAACAAACTAGAGGTAACTTGTTCTATCTAGATCTATCTGAAGAGACGTGTTTGTTTGCACAATTTGATGATGTATGGTTATGGCATAAGAGGCTATGTCATGTAAACTTTGACAATCTGGTAAATATTAGTAAAAAGAAGAAAGTTAGAGGTTTGCCTAGATTGAAGAAACCTGATAATGTGATGTGTAAACAGTGTCAATTGGGTAAAATGACAAATTCTAGTTTCAAGAGAAAGACATTTCCTTCTCAAAATATTTTGGATTTGGTTCATACTGACCTTTGTGGACCTATGGGTGTACAAAGTTAGTGTGGTGCTAAATACTTTATTCTATTTGTTAATGACTACACTAGGATGATGACTGTAATGTTTTTGAAAGAAAAATTTGATGCATTTCAGTTGTTTAAGTGGTATTTCACAAAAGTTGAAAAAGAAATAGGTAAAAGCTTGAAATATCTGAGATCTGACCGAGGTGGAGATTTTATATCAAATGAGTTCAATCTGTTCTGCAATGATAGAGGAATCAAGAGACAGATGTTTGCACCTAGAACACCTCCACATAATGGTATAGCTGAGATGAGAAATAGGTCAATTATGGATTGTGCAAGAACACTAATGATTGAGAATAATGTTGCACAAAAATATTGGAGAGAAGGTGTGAGTACAACTGTTTATACTTTAAACCAAGTACAAATCAAGAAAGGTAAAAATGCTACACCTTATGAATTATGGCATGGATATGTACCTAATGTGAAATACTTTAGAATCTTTGGGAGTTAATGCTATATACTAAAAGATAATAGGAATGGAAAGTTTGATACAAAAAGTGATGAAGGCATATTCCTAGGTTATTCCACTAAGAGAAAAGCTTATAAGTGTTTGAATTCTAACACTAACAAACTTGTGGAAAGTGCAAATGTGTGAGTTGATGAATATGCAGAGAAGAACGAACTAGAAGGTAAATAAGAATCTAAAGATTATAGATCTTTTGTCTACATGGAAGAAGGAGAGGCAAGTAACACACTTACACCAAATGCAGAGTCATGAGTAAGAAATGTCGAGCATTAGGAGGATGTTACTGAGCATCAAGAGGATGCTTCTAAGAAATCAAAAGCAGAAACTAATTTTTTTCATGATGAACCTAAAGATCAAGAAGAAAATAAATCTGAACCTACATTGGCACAGTACATGAGAAGACATCATAATCCTGAGCAAATCATTGGAGATAAAGAATCTAGAGTCTTGACCAGAAGTAAGTTGAAAGACCCTACATGTTTATTATGTGAGTTTGAGCCTAAGATAGTGAAAGATTCTTTAGATAATGAAGACTAGATTCAAGCTATGAATGAAGAAATAGATCAAATAGAAAAGAATGATACATGGACTTTGGTGCCAAGACTAGAAAAAAAGAATGTTATTGGAACAAAGTGGATATTCAGAAACAAGTGTAATGAACATGGACAACTCACAAGGAACAAGGAAAGATTGGTATGCAAGAGTTATGCACAAGAAGAAGGAATAGACTATGGGGAAACATTTTCCCCAGTAGCAAGATTAGAAGGAGTGAGAACTCTACTTGCATATGTTGCATACAAAGATTTCAAAGTATATCAAATGGATGTCAAATTTCCATTTCTAAATGGTATATTAGAAGAAGTATACATTAAACAACCTGAAGGATTTGTTGATCCAAACAAAAAAAATATGGTTTGCAAATTGAACAAGGTGTTGTATGGATTGAAATAAGCCCCCAGAGCATGGTATGAGAGGTTGCACAGTTATTTGATAAAGATTGGATTTACAAGGACAAATGACAATATAAATCTATACATGAAAGCTAAAGAAGGTAAAGGGATTTTGTTAGCTGGAATGTTTGTGGATAATATCATATTTGGAGGACAAGATGCTCTATGTTAGAAATTTTCAAATGAGATGAAAACTGAGTTTGAGATGTCTATGTTTGGTGAGATAAAATTATTTGTTGGCTTGAAATTCTATCAGATGGAGAAAGGTATCTTTATCACACAATCTAAATATGTCAAAGAGATACTGAAAACTTTTGGTATGGAGGATTCTAGACCAGTAAGTACTCCTATGGCTACTAGACAAAAACTATCCAAAACTGATGATACTACTAAAGTGAATCAATTCCTGTATAGATCCATGATTGGAAAGCTACAATATGTTGTCCATAGCAGACCAGATATAGCCCTAGCAGTTGGGATTGTGGAAATATTCTCTTCCAATCCTAAGGAAAATCATATGATGGTAATGAAAAGAATACTGAGATATCTAAAAAGGACAGAAGATTATGGATTGTACTACAAGAAGAATGAGAAATTTGAATTGAGAGTCTACACTGATGCAGATTGGGTAGTAAATTTTGATGATAGGAAAAGTACAAGTGGTGGAGCATTCTTTCTAGGAAAGAGATTAGTCTCCTGGACAAGCAAGAAATAGAACTGTACTTCCCAATCTACAATAGAAGTTGAGTATGTAGCAGCTGCAGTGAATTGTTCAAATCTGGTATGGATCAAGCAATTATTGAAAGGAATGAAAGAGGAAATCACTGAGCTAGTTGTTATTTTCTATGATAACACAAGTGCTATCAATATATTAAAGAATCCAATGATGCACACAAAGACTAAACATATTTCTATCAAGTATCATTACTTGAGAGAATTGGTACAAGATAAAGAAGTGAGAATGGAATATGTGAATACAAAGGAACAACTAGCAGACATATTCACAAAAGCTTTACCTAAGGATGCTCATGAATATCTAAGAGGTAAATTAGGGGTGTTTCCCCTAACTGAGGCTACCTAGTCAACTAGGAGCACTACATCAAATGTGCTACATAGAATATATGACAAATTGGTGTAGGAAAGGTCACACTTTAGGAGCTGCCTAGAGTTGTGAAAAGTATAGAAAAGCTAATAATAAGTCATAAGAAATCTAATAGAGGGAGAAATACTAATATTGAACTGACAAGATGACATTTACATATGAGAGATGTAAGTGCTAGATACTTCTTCGACATTATTTTCAAAGAGGGAGAGCTTTAGATGAAAACACAAAAATAAATAACACCAAGGTATATGTTCTGAGATTTTGAGATTCAGAGAATTAGAGGGAGAGAGATACATAAAAGATTCAGAGGGAGTAAATATGTGAACATTCAAGCAAGGCTAAGTTGTTGTGAATCAGAATGAAGATAAGGATATTATAAATCTTTCTGATGCACTAACAAATTTTTTTGGATTGGTTGGTAAATCATGTGTTATTCATGTGGTGTTTCCATCAATGCCAAAGAGGGAGATTGGTGGAAACTGTAATTGAAACAATTATTATATTTTCATTGATGTCAAACCTTAACTGGTAAGATAGTTGCTATCTAAGAAAGTACTATATCTATTGATTGATGAAAAGGATTAGGGCAAGGGAGATAACAAGAGAACTTGAAAGGTTGAGTTATTTGATACTTCAATGGGTACTTGATTATTTGGCACATTGAAAAGATAATGTAACTTTTTATCTAAGTAAGAAGAAAGACTGAAGAAGTAGGCTTAACCAAGAAAAAGTGAAGAAATATAGTTTAAGCCGAGTGATGTTAGTATCGACCAAGCGCTAATATATGCCGAGTAAATTTAGTGTTGACGGAACATTATTTTATACCAAGTGATAGGAAATTATCGAGCAACACAGTGTTAGCCGAGGAAGATAGTTTGTAGAGATGACCAAGTTACCCAGTGATGACTGAGGAGATGAACACAGTATTGACTGACTGTCAGTAATTTACATTTGGAGAAAGAATTGAGATTCCTAGCGGACATAGTGGAATTCTTGGGTTATGTAAATCATGTTGACTTTATTAATTGATTGAATGGAGAATTTAATGCATGGTAAATTATTTTATTTTGTATTCAATGTGAATTTTGAAGATGTATCTACAAGGAAGGATAAAGAACTTAAATGTTGGAAGGATTTGATAAATATGACCTAAACCTAAGATCTATGGAGGAGATTAAGCGGAAAAAGATGGATCTACCCAATTGAAGAGGTAAAAGAAAAACCTAATTATGAGGTTACAACATGTGTTGAAGTTGTTGATGTTATTGACTGACAAGTCTAAGAAGGCTTAAAGTAAAATTATGAAGTATTTGATCAGAGTTGTGATTTCTTGAAGCGAATTCTGAGCAGATGAGTGATGGAGATGGAAATGGAACTTAGGTAGTAAATGTTAAAATGATAACAAAATATAGAGACAAATAGGAACTTGTTTAATCAATTAGCAAGGAAAAGAAGGTTTACCATGAATAAACACAAAGCTAGGAGCATTCACCAAAGCACAATGAAACAAGGAGACAAGATTTTGAAGGGGAAAAGCATAAAAAAACCCCTATGAAATTAATGAAAGTGGCAACAAATGCCTAAGAATGAGAGAGAGAGAGTGAGAGAAATGCTCATAAAAAATAATTAAGAAGAGGAAGAAATCTCATGTGAGAATGAGAAGAGAGCCATCTCTTAATAGAGATGTGAGAGAGGAGTTACATTGTAACTCCCAATTTTGTGTATGCCACATTTCACTAGTGTGTGAGACAAGTGTAGGATTCCTCATAAGGAAGAATAACTATTTTCCTTAATAAAGGAAATTACAAATATTACATGTCGTCCCACTTGGACTAGAGGATGAATACATTAGGATACCTTGGTTTATCCTTAAATACATAAATATACCAAGGAAAGATTAAATTCTAACACCCCCCTTTAATCTTTACTTGGGGTAATTACATCAATAGGTATCAAACCCAAATGTTTACAATGAATTTGAGATGTTTCTTTTGAAAGAGTCTTCACTAGGATGTCTTTGGCTTGATCATCTTGCATGTCTTCAACTTGTGCTTTGGAGCTTGAATGGTACATAGGAATTTTGGCAAAGTGAATAGCATGTTGAGGAGAGCCCAAATCTTTAAGAGACCATTGATATTCTTGAGATGCATATTCATTTCCATTTAAAAAAATAGGTGGAGCATAATCAATATTGGAGCCTGCAATAAGGCAAAAACCACTAGTAGAGTGCCCATCATTGGGATCACCTAGTGCTGAATCAGTAACATTTTGGAAAAAATCATATTGTGAATCATGAGGAAAATAATTAGGAATGCAATCTTCAGTTGCATAAGACAAATCTGTAGTGCATTTATCATAATATGAAGCATCAAGAGGAGAGTTGATATAAGCATCATTATCATTAACCTCCACAACAATCATAGGATTAGTACTATCATCATGAATTTCATCTTGAGTAATAAACATATGTTGCAAAGTAACGTTAAGGAAGTTAGATATAATTTCATCTTCTTGGTCAAACATATCATCAACATGAGAGCAAGGAGGAGAAAATAGATTATTACCATCAACATCAACCTATAACAAGTTATCTCTATGAGGAAAATAGGAAGCGAGGGGATCATCCCCAAAACAAACATCATCACATGGGTCATCCCAAATAGGAAAATCATTTAAATGATAGATAATGTCATAGTGCAGTGTAGAGTTTTGATTTGCTTGATTAATAAGGGGAATAGGTTTCTCGTAAGTTTGAAATGTGTTCTCTAAGACATGCCAAGCCTGATGAGCTACAGTACAATCTGAGATAAGATGATATAAATCTGGATTTAATGAGAATCTAATTAGGCCAAATGCTTCCTCATCTTTCAACTGCCAGGAATCCTGGTCAGCCTGAGGAGTGGTGGATGTCAGTTTCAAATTTGGTGAAGACACAATATCAAAAAGGTGTTGAGATTTTAGAAAATCAGACATGTGTGGCCTCCAAATAGTATAATTGGAGCTAGTGACTTTAAATTTCGGCATTAGAGTAGACATGTTGAAAGAAAAAAAATAATCCCCCTTGAGAAAAGGTGAATAAATTTGATAAATCACCTAATTTTTTTTTATAAAAAAATTAGAATACTTAAAGAAATACCCTTCTTAAATGAGATGAAATGAGTCAACCAAACGTTCAAACTAAAAAACTAAAGTTAGCAAAATTAAAGATATGCTGAAAATAATCTCAGACAACTAGAAAAACTAAAAACAATGATAATAAGAATCTGAAATAAATACTGCCAAAAAAAATAGAACTAAAAAAAGAACAAAGTTAGCAGAGAAAATGATTTGATATAAACTAAATATGAAAAGATTTGAAACAATAATGCAGCCAGTAACGTTTTTCTATAATATAGATTTAAAAAAAAAACATTTTTAATTTGTTGTTTTTAAAACAAATTATTGTTTTAACTCCTTACAAGTTTGAGATTGAATCTAATAAAACACATATAATTACAAGTTTGATAGTCTAATAATGGCAATGAAATTATAAACTTCACAGTATATTTCTAAACTTGAAAGAAATGTCAGTGAATTGCAGGCAGATGAATCAGAAGTTTCAACTAAAAGAACAAATGTAAATGATGAAGAATGAAGTTTCAACAAATATCAAATGGTAAACGATATGTTAAAGCTACAAAATGTTAGAGATAAAAAAGTTATAACCTGCAATCATACGAAAAATGTTCAAGTTGCAATAATTAACCAATTTTTTGCAAGCTCACGCAAAGGGGGCTGACACAAAAGGCAGCCGAGATTCCAATAAAATCAAAAGAGGCTCCTCTACTCCAATAAAAACCTCATTTATGTGCTCACCAGACTTAATCAAAATTTTTGGGTTTTACTGATCGTATGGCAGAGCAAAATATAAACTCCAAATAGTGCGATTCAATATGCCAACAAAAAATTTTATTAGAAGAAACTGATTATAAAGACCAGAATTAATAGATGTAAAAAAAGGAACTGAGTTATAACGTTTTAAAAATGATAATTTTTAAAGATTAAAAGAAATGATTTGATTCTTTGGAATAAGCTGAGATACAGAAGCTTGGTCACTCTTTAGCTTTTAAGAAGGCAAACACATTAACCAAAAAAACAATAAATGGAAACTGAGAATAGTTGCAAAATAATGTGGGCCAGGCAGCGTGAATAACGACTGAGGGTGAAAAGGACTTCACAGAATTAGCAACCGTGAAAAAGAGAATGAAGATAATATAGTTTCTTTATATGCTGGATCTAATCTCAAAAATCCTTTACTCTTATGCAAATACAAATCAATGAAAAGAAAAGCCACGTTAATAAAAGGAAATAGCAAATCCTATACAGAAATGATAAAAAAAATTCATGCAACAGCGAAACCACTTGAAAAACCTTTGACAATTTATTATTTATATTGATATGGACTCAATTTGTGAGAAAAGTCTGAAAGCATTTAGGTTTGCTGGATGCAATGCTATACATACAACAACAAAAAAAATATACATGCACTAAGATAACTCTGTTAGGTATAAGAGGCAACACGCAAAGATTCACAGAGGCGTATTTCAGCTTAGAAAATGCACTACAGATCTATAGCTAAGCTTCTTGCAATACTAATCCGACTCTTTAAATATGTGATATAAATATGTGAGAGAAAGGCACAGGTTGGAGATAAGCAACCAAAACCAGTATGCCCACAAAATCCTTCTCCTCTACCGCTTCTTCACGCAGCTGAAACGTAGCACGGTGGTGCCCTCAGGGTAGGAAAAAAAGGAACAATAAGCACAACAAACTAAATATGAAAACTAAATGTAAGCTGAATATACCATTAATAGCGCATGTATGAGAAGATAACCAGACAAAAAACAAAGATATTTTGAAATAAAGAACAGAGATGAGCCAAAAACCATGCCAAAAACTAGAGAAGCTTAACAAATACTTAAAAAAGTTTGCTTAAGAAGAGAAGAGAAGGCATGCAAGTGCAATAACTTTAGTTTCGAAGATGCATGCAACCAAAGGAAGGAAAACAATGAACCAGCGCCCTTGGGACCAAAAAATATAGTGATCTATGCTTGATATGAATATGCAAAGAATGAAATGAGAGAGCAGAGCTAATCAAATGTATGCAAACAAACAATAACATATGCAGAGAACCAAAGTAATGAACAAGCAATGATAAAGAACCTGCAAAATAGAGATTAGAAACAATGCATGCAAAGCTAAAAGAATGAAATAACGCCTCTAATGATGATAAGGCACTGAAAAAAAAGGTACGCATGTAGAGAGAAAATAGAAACTATTGATTACCAATTTGAATTATATGGCATGTAACTGAAAAAGAATAAATTCAAAAACTTTAACTGCCGATAATATTATAATATGAAGTTAAGGTTTATCAACCAAGAACCGATAATAGAATAAGAAAAGAGGAAGAAGCTTTAAATTCTTTTAGTATTAAAAATATTAAAAACAAAATTTAATTTAATATGATGAAAGGAAGGTTTTGAAAAAAATTAAATTTGTATAATTTCTTTTATTAGAAATGCAACCAAACCTGCACAAATTAAAACAATAATGAAATCAATAGTTAAACGGGTTTTGGCGGTAAATTGGCCAAAACCAAAATTTTTTTAAATTTTTCTCTCTTAATCAGATTAGTAAAAAAAATTTATAAAGAACTCTCTCAAGAGTCTCCGATATTGGAGTGCTCCAAGGTATGGTAGCTCCTTCACCTATACACTCAATAAACGATTAAACCAACCTGCTCTGATACCATGTTAAAATGATAACAAAATATAGAGACAAATAGGAACTTGTTTAATCAATGAGCAAGGAAAAGAAGGTTTACCATGAATAAACACAAAGCTAGGAGCATTCACCAAAGCACAATGAAACAAGGAGACAAGATTTTGAAGGGGAAATGCATAAAAAAACCCTTGTGAAATTAATGAAAGTGGCAACAAATGCCTAAGAATGAGACAGAGAGAGAGAGTGAGAGCAATGCTCATACAAAATAATTAAGAAGAGGAAGAAATCTCATCTGAGAATGAGAAGAGAGCCATCTCTTAATAGAGATGTGAGAGAGGAGTTACATTGTAACTCCCAATTCTGTGTATGCCACATTTCACTAATGTGTGAGACAAGTGTAGGATTCCTCAAAAGGAGGAATAATTATTTTCCTTAATAAAGGAAATTAAAAATATTACATGTCCTCCCACTTGGACTAGAGGATGAATACATTAGGATACCTTGGTTTATCCTTAAATACATAAATATACCAAGGAAAGATTAAATTCTAATAGTAAATCAACATATATGTGCAAATTAGATCTGTTATTTGCAAAGTGAGTTGTATGTTTTTCAGATCAGAAACTACTATTACTTTCTAACCATTATTTCAATCTAAATCCTTTAATCAAGGTTGACCTAACAATCATTATTTAAATCCTTTAATCAAGGTGGCATTCTAATGGAATGTACTTAAATCCTTTAACCAGGTCACTTTTGATAGTGTTTAAATCCTTTAACAGGGTCACACCTAACAGCGTGTTTGTAAACCTTTAACAAGGTTGACTTTTCACATAGCTCACTTTAGAAGAGTGAAAATATCAGTAACATGTTACAAAGTAGTTTTTCCCAAGTTGAGTTTCCACTATAAATCCTTGTTTTATACTTGTGTGAATGTTTCTATATTCTGCAAGTTAATTACTTTTGGACAGTGGACTACATGTTATATATTTCTGATATATATACTTTAGATAATGAGTTGTGTTAGTCATTAGATTTGTGATTGTTGAAGTGTGTAAAAGTTCAATTGGTACATCTAGACTTGAGAACAACTGATTCACCCCCCTCTCTATTGTTCTAAATAATATTAACATGTTTATACCAACCTTTTCCCATTCCCAATAGACCATGGGAATGTATTAGTATGGATTTTATTGTAGGTCTCCCTAAGACCAAGCCAGGGTTGGATAGTGTTTATGTGGTGGTAGAAAGATTCAGTAAAATGAATCATTTCATTCCTTGTAAAACTACCCATGATGCAAGCTATATTGCTCATGTCTTCTTCAAAGAGGTTGTGAGAATACATGGACTACCCCTAAGCATTGTAGTAGATAGGGATGTCAAGTTTATGACACATTTTTGGAAGACACTATGGAGTAGACTAGGTACTAATTTCTCTTTTGGTTCAACTTACCATCCCAAAATATATGGTCAAACTAAAGTGATAAACATGGTGTTAGGTAACCTACTTATATGCCTAACCAAGGAATATGGTCAAACATGGGATTTAGTCCTCCCATAGGATGAGTATGAATACAATAACGGTGTTAATAGGACCACATATAGGAGTCCTTTTGAGATAGTATATGGGATGCATCCAAGGGGAGTGTGTGAGCTCAAGGATCTAGGAGCTATGGAGTATAGAACTGGCCATGCAGAGGATTTCTCTCAAACAATGAAGGAGATTCAAGAACAAGTTAAAAAGACTATCACAGAGGCTACTCACAAGTTGAAAGCTAAAGTGGATGTATCAAGAAGAGATGTTCATTTCAAGTAGGAGACTATTTCATGGCTCATCTCAACAAGTCTAAGTTGCAAAGAGGAATACCAACTAAGTTGCAGATGAAAAGAGTGGGACCATGTAAGGTATTAGCCAAATATGGACAGAATGCCTATAAGGTGTAGCTACCTTCAGATTTGAGCATCTCACCAGTATTCAATGTGGTGAACTTAGTCAAGTTCAAGGGACCATTGTTAGACATAAACCAGAACATCAAGGAGATATTGGAAGATGTCAGTACTGAAGCCTTACCTCCCAAAGTCAAACTCCAAGAAGAGCGGATCTTAGAATCCAAAGTCAAGAAATCAACTAGACACAAGGTATACATGGAGCATCTGGTACAGTGTAAGAATCAACCAGAATCTAAAACTACATGGGTGGAGGAAGGTAACTTCAAGAAATTGGGCATTGACATGTCTCTAATTTCTCCTCATGTTCCTTGAAAGTTGTGTAGAGGGGGAGAATGGTGCAGGAGCACCCATGGGTTGCTTGGGATAATCGATTAATATTTTGTTGTGTGTGTGGCTTATGGAATTTTTTTTGATTTTTTCTTAAGATCATGTTGACCATAGGGTGATTACAATAGGGTTCAAGTAGTAGTTTGAGTCTTAGGACCTTGTAAGTTGCAATTAGGGGCTAGAAAGTTGTAAAGCCTAATGATTAGAAAAATAAAGATGATGACATTATCATGATGTCAGTAGGGTTTGGAACAGTTTAGAACCATGTTTCAACCATGGTTAGGGTCTAGGGTGAGGTTAGATTCAGTATGTGAACTAATTTTCTAAAAGATGTAAAAAAATTTCTAAAAAGATGTAAAAGTTTCATTACAACTTTTACAACTTTGAAATGTTGCTCGTAAAACATTGTGAAAGTGTCCTAAACCGATGAAAAAGTGACCTAAGTGGTAACCTAAGACTCTATCATCCTATTTAAGACCAAATTTGACCTAATTTCAAGGTTGGACACCCATTGTACAGACAAAGATTTGTGAAATCAAGAATTTGGCTTGTGTTGTGTGTAATTTACAGTTAAGTTTGTGACAGTATGTAGTTAATGGTTTGATTCCCACACTGTAGTTCATGCATGGATTATATTAGGTGTTTAAATTATTGTGTGAGCCATTATTTTTGAATTTTGAAGTTTTTCCTTTGTGTTTTGTAAATATTTTGTGTTTGGCACTGTCACTGGTTCAATCCAGGCAGTTTGTAAAGATGGAAGTCTAACTCACTAGCCCACCATTCATTTTATATGGCCTCTTGGAGATAGTGATTAGACACCATGTACATAATGTGTGCAGGAGATAGGGCCCTCAAATATAGAGGAGGGATTTTTAATGTCTTTCACTAGGCGAGCTAGTGGTGAGCCCGACTAGGGAAGACCAAGTTGCAGAGAGAATAACTTGCTGACGTGAACACTTAGGATCAAAATTCCTTTTGGAGATTGAAGTTAGGAGTCTTTCCAAGTATTAGTGAAGAGGAGAGGGTTTTACCAATCCATTTGATGGTCTAAGACATTCAAACTTGTTTAGGAGCCAGAGAAGACCTTAAAACCCTTAAAATCACTCATTTTGAGTTAGGGTACTGTAAAGATGGTGTTGACCCCAAGACCTAAAAAATACTTGAGGGGTTAGAAAATGTTCCAAGAATACCAAGAAAAGTTTCAGCATTTCTTTGGAAAAGTTAGGAGAAAATCCCTATTTTCTCATAGTAGGAGACCTAATAGGGCTACTAGCCCATTAGGCTTGTTTTGTGAAGAATTGAAGAAATTGACTATCTTGTTGAACTAGGTGGGACTCCTAACACCCCTAGTTGATTGATTTGGCATGTTTTAAAATACCTCCACACCTTTGTGAGAGTATCTTATGTCTATGGAGAGGTCAAGCCTTTAAGGTGGTTTAAGGGCAAGGGATTGAAAGCTAGGATGCACAAAGTAGAAGACTTGGTTTTTTGAATTTTTATTGATAGTTGGATTGGCTAGAGTGGCCAGGGGATCATCCTAGGTTGAGGATCCTAAATTTTCATAGGAGTGTAGAGAAGAAACCCTAAAAACTCTATTGTAAAGACTAGGAGCATGAATCAGTGATTAATTCATCCATCCTCCCTATCAGCAACCCCCATATTATGCTCTTTCCAACCCCTATGAAGTCATGATGTTTACTATCACCATTAATCCAAGAAAAATACTTTGAAGGATGTACTATTGGTGTTCCTCTAAATATTTTATCGAAGTCCTGAAAACTCTTCAAGGAAAATCTCCTTGGATCTGACATTACTCCTCTGGAGGCCCACACATTGTGGCCTTGCCAACCCTTGTGAAGGTCATCTTGTGTTCTATCAACATTTCCCCAGACAACCTTCCTTCGATATGCTTGATCCTACAAATGGAACTTACCATTTGGTTGTATCGTGGATGAATGAACTTGCACTCAAGTATTAACACCCTTTGATGATTCCCCAACTTCATATTTTTGAATGCCTTGAAAGGCTGAAGATTTCTTATCAACCCTATATGAAGCTATTTTCTCATCTTTCTTTGATTCAACCATTGTACTGGGCTTACAGAATCCCTCCTTCCTAAAATGTGAAGGATTCTCATTTCTTGTGCATGAGCACCAAAGCCAAGGAGGCGGGGCCTAGAGGAACACTATAGTCACTCATAGATCCTAGGGGGATTTGAAGACAAAAATGACCATGATGGGTCATTGAAATTTTAATAAGACCAATAAGGGTCATTTGATTATGTTTTGATTATGTTTTGTTAAGTATGTTGATCATTTTATAATAAGGTCAATGATGTAAGCCATGTTGGCATTTGAGATTAGAAGATTACATCTTGGGGTCACTTAATGATCCAACAGTAAATGGAGTTGGAAAAGATCTATAAGGTCCATATTGATTGTAATTTGGCCATTAGAGCCATTAAAATATGTCAAATGCACTAAAAGTGCCAAAGCATGTAATATTGCCTAATTGGCAAAATAGGCCTATAAAGGCTCATATGTGATTTAGAGAGGGTTTAAGGTCTAAACATTAGGATTTGATAATAAGGGGCCTTTAGAATTTGATATAAATGCCTTAGTATAGAGATTTGTCAAGTTGACAACTACGTTGTCAACTTGACAACAATAAACTAAAAAAAGCAATAGTCATCTAACTTATTATTGTCAGTTGCATAGAAGTTACATAAACCGATTTGAAGAAGGTTACTTGAGTAGTGTATGCATGAGGAAGAGTAGAAGAGTTAGAGGAGATTGATAGGTGTATTTTTAAGTCAGAGGAAGGAAATGTAATGAAGTTTGATCAATAAAAAAATTATTTTCCAGTGACAGTCAAATCTATGGCTGCAAGGACACAATCTTTGTTTTGTGTTTTCAAACTCTTGATCCAATGCAAGACTGATTTGGATTTGAAGCAGGATGTTGGTGTGTTGAGTTGTTTTCATTTCCTTACTAATGAAGAATTTTTTCATTTACATTTAAGGTAGAGAATCCAATCATTTTTCTAAGTGTTCCTCAATAATATTTTGTGCAATCAACAGTCATTGTTTCAAAGTTTCAATGAGCACATAGGCTCTTCCACTTGTTGGTTGAGGGTATGAAGTGGATGGACCAGTCAAGGTTTGTGAGATCCACTTGAAGGAGAGCCACATTTTATGGAATTTGATGCTTAGATATGTTCATTGGATGGTGTGGATCCATTGGAAGGATCTGGGAGTGTTTGGAAGTGTCTTTTTGATAAAGCCCTAGGCCAGTGTCCCTAGGAATGAGGGTTTGGTGATTGGAGTGTTAGAACTTGGTGGCACCTCTTATAAAGTTTAAAATCTATTGATTTGGATCATGATTAAATACTTTTTAATGGTTGGGAGGTTTGTGGATGATTTATGTTGGTAGTTTCTTTGTAAATGGAGGGCTAATAGGGCTAATTGCAAGGTAATAGTGTATTGGTTTGGACAACTGGTCCAAAGAAGTAGTAGATTCTTTTGGGATATGTTATGAAGTGGTGAAAAGTGCATTTGGATATGCCTTTAGTTTTGTGAGTCTTTTGGAGAAGATTGGAGTAATCCTTGAGAAACGCGTTGAATAGGACTACTAGGGATTAAGGCCTAGTTAGCACCCGGGTAAGGGATTGTTGATAGTTTGAATTGTTTGGTTGAATCCAGTGGATGGATTGAGGGACATTGAGTTGATTAAAAAGGTGTGGAGCCTATTGGTGCCATAAGAGATTGCTATGCACACTTATTAGTTGTGGTGTGGATTGGATCAATGAGGATGATCCTTGTGAAGAATCATGTTGGGTGTTCTGACAACACAGATGGAGTCCCTCTTGAACTTACTAATTGTATTTCCACCTAGGCCTCTGCATCAATTTCTCTCAAACTATTGTTCCCTAGGTAGACAATTCGATGATGAAAACTGGAACTGAGGGTTTATAAAAAATAGTTTTGCAAGTTGAACTATTGCTTTCCCTATAAAAAAATTCTTGAAGTCCTAAAAGCTTTGAGATGCCTCAGCATTGAAAGTCAAGCATCCATGAACAAACTTATTCTTCTCTACAAAAAAAAGAAGTTAAAATTATTCAATATTTGAAAACTATATGATGTTATAAAAGATAAAATTAAAATTACAATATCATTTTAGATAAAATAAAATAAAATTTAAAATGAATCAAGTAAATTTTAGAACATTAGTAACTAAAAGAGAAACAGTATAATGATATTCCTAAATAATATACTAAAATCATGCATCTATTTAATAACAACTTAAATTATAAATATGCTAACTTTTCTCCCCTACAATAATTTTTTTTATTTAATTTTTTTTAATTGCACTTTTGAAATATTCTCATGTTGATTGAGTGCAAATTGCAAAATGAATATGATGGAATAAGTGAGACATTGAATGCTTAGATATCTAGTCACCCCAACTTTTACACTTTTGTACAAATTAAAATTGCATTGTGTACTCTTTTTTTCTTAGTGTCCAACAACAAGCATTCCAAAACAAGGTGGCTTACAACGTAGCAAATGAGTATTTGTTTGAAAGAGATTCTTAAGTTTCATTTTTAATAAAAAATAATTAGAATTTATAAATATTGATATTTTATTTCTAATTTATGAAATGTGTGTCTTTATTTATATGTATGTATGTATGTATGATTAACTTTTTAACTATTATGAATAGAGTTGAATCTTGAAAATCATTCAAAAGTAAAAAAAGATTCAATAATTCATAAAATGATGCAAATTTTTATAACTATTATATTATTATTTTTACTAATTAAATAAAATTATTATTTAATTAACTCATTTTAGATTTATATTTGTGAAAAATTAATGTCTAGTCAACAACATTCATGATTTCAAAGATACGTGATGTCTATTAAAACATATGCATAAATTAGATTGTCTCTAGCCAAAAAAACAAAAAGAATGGTGTAAATGAAGACTATATGACAAAAAAGACTATTGAAAAGATATTAAATTAGAAATCATTTTTATTAGCTATTATGAATAGAGAGGTCGAGTCCTTAAAATCTTGAGAAAGTCAAATATGACCCAATCACTTATAAAAAAATATTAAACCTTTTATAAATATCTTATTATTAAGAAACATAAGATTATCTCCACTAATTAAATAAAAACATTGTAATAAACCTGAACTCTTAAATCTATATTTGTAAAAAATAAATATCTATTCAAAGAATCTTGATTTCTAATCTCATGGTATCTTTTAATATAACATATGTATAAATACATATTGTCTCTACTCACAAAATATCAGAAAGAAAGAGTGTATATGAAGGGCATATGACAGGGACTTGTAAAAGACAATGTATCTTACACTAAACTTCATTATTTGTGTTTGTTTAGGTCAAAAGCTTTTGAGGCCATAAGATAGACGCGGTTTCCTCCCTCACAAGCTTGCAATCTTGATTTGATTTGTAACAACATATTTTGCCATCAACATAAGGAGAGTTAGTGAATAATAGCGAGAGGCATTCATTGAATGATGGTGAATTCGAGAGAGAAGACAGGAATGGCAGATACGCACTTGATATTTATTTATTATTGCTTTGGTTGTTTCTAGAAGATTCTAGTAGCAGATTATTCTTATTGTTTTTATGTTTTTAACAAGTTTTTTAAGGAACGGCACCTCTACACGTTTTAGGTGCTTCATTATTGGTTGTGATAAGGCTTGGAATTCGTTGCTCATCTTTATCGGTCATGAAAATCAAATAGTGATTTTGATGTTTAACTACTTAACAAAACAAATGAATTGTTAGAAAAAATGTTCAAGTATATTCTAGTTTTGTTTTTTTTATATATTTTATTAAAATTTTAGATTCTTTTAAAAATGATTATTCATTAAGAATTCTATTTATGAATCTTAATATAGAAGCAAAAATGTTAAAATTAGATATTTTGGTGTAGTCTTTAATTTGATGAAACTTTTTATATTATTTATCATATATAGTTTCTATGAATTGCTTTTATCTTCTTTTTTTTGAATTGAAAGAAATCAATGTACAAAACATTTAGTAGTGATAAACCAACCAAAAAATTAGAACTTATCTTCCAAAACCTAATCAAACAAAAATTATGCACAAACCGGATAGAGGCATCTTCATAAGAGCAACCTCAAGAAAAAACATGTCTCGTAGTCATATATACATAAAGTTCACAGCTACAAAAGCCAAAGTATAATGTGAACATAAAATCATGTAACACAAAAGCTAAAGTCAGTTGATACTAAAACCATTCATATGTAGAAAACTATAAGGAACAATGATAAAATCTCGTCATCCTTTTCTTCCAACTAATTTTAATATTTCTACACATGACAAGATCCTTTTATTTTGAGCTCTTCATGAACCTTGAATTCCTATGAATATCAAAATGTATTAATCAAAACCGTTTTAATGTGAGACTGCACTAAAAATAAAAATAAAAACATAAACAAATGAATGCTTTATTCATTCAGATTGAAACATACAAAAAGCTTCTTGATTGTGTGATCAAGGATCAACTAATCGAATGATCAAAAATAAAAAAAATCATTACAAATTGCCTCTCTATATAGAGGTCTTCATTTTTTGATGAGATCTGCAAGCAACAGATACATTACTAAAAGTAGCAGTAAATGCTATTTGTAGACATTATCTACCACAACGTCTAGAGTAGTGCAAAAGTGACAAAGTGATCAGAAATGAGAAAAAAATGAAAATATATTTTTGGGGTATTTTTCTATGTTTTAGTAATTTGCATTTTTAGAGGCCTTTGAAGCAGAATTTGGGGTTGACACTATTTTTGGGTCTGATAATTATCTACCCTATTTAACGGCATAATGCAGAATGAACTTTTTGGTCCAAGCTTATCCAAAACCAATGGAAGCATAATGGTAACTTTGTTCAGACTCGTCTCTTGGTTCATGGGAAAGATATTTTTATTTTTGGCTGACATCTCTAGTTTGGTGAGAGTTATTTTGGTAGTAGCTTGTAAAGTTTTTTGGGTGTATTCCTCTCTAGTTGGGCCAACTTGAAGAATGCTTAGATGGTATATATTCAGTTTCCTTGCAAAGTAAACATATAGATATATCTCGTATATATCTGTTTATATATGTGATAGACAACGAATGTATAGTGAATGTGAAAGTGATTATGTACCTTAGAATAACTATATCTCCAACATATGATAGATGTATCCTTGATAGTTCATTTTTGTAATATTAGTTGTAAGCCACCATATGGTAGTGAGTCATTGTATTTTAGGAAGTGGTCTCTTTCCAAGAAGTGATCCCCTTTTGGCAATGAGTCACCCCTTGTAACTAGTTGCATAATATTTGAGAGCTTATCATCTCTATGTTTTTTCTTGTCTTTGTTTTTCTACATATAAACCTAGTGTTATGTGTTTGTGCTTTCGGTTCTTTTCATTTTTGCACTTAAGTTATGCTAAGTGAATGATTGGTTAAAATTTTGAATAAGTTCAAGGGAATATTGACTCACCACTCCCCGCTTAGTATTCTGGGAGTTAAAAATTTGGTATTAGAGCCTAGTCCTTTAGAAGAGTTTAACATCTTGAAGGAGATCTAGAAAGTTGAGCTTATGGGTCAAGAAAGGTTTCTTGATGTTAGTGAGAAACTTAGAAACACTCTTGAAGATATAGAGAATATTAAAGGTAAAAACAAAGATCTTGAGGAGAACATTCAAATGGTTGATGAATGAGTCAAAAGACTAAAAGAGAAAATCATAAAATTTAAAAGGGAATATAAGGAAGTAAGTGAAGATCTTATGCAAGAAAATAATACTATCTCAAAGTTAAAAACCAAAAGAAATGAAGATAAAAAAAATCAAGGAGAATCTAAACAACGTGATCAAGTAAAAACTAGAGGAATGCAAGAAGCTTGAGCAAGAAGTGATGAATATGAAATCAGATCTACAGAAATCTAAGGAACAAGATGACAAACTTAGGGACAGCTAAGATAAACTTGACAAAATAATGGTTGTACAAATATCTCTAGCAATCAAAGAAGGTTTAGAATTTGAGATTAATGAATGCTCACTTTAGAAAAGAAGAACCATCTTTGGCTAAAGAAGACAAACCTACCAAGGACAAAGGTAAATCTTTGGTCAGATAAAAAGTAACAAAAAAACCACTTTTATGGATTTTTTTTAAGATTAACAAGATAGGTCATAAAGTAGTTGATTGTGGGAATCAAAATGATAGATCTTTTTCTAACAGATGCTACACTTGTAATAGATATGGTCATAAAGATAGTAAATGTAGGAATCATGCTAATCACTTTAAAGGTTACTACTATGTATGAAATTTGTATGGACATAAAGATAACTAGTGTAGGTCAAGTCAAGCTCAAAGAAATGTTAGGTGTTACCACTATAAAAAATCCAAATACATTACAAGGCAATCTAAAAGATCAAAAGCAAGGACAAGAGAATTAATAAAATAAATCAATGTGGATGGTGTGAAGGCATAAATTAAAGTGATCTATAGAAAGAAAGAATCTATTGATGCACCTAGCTCTGGTGCAGACACCTCTTCTAGTAATTAAATCAATACATGGATTTAGCTCAAGTGGAGAAAAAAAAAGAAATTATTTAAGTCCCCTACCAAAGAATATAAGGTTTTAGTAATTTCATGGTAATGCTTGAAGACTCTGGTAAAATGCATGTCCAACAAGTCACCATAAAAATATATTAAGTGGTGGAAAGATCATTTATCTCTCTCCATATTTATTACTAGCAAGTGGACAAAAAATGATAAAAAGTGGATTTTACCAAGTCATTTTCTCACACAAAGAAAAAGAAAGTTGAAGGAGAAATTGAGGTGATCCAAAGGTTAGGGTTTTAACAGAGAAAGGTATTTTGAGTTGTGAATTTTCATTTTTGTACATATGGCCACTCCTGTAGTTGTTGATGTAAATTTTAAGCCTCGACTAAGCTTCAAAATGTGTCCACTTAAAATGACAGAAAATGATCTAGAGGCATCCCTCTCCATCGTTCCTTCTGGGGTTGTCTTGATAAAAGACATTAGGGTTTACATCTGTGTGAAGCTTGAAGAATTTAATCATGAAAATCTCATCAATCTATGGATTGATAAGTTGTTGGGAGATTATTTTGAAGTAAAGAATGAATATCATTCCCTAGTTGATAAGAAATTGAATGTTTAGAATTATTTACTTGTTTTTTGTTATGATAAAAAATAGGTAATAATAGTAACGAGTATATTGATGAAGGTTATTACTAGTCTGAATGATTTTGGAGCTATTATAGTACCTGAGGCCATGAAGATCAAATATTTTGTGATATTCACCAAGGTCATTTCTGATGTCGGATGCTCTCTATTTGTTAGTTCTATTGAGAATATTGTCGTTAAGTATGTATCCTTGATGATCGATACAAAAAAAATATTAAATTCTAATTCAGATAACTCTATTTCTACTACAACAATATATATGGCCTATGAGATTGTTGAGGAGAATGTATATTATGATCTATGTGAACTATTAAAACAAAAATTTCTAGAAAACTTGAATCAGTAGAAAGAAAATAAGCATGTGTTCAAATACGGAACCCTATCTTTATGTATTATGTTCTAGTTTATATAAGAGGTGCCCAATCAAGGAAGAGTACTTTAGGCATCAGACAGACCCATTGTTTACTAGACCCAAGAATATTTAATAAGAATTCTAGATCATGACACTCAAGAAGTTTCCTTCACCTCTTTCTTCTCAGTCTTTCAACTATGGATGTAGAGAAGGGAAAGGATCCCTAAAAAAATTGTTGATAAGTACAAAGATGATGTAACTTCTCCTATCTCCGTAAATAAATGTATAATGGAGTTTTTTGTACCTAGAACAAAATGGATTTTGGCTCTAGGTTATTGTACATTGGGAAAATGGAAGTAATGAAAATAGGGATATCACCTCTCATTTTCATGATTACACTTTTGGAAGGAAGATACCCCACTAGGCTAAAGAGGAGACTCGAGTGCTAGGTGGGACAATGATCCTTCTCTAAAATATGTAATGAATGAAAATGGAAATGATGAAATGGTGTAATGTAGATGATAAACTAGACATGTTACTAAATAAGAGAAATAATAGACTGATAAAGAGGAGAAATCCATAGACATAGAAACTAGAGCATAGATCTGACCTACAGTTGAAATATGAGCTCAAAATACTAGTTACAAGGTGGGAAAGTGAATATACCTAGGTACAGGATGCCAATGTCATTTTTTACCTACTGATTTTAGCTTAATTTTCTTGGGATCCTCTGACAATATCCAGCATTTTCATATTTTATCTGATGGCTGTATAATTTTTTCTTGCACATAGAAAAATGGGGAAAATGTTGTCTAAAGGGTTTTTCCTTTGTCAAACCTCTATTTAGGAATCAACCTTTAAAATGGTATGAAATTGCATAAAGAGTATGTAGAAAGGTAAATGCATGATTCACCTTGTGTAAACCCTCATGGATGGATGTAGAAATCACTCATACCAATGAAGATGCTTGAATTTACTTGAGATCAAGGAGTTGACCTTAGAGTGTAATGTAGAATGAATTATTCCATAATAATGAATAGAATATTTGAATTCCACTCCTAAATATTCAATGTAGATGTGCTTCATAATCGCTTGCAATGAAAGAGAGAAAATGTGAATGGAAAGAAGGATCTTCTTGCTCGATTGAGAACTCCTCTACTTGGACCTCATGGGAGAGAAAATTTCTTCAATTGGAGAATATTTCCTTTAACTTTATAATATTCAATAATTGGAGACTTGGAGAAACTTGGTCTTTAATGCTTGCCTTCAAATCTTGAATCTAACGCCTTAATTGCTCTTGATTTCTTGAAAATATTGATTGTTTAATACTTGCACTTGATATTGGATATCCTAATTATCTCAATGAGGAGAGATAGGGGAACTTTATACTCAATCCATCATTTCAAGATTGAAAAATAATCCAAGTCAACCACAAGACTAGATTTATTTAAAATACCATGACATAGGGCCCCGGGAGAAATTTGGGCCCCGATCCTCAAAGACAAGTTGCCATTGGCATTTTGTACCCTAGAGAATGTGCCATAATTTGGGAAGGATGTTGAGATAGGTGAGAAGATGTAGGGAGGAGAATAATAGGTTGTTATGATCAAGAATGACAGGCATTCAAACCTTGGAATCACCAAAATGGGGTCTAATAGCTCCTAATAAAGCATCCAATTATGGGTGCTAACTTTTTAGGATGGTAAATATAGACCTCACTTTAGTAGGATTATGAGACAAAATAATGCTCATGGTAAAGTAGATCAATGCATAAGAAAAATCTTATCAAATTCAACAATACAAAGAAACGACAAGCCCCCAAGTGGTGTGAGTCCTCATCAAATCCAAAACCAAGATAAGAGAGACATCTCTTGAAAGAGAGATAAAGAGAGAGGCATGAACACTATCCTAGTAAGGTATTTCCTTACTATGGGTCATGCAAAGAGAAAGTGTTGCAAAGATGGCATTAAAATTCTAGCAAGTTGTATTATGCTAGTCAACTCATCAAAGAGGATCAGTCCTTAAGGAAAGAATTATCTCTGTTAAGGGATTCAAAAGAACAATCAGGCCTAAGGAAATCATTAACTACATAGGGATCAAAGAAAGGAATATCATTCCTTAATGAAAGAATTGTCTTTGTTAAGGGATCTGAAAAATTGTGAGAAAAAGAGGATTAGTCCTTAAGTAAATCATTGTCTACATTAAGGGATCCAATGAAAATATGAACAAAGGTAATCATTGTCTCCTTAGAAATCCACAAGAGAGATTGCATTGAATCTCTATGTATGTGTGTGTAAAAGGTGAAATAAGGAGGAGAGTGCACGCCCCCATGTTAAAGTTATTAAAAATGCCTTAACAAGATCAATGGCATTAATAGAGAATACATGCACCCACAAGAAATGTTTCTACTAGGAGATTCCCCCAAGATAGGACATACTAAGTGTATCATCTTAAAATGGAAGAAATTCCATCTTGATAGGTTTAGCACCCTCTTTTAGTGCATTTTCATGATAAATTTTCATTTAGGATGCATTTGCACTTGATTCCTCCATTCAAGGTGAAATTAGGGTTAGGATCCTGAGGATTCTCCTTAATTTCCCTTCTTCATGATTCTATTTTCTAGGTAGGATTTAGGTATAGGTCCTCCTAGCCTTCATCATGTTCATCATAAGACTTTGTGCCTCTCTCTAGCACTCTGCCTTGTTCTATCATTATTTCTAGGTATATGGGCATCCCCGGGGCCTTCTGTTTTCTGCTATGACTAGATCTGGACCCTTAGGTCAAGGTCGAGGTCGATCCTAACCTAGGTCAAGGTCAACATCAACTTTGACCTAGGTCAGGGTCAAGGTCATCCTTGACCTCTATTGGGGTTTGATCCCCCTTTTCAAATTTTGGTTCCGAAAGACCCTGAAATCAATGTCGGCCTTTTGGATCTGAATGCGGAAGCATTTTAATTTGAAATTCATTTAATTATTTTCCCTCCTAAGTTTTTTATTGTGATTGGACCATAATTCAAGGTGAAATTTGAATTATGGGTCCTCACATTACTCTAGGATCCTCACCTTGAAGCCTCTATATAAAGACTCTCATTTGCCTTCATTTTCACACAACACACAAGAGAACACACAATCTATCAAGTGGAGACACAATTGATTCAAGAAAGAAAGTGATGGTGAAGTGAAGATGCAAGATTGAAAGAGGATGATATAGAAGATCAAGCCATTGTTGATATCAAGCATTTTTGTGAACACACTATTGTGAACATTTATTTAGAGCAAGAGAGATTCCTTCTTCCTTGATCCACCATTGTCAATATTCAAGCATTCAAAGATACAATCATGGGGTAGAAATTATGAATTGTGAGTTTTGTGAGAGTACTTTAGCCTTGGGGGCTTGGTATGCTTTCTTATCTTATTCAAATCTATGCATTGCTTTCTCATAACCATCCATGCTACGGTTTTAATCTAGAGGATTAGATCTTGGCATTACACATTCAATACACACACATAGTCTATTACATCCAGCTATTCATGGAGGTGGAGATCACCAAAATGGGGGTTTGACTAAGGCAAAACCCTATAGAGCCACCCCAAAACACCATTTTTAGATATCTACAGTTGTTGTTTTGAGAATTGTAGAGTGGATCTGAGTACCCTTTTCGTCAAACTTTCGGGATGCGCAAACAAATTTTCTATCGGAGCTATTTCGGATCAAGGTCAACCTTCAGTGGGGGGTAAGATTGTACCCTGGTATTTGGGTCAAGTTTTACCTCCCTCATAATTGAAATTTTTTTCTAGATTTTCTCCATTGTGGTTTTCTGGTTCTGGATCTGGTTGCAGAATCTCCTGAAACTGTACACAGGCATCAAAAAATAGGTATTTCCAGATTAATTTCATTATGAGGTATGTACCTTATCAAATCTAATTTCAAGCATTTCCAGATTTACATTACTTTTCAATTCAATTCTAATTACATACATACATATAGGGGAATGTTAGATGCATTGTTAAACTCCATTTTTACACTATTCATTTTGGTGAACCCATTTACGACAACTCTTTCTTTTTGGTGTTAGATTTAGATCTTGCATGCTTATAAAATTAGATTTTTACATTTATATTTCAAAAATACAAAAAAATTGCAAAATATCTTTAAAAATACAAAAACATTTACATTTTCATGCTTTTAGTATTTCTTTGCATTCAACATGTATAATTCCTGTTTTGAATAATTTGATGAGGCTTTTATTGTACAAGAGGATAGATTCCCTAATGAGGTACATGGTAGTGAGAATAAAAATTGTTCAAATAAGATCTCCATTGATCCTATTCCTATTTCACTCTCCTCCACAACCTCTCCAATTAGCCTTTACCATAAGGTGTGTGCATGGTTACCTTCATGTCCCACTATTTGCAACATTGATAAACCTAAAATGATATATCCTACACCTTTGATGATGGTAAAAGGATGTCCCCACATAACAATTAAGGGTAAACCTAGAGATCCTTTGGATTTCTTTGATAATACTAATTCCATTTCACATTCTCATTGCACACGGAATAACCCTCAACCTACTCTTCTAGTTTCTTTACTACCTTCTCAACCTATGCTTCCTCAAGCTCCTAGGTTTCCTTCTACCTTTAAGGAGTATAACTTAGTTGACCAATTATGTGCTACTCCTGCTAAGATATCTTTATTGGAATTACTTCAAACTTCCCCGACATATCATGAGGCATTTCAAAAAGCTTTATCCACTCTTCCTGCTTCACCTCCTAATCAAGAGAACATTCATTCTATTGTAGATTGCATGCATACTATGCCTTATGTACCTCCTATTGTGTTTTCCGATAAAGATTTACCTTCTCTTGAGGTGCAAAATCAATATGATGCTCTTATCGTTGTTGTTTCTATTAATCAAAGTATCATTCGAATAACATTAATTGATAATGGATCTGGGCTTAATATTTGAAGCATGGATATGCTTAAGGTAATTAAGGCTGATCTCACAACTATTCAACCTGATAATGTCCCTATACGTGGATTTGACAATATTGCAAAAAGAACTTTGGGCATTATTACCTTACCTGTTAAAGTTGGTCTAGTTATTCTAAATACACCTATTCATGTTATGCCTAGACCTCTCAATTATAACCTTCTTTTAGGAAGACCATGGTTACATACTATGCATGTGGTTCCTTCTACTCTTCATCACGGGGTTAGGTTCATTTATAATAACTTAATGTATACATTACATTCGGATGAATCTCATTCTTCGAATCCTGACAGGAACTATGCTTCGCTTCCTCTCTGCTCATTCTTTGAATTCAAGCAAGCAAGAGCAATCTTTCAAAAGGTAGGTTTGTGTTGAATCCTTGCCTGAATGCAGAATATGCTAAAATCTCTGAGCCTCTTCAACCTGAGGTAAAACAACCTGAGATAAAACAACCTAAGATACAACAACCGGAAGCTCCATCTTCTTCTTTGACTGAGGATGATTGGGGGACATTGGATTTTAATCCTACTTTCATTGGAGAATATAAGGTCTCTGATTTGGAATTCATGAAGCAACAAAGTGAATTTGAGAAACAAGTTTTTACTCCTTCCTCACTTTCTTAGGAACTAAAAAGTAATTTTGTTGCTGCCTTGATTAAATAAATGATTGAAATGATAAAACCTGATTGTTATGATATTGTGACATATGCCACTCCTTGGACTCCATCTGATATGGTTGATTGATATGGTTCTGGTTATCATTTTCTTAAGAAATAAGGATTTAATGGGAAAGGATGTGGTAAATATGAGCAAGGTATACAAGTACCTTTGGATAATGAAATTTATGATCACACGTATGGATTAGGATTTAATCCTTATAGACAACCATAGGCTTTTCCTCCTAATATTAATCATATATGCAGTGGATAGTTGAAATTGGTTAACCCACTCCTCATTGACATTAATCAAAGACCTTCCTTAGATATTTTTCCTGAAGATGAAGCCTTAATGGATTTTTTAGGGTTTTATGAGGACTTACCTAAGTTTCATCACAAACGACAAAAGCTTTATTGTTTAAGTATTGATGCTTATTTTGGAGAACATGATAAACAAGATATTATTCCTTTTCTAATGGATCCTCTGATACAAAGTGATTTATTAATAACTAAGACTCTTGATATTCAAATGGATGAGAATGACTCTGTAAAGATGATAAAGATTGGGAAATGTTTGAATCAAGATGAACATGATCAATTGGTTTCCCTTTTACTTGAATTTAAGGACATTTTTTCTTGGACATATTAAAATATGTCAGGTATAGATTCTAAGATTATTACTCATAATATTGTTTTAAAGCCAAATATGAAACCTATGAAGCGGAAAATTTGAAAGATGAATCCACAAATTTCTTTATTAGTTAAAAATGAAATTGAAAATTTATTGGATTCTAGATTTATCCATTATATTGATTACTTAGATTGGATTTCAAACATTGTGCCTATTTTAAAAGGAGAAAATAAGATAAGGATGTGTACCGACTTCAGAGACTTAAACAAGGCATCCTTAAAGGATGATTTCCTATTACCTAATATTTATATGATTGTGGATTCAACAGCGGGTCATGCTTTGTTATCTTTTATGGATGGTTTTTTTAGATATAATCAAATTTTTATTCCTCTTGAAGATCAATTTAAGACTGCATTTATAACACCTTGGGGAACATTTTGTTGGGTCATGATGCCTTTTGGATTAAAGAATGCATGAGAAACTTATCAACGAGCAATGACTTTGATTTTTCATGATTACATTCATAAGATTCTTGAAGATTATGTGGATGATATCTTAGCAAAATCTATACAAGAGAAGATCATGTTACTATTTTACGATAAATATTTGAAAGGATTAGAAGTTACAACATGAGATTGAATCCTAAGAAATGTGTCTTTGGAATTGATTCTGGTAAATTATTAGGATTTATAATCTCTAAGAGAGGCATAGAAGTAAATACTAAAAAGATTGAAGCTATTGTTAATATGCCTCCTCCTAAGAATATTTCTCAGTTACAGAGTTTACAAGGAAAAATACAAGCTATTCGTCACTTTATTTCTAATTTAGTGGATAGAACTATTCCTTTTACTTCCTTTCTTAGAAAGGATACCACTTTCTCTTGGAATGATGAATGTAAAAAAACCTTTGAGAAATTTAAGGAGTACCTTGCAAATCCTCCTATCTTGCAACCAGCTAAATTTGATAAACCCTTTCATTTGTATACTTCAGCAACTCCAAAAGCCATGAGTGCGTTGTTAGCTCAAAATGATAATAACGGTAAGGAAAGACTTGTGTATTACATTAGTCACACTTTACTTGATTACGAAACAAGATACATAGATTTGGAAAGACAATGTTTAGATGTAGTTTATGCATGCCAGAAACTCAGGCATTATCTTATAAATGGAAAAGTCAATGTGATTGTTAAAATGGATCCTTTGAAACATCTTTTCTCACAAACTGATCTCTCTGGCCGTTTGGAAAAATGGGTGATGTTACTTACAGAATTTGATCTTAATTTCATTTCTCAGAAGTCTATTAAGGGACAAGCTTTAATAGATTATTTAGCTGAAGCTCCTTGTCCTCATTCTGATACATGTTCTACTTCAATAGAATTCCCTATTGACATTATTCTAGCTATTCAACAGGATGATATTTGGGAATTATAGTTTGATGGGTCTAAATGTAAGATAGGTTTTGGTGTTGGTATTATATTGATTCCTCCTATGAAAAAGCCAATCCCTTTATCATACAAATTAACCTTTCCTTGTACTAATAACATTGCGGACTATGAAGCTCTTATAGATGGCCTACGAGTAGCTTCATCCCTTAACATCAAACACTTGCAAATATATGGACATTTGTAATTGATTGTGGAACAAATTAAAGGAGGTTATTAGACTAAGAATGATAAAATGACACAATATAGAGATTTAGCTCTTGATGTGCTTTCACAATTCTCTTCTTATACAATTCAAACTTTACCTAGGAAAGACAATTGACATGCAAATGCCATGGCAAGTGTAGCTTCTTTTGTTTGTCTTGAGAATAATGTTGAAAAATTTTAATTTACTATTCAAACTCTTAAAAACCCTACAATTTCTAATAAGGTTACCTCTAATTGTTTCAATTTGCATTCGGATGAATGGTATTCTCATATTTTTCATTTTTTGAAAGCTGGTATTTTTCTTGAATCAACAACAAGGAACACGTGTAATCATATTAGGAAGCTTGCAGAACATTACATCATTTTAGGAGACATGCTTTACAAATGCTCTTATGATGGATTACTATTAAGATGTCTCAATAGAACTGAAATCTCGGTAGCTTTGGCAGAAGCTCATTTTGGTTCTTGTGGAGGACATTTTGGTGGAAAATCTCTGGTTAATAAATTTCTTAGAATGGGATATTATTGGAAAACAATGGAGCAAGATTCTTTTATGTTTGTTAAGAAATGTCCTCAATGTCAACAACATAGTAATTTGATTCATGCTCCTACTTGTGAGCTTCATAATAAAGTTTCTCCATGGCCTTTTAGTATTTGGGGTTTTGACCTTATTGGAAAAATATCACCAGCTTCTTCTCAAGGACATACTTACATCCTAAATACTACAGATTACTTCACAAAGTGGGTCAAAGTTGTCCCTCTTCATTCAATGACTACAGATTTTATTTGTGAATTCATCCTTAACAATATCATAACATGATTTTTTATTCCTTCGATGATAGTTTTGGACAACAATACCTCTTTTAAAAACAAAGAAGTCACGAAATTCTTGGAGAAATATCAAATTCAACATAGATTTTCAACTCCTTATTATACTCAATCTAATGGTCAAGCTAAAGCATCAAATAAAATCATTAAACAAATTCTGAGAAAAATAGTTAGCAAGCATGTGAAAGATTGGCACACTCAACTGACCTATGCTTTATGGGCTTATAGGACTAGTGTTCATACTATAATGGGTACTTCTCCTTAAAATCTTGTCTATGGTACTAATGCTATTATGCCTTTGGAATTAGAAATACCTTCTTTACATGTTTCATTTCATGGGATAATTGACAAGGATACTTTTCATGAACAATGCTTACAAGAGCTAGAAATGTTGGATGAACAACGAATACATGCGTTAGAACATATAAAAGCTTATCATAAATCTCTTCAGAATCAATATAATCATAAGGTAATTGAATGAACATTTTTGGTTGGTGATTTAGTCCTATATGAGAATCAACGAAATGTGAATGCTTAACCTGGTGAAAAAGGAAAGTTTAGCCCTAATTGGCTTGGACCTTTTGTTGTCATTGAGGACTTTGGTTCAGGTGCTTATAAACTTGTTGATATGGATGGTGTTTATTTTAAGGAACCTATTAATATTATGCATCTCAAACATTATTATCCTTAATTTCCTTCTTTCTTTCCTTGTGCATTTATGTATTCCTTATAAAGTTTCTTTTATAGGTTATGTATTTTTAGAAAAATTAAATTTTGAATATATTTATGTACCTACTTTCTTTCAGTTAAGTTTTATATTGACGAAAACATAGTAATCAAATATAGAACTAATTAGTAGAGAAAGTTTTTCATTCATAAAATATTTTCAGTTTTGATACATATGTGGCTCATGGCCCTATCTATCACTCTGTCTATGCTCTAATGGTTGATGATTCATAGATCTCTTTGGTTTATGATAAGAAGATGTAGATCTATGTGACCGTGTGTGGCTCCTTGATATGCTCATACCTTGCGGGCACTCTTGGGCACTCTATAAGTCAGCTATCAATTTCTCCTCCCTCTCTGCATAACCTCAGCTCTTGTTAGACACATGCAAAGATATCAGCATGCCTGCCAGGATCTCTATAGCCAATAGAAGACTCTCTCTTGCTGGCTGGTAGTCAGTAGGATATACATGTATCCTTCATAACCTCAGATACAAATCTCCTCCACTCTGCTACACTAGCTGCAGAATGAAAATACATTTATCAATCTAGTGCCTTTTTATCTCAAATTAAGTTACCTATTTAATCGAATCTTATATTTCATACCTGGGTCTGCCTCCTGGATGTCACTGAAGTGTCTAGATTGGGGGCATGGAGTGACTACTCTCTCCATGCTCGCTATGTCTAGGCCTCAACAGTGGTGTCTCTGTATGGGTGTGTAGAGGCCATCGTGATCTCAATGGTGATGCATGAAAAATATGCACATCTGCATTAGTATCACCAATTGGGGGCATCTCCTCTACTCTCTCTTCTACTCTCTCCTCCTCCATGGGGTCTCCCTCAGAGATGTGCTCCTCCTCATCTCCATCCTCCTCTATTGTACCACTATCTCAATGTGTCCTCTCTGAAAAACCTAGATCACCTATAGGATAATCCTCAAGGAAGATGGGGCAGGTCCCTTGCAGACTCCAATACCTAATGTAATCTCGGCTCATGCCTAAATAGGTCACATGTAATGGTATCTTTATATCCTCTATTTCATCTACATCATTATCCTCTATGTCTACTACCGATGGTCAGCATATGGTGTTGGGTCTCTGATAATACCTTGTCGGATGTACATAACAAGGTACTGCTCTAGGGACTCCTTGTAATAGGCCGAACTATCTCATCACCTGATCATAATAGTATGGCATCATGATATGATTCTGATGACCCTCTAGCAGCTTCTGTTGTTGTGAATGTCTCATCTAGTATCATGTATCTGGCCACTCTGTCATCCAACAGCAGGGTCTCCATATCACATATGTGCCCAGAATGCTATCTAGATGTACCCTCCAATAGAGGATATCTTTGAACTTCTAGGCATCTCTCAGAGGATACGCAAAGAATCTCATTGTACTCACATCTACCATCATTGGAGCACCCTGTGGACATGTACATGAAAAATGCTCAAACAACCAAATCTGCAAGAGTGTGCATATCAAAAAACTCTCTCTCTCTCTCTCTAATATCTCACTAGCTGACATAGCTCATGGTATATCTGAGCTAACATGCTACGACCCCATGAGAACATGATCCTATTTCTCTCCATCCTCTTTATAAGATGGGTGATAGGTGCAAAAAATATTGTACCCTTTTTGTTGGGTAACACAACCAAGGATACTATACAAAGCATCACTCTCTGTACCAAAGGCGTAGGGCCTGACAGTATGGATGACAAAAGGATCTGATCTGACTGGGTTTGCATCTATGGAACCCATCCCAAACAATATTCTTCATCTGCAAGGATCTCCTCACAAATGTGCTATTCTCTCGGTCTAACAGTCTCACCTCAAATTGGAAGTCGCAAGATCCTATAGACATCCTCTAGTGTCACAGTAATCTCTCCTGAGGGAAGATGAAAGGAGCATGTATCCTCATCCCACCTCTCTATTAGAGCTGATAACATGGCTCGCTGTAGCCTGATCTATGGTAGGACTGATACCCATTATAGTCCCACATCTCTCAGTAACTGCATCTCTTCCTCATTCAACTCGGATAGTCTCTCTCTGATGACCACTAGTAACTCTCTAAAGGGATGCTCTCAGAGATGGACCATGTCCTGTAAGCACAAAAAAACATCATATAAGCATTCTAAATCATCAAATCTACAAATAAAACTTGAATAGGTCAAGGTCAACCTTCTTGTGTCAAGGTTGACTTTCTTGGGTCAGGGTCAACCTCATCCCAGATAAGCTGGAGACCTTCAAGTTCATGTTGACCTTTTTGGGTCAAGGTCAACATAACTGGGTCAAGGTTGACCTTTAAGGGTCAGGGTTGACCTTGCCTACAAAAATCAAGAATTTGGAAAATATAGGAACTAATAATAGTAAACTCACCTTAGGAAGCAGTCATACAGTAGCCAGGCACTGTCTTAGGAGCTCCATGCACGTCGCTCGAAGTTCTTCTCTCCTCAACATCTTTCTTTCTCTCTTCAAATCTTCAAATGGTAAGAGTAAGTATGACTTCCTTTTCCTTATTTATAGTTAAAATTAGGGTTTTTGTTAGGGTTTCTCTTAGGGTTTACTCATGGTAAATTTGGATTTCCTTTCTTATGCATTTAGATAGATAGTCACTCTTTTCATCATAACTTGAGTTTGGTAACTCCATTTTCAGTGTCGTCGGTGGTGTTGGAATCATGATTTAGATACCTAACTCCTTGAATCAATTTAGGAAGGCTAGGAATCCTTCTAATTGGTTTAGGAAAGAACTTTTTAACAAACTGCATATCCAGTGTATAAAGTTATCCTTATCACCCTGTTTCACCCTTCAGAAGTAGAAAGCTGAAATAGGGGGGCATAAGGGGATTTGTGAACTTCTAAAATTTTCATTTAGTAAGCTCTAGGTGATTTTTTATTTTCATTAACCTTGTGTGTTGTAGGTTCTAATAGTTTTCTGCAGGATCTCTACATTGAAGACTTGGCTATATCCTTTTTATTTACTATGATGTTTTCTTACTTTAGCTTGCATATTCACGTAGTGTCATATCTAAAATAAAGTAGGGGATAAATGTCTCATATTAAAATGGAATCACTTCCATCTTAATAGGTTTAGCACCCTCTTTTAGTGCATTTTCATGATAAATTTGCATTTAGGATGCATTTGCACTTGATTCCTTCATTCTAGGTGAAATTAGGGATAGGATCCTGAGGATTCTCCTTAATTTACCTTCTCCATGGCTCTATTTTATAGGTAGGACTTAGGTATAGGTCCTCCTAGACTTCATCATGTTCATCATAAGACTTTGTGCCTCTCTCTGACACTCTGCCTTGTTCTGTCATTATTTCTAGGTCTCTGGGCATCCCCGAGGCCTTCTGTTTTCTGCTCTGGCTGGATCTGGACCCTTAGGTCAAGGTTGAGGTCGATCCTAACCTAGGTCAAGGTTGAGGTTGACTCTAATCTAGGTCAGAGTCAAGGTCATCCTTGATCTCTATTAGGATTTGATCCCCCTTTTCAAATTTTGGTCTCAGAAGACCCCAAAATCAATGTCGGGCTTTCAGATCTGAATGCGGAAGGGTTTTAATTTGAAATTCATTTAATTATTTTCCCTCCTTAGTTGGTTATTGTGATTGTACCATAATTCAAGGTTAAATTTTAATTATGGGTCCTCACATTACTCTAGGAGCCTCACCTTGAAGGCTCTATTTAAAGACTCTCATTTGCCTTCATTTTCACACAACACACAAGAGAACACACAATCTATCAAGTGGAGACACAATTGATTCAAGCAAGAAAGTGATGGTGAAGTGAAGATGCAATATTGAAAGAGGATGATATATAATATCAACTCATTTTTTATATCAAGCATTTTTGTGAACACACTATTGTGAACATTTATTTGTAGCAAGAGAGATTCCTTTTTCCTTGATCCACCATTGTCAATATTCAAGCATTCAAAGATACAATCATGGGGTAGCAATTATGGATTGTGAGTTTGATGAGAGTACTTTATCCTTGGGGGATTGGTATGCTTTCTTATCTTATTCAAATCTATGCATTGCTTTCTCATAACCATTCATGCTAGGGTTTTAATCTAGAGGATTAGATCTTGGCATTACACATTCAATACACACACATATTCTATTACATCCGGCTATTCATGGAGGTGGAGATCACCAAAATGGGGGTTTGACTAAGGCAAAACCCTATAGAGCCACCCCAAAACACCATTTTTAGATATCTACAGTTGTTGTTTCGAGAATTGTAGAGCGGATCTGAGCACCCTTTGTGTCAAACTTTCAGGATCCGCAAACAAAATTTATGTCAAAGTTGTTTCGGGTCAAGGTTGACCTTCAGTGGGGGGTAAGATTGTGCCCCAAAGTAAGATTGTACCCCAGTATTTGTGTCAAGGTCGACCTCCCTCAGAATTGAAATAATTTTTTGGGTTTTCTCCATTGTGGTTTTCTAGTTTCGAATTTGGTTGCAAAATTTCCCAAAACTGTACACGGGCATCAAAAAATAGGTATTTATAGATTAAATTCATTATGAGGTATGCACCTTATCAAATCTAATTTCAAGAATTTCCAAATTTACATTACTTGTCAATTCAATTCAAATTACATACATACATATAGGTGAATGTTAGATGCATTGTTAAACTCCATTTTACCCCTATTCACTAAGGGAAAATAAACACAAAGGAATCTATTAAATCAAGAATTTGCATGATCACCAAGATGATATAGTTATCATTTCCTAGAGGTAGTAGAACTGGAAGAATAGAGCATAAGAATCATGAAGAAGTCTTTTTGGGTCGACATCATTTAAAGACCAAAAATAATAGGTAGCTACCATTTTTCATCATCCCCAATAGACAACATAAAGGAACATTTATGAATAGTGGCACATGCATGACATAACATGTAAAAACATATAGAGTAAATAAGATATAAATAGAGGAAGTTCATGGAAGATCAATTCCTTTATCATCTTGTACCAACAAAGCAACAAGGGTCATCTAAAGAAATTTTTAAAAAAAACATATATCAAGAAACAGATCATGGGGAAGCACATTACAACAAGTAAACATAAATAATCCACAACCCAAGAGGATTTAGTCTAGGATATCACCTGCCTCCCCTCCCATCTTGGTCTATAGTGTTTAGGAGAGGTGGAAAACATACAAGAGGAGAAACATCCAACATAGTAGATAGAATAATAGCTAGTTCCAAATAAGGACCATGCTATAAATATGGGTCACTTTGTTTGTCACTAGGAAAATATTGATTAGCATATCCATGTTAAATATTATTATCTCTTTGATACATGTTGGTAAATATGAACTTCATGTTGCATTATGTTATTCAACTTATGCACGTGTCTGTGCATTTAGAGCTCCGTAATTGTCACAGAAGGTTTTTTTTTTAACTTTTGATTTTTAATGCATTTGGGGATTTTTATTATTTAATTTTAAATTACCGGCTAATGTTTTGTAGTTGGATTCCAAATGCCTAGAATCGATTTATTTTAATTGGCTTAAGTGGCCAATCAATTATTTAAGTATTTAAATAATCTATTTTATAAATCACTTTTGGGAAAGTGCTTATATTGGCAAAAAGTGAGTTTTATTCTGACTTCTTTTATGCTTTTGAGAATTTGAGATTTTTACTCCAAAACCCTCTTGGAGTGAAATTGTATTTGTTTCATTATGGGAGATTCAGTGTCAAATCTTCGTGAGGAGGATCTGGTTAGAATCAAGTCGTGATTCATCATCTTTGCCAAATTTTTCACCCGGTTTGGTGTAGTTTTCATTTTGCACTTCTCTTTCCAATTGTTCGCTCTTTCATGTGAGGTAGGGCTCTTATCTTTCTATTTGATTTTTTATTTCATATGCAAATGAATGCAATAGATTCATGGGATGAGAATTAGAATTCCCCCACATTTTCATTAATTTCCTCCACCCTGTTAGACGGGTGTGAACATTTATTTATTGTAGTTTTGTGATTTTGGGGCTTTGGCACCATTGAGCTATCGGATTTTGTGTGCATGTCTGGATTCAAGTTTTTATTTTATTTTGGGGATTTTGGGCATGGAATACGAAAAGGGTTTTAATTTCATTGATTTTTGTGAAGTTTGATTTTTGGGCTTTTCTGTGTTTGCATTGTTTTGTGTTCCACCCTGATTTTTCTTGTGGTTTGTTCAGAATATTTTGTGTTGGAATGGATTTTCCTACATTCCTACAATAATCAAATTCATTTAATTTTTTTTTTCATATTCATGGATGAATCCATACCCTCGATAAAATGCCTAGTTGAGTTTGTCATATGTATTTCTTATTGATTTATCCTTCTTGATATTTTGCCTCTATGATTTATTTTGATCGCATTTGAGATGCATTATGATTGGTATTTGAGACCACATCATGAGAACATTGAGTGTGCTTTGACAGGATCTCACGAGATCTGTGCTCTTGGTTTAGACCAATTGAGTTATTGGTTATATTTGGACTTGTGAGTATTTGTGCATTTTTCCATTGATGGCTTGTGCTGAGTAGTGGGATGGAGTGGCTCTTCAAGGTGGACAGGAGCACAAAGGGGCTCTAGAGTAATTTTTTTCTTAATAAAAACTAATAACCTTAAACAATAAATGGAAAATAAAAATTAAAAAGAGATAAATGTGACTTATGCAACTACCTTGGTGTCTACGGATGTTGATATGAACTGTCCTTGCCTTGTCGCCTGCGTATGTTGATATGGAATAGTGCCTTTTCATCTATGGATATTGATATGGTACAATACCTTTCCATCATTTGAGGATATTGATATGGTAAAATGTAGCCTAAGAATTTGTGGATGTTGATATGGCTTAATCGACCATCCTAGATGAGAGAAGGATAGCTCAATGTTGCACGGGTTTTGTGAGCTATGTGATGACACTCCATTCCCGAGTCTCAAAATTAGACCTTGTTATCTTGATTGGTGATATCTCCTATATGTTATGTGCTTGCATTGTATTTATTACTTGGGTTGTTGTATTTCCCTCATGTCTTGCATATTGTTTGGCAAGACTATAGTCTTCTTTAGTGTGTGTGATTTTTTCCTTGTGACTTTGGACAGATCACTATCTTCGCGAGCATGGTGTGGTGGGATTGTGGGTACCATGTGGTAGGGAGGTGTTGCACATTATACCACTTCTGAGGACCGACATATAGGGGTGGACTTCCTCTAACTATATGATTTGGAGCTTAAGAGATCACTCTACTCTATTGCATAGACATATGATTTATATACTTACTTGATGTTCCTTGTTTAGCCTAGATCACTTTATGCTTTCTATTTATGTATTATTGATGCAATCGAGTGACCATGGCCTTGAAATTAATCTATCTAGTACTCCCCAATGTGGACCAAACATGCATTTCATGTCATATGATGGTTTCAACAAGCCTACATTATTTTCAGACAAAGGTACCCTGTCTATTGCATGTTTTAAGAATCAATGACTACCTACCTTTAGACTGCACTTGATTCAAGTGGATGGTGAGAAAAATGATAATGTCATAAGTTTATTTTAGGTTCATTTTATCATATAGCTCATCAAGAGCTTTATAACACATTTTGAACAAAGTCAATAAGACATTAAATGTAAAATTTATGGCCTCCAGAAGGTCTGAATTTAGTTTTGAATATCTAATTTCAAATTTTCATATCTAGTCAATCTTTCTTCATATTTGGTCTCTATTCTTTCATATTTTGGAAACATTTTCTTATCTGGTTTTTCTTGTTTCATATATAGAGGGAAATCTTGTATCCAGTTCCTCTTTGTTTGTATTTGGTAAATAGATAGCTTAATTTATGATTTTTTGTATCTAGAACAATGGCTATTTTTGTACATCTTCTAACAAACCTAATTACTATACCAGATACCTTTTTTTTGAGTACTTCCAATTGGGTATTTGATGAGTACTTTTGGGTTGGATTCTTGACGGTCCTTGCTTTCTTTCTAGACCTTGTTTATGTTTGGGTATGTTTGTTTGATTAATTTAATGTATATTCTTATGGTTATAAATGAAATAAACTTGTATGTTTAATCATGTAGGAACTTTCTTTTGGGCTTAAAAAAGAACATCTATTTTATGTTATGGGATTGAGTTGTTTAAGTATCTTATCTCCCTTTTTAGCTATGAATTCTTTCCGAATAAGCCTCTCCTGATCCATGGGTATTGTCCATATCTTAGCATGGAAATATGTGGAACATGTGTTCTCCATTCTGAGTGTATATTGGATTCTTGGGAACCTTTGAAAGTTCTTGTAAGACTTCTATTGTTGTATGAACATGTGGTGTTTGTAATGTTACCTTGAGAATGATATTTTTCTTATGTTATGCACTTGGTTAACTAATGTTTATGCTATGTTAACTTATATTTCAAAAAAAAAATTAGTGCATGTTTTTTCCCTTTTTTGGATAAGGGCTCCCAGACAAGGCATTACAAAAGATCACAAATGCATTGAAATGACACATGAGGAGCTACCTTAAAAATTTGTATGAAGGAGATGAGGACCACAATAGGACTTGGGAGGAAAATACCACCACATATTGTCACCACATGCATTCTTGGGAAAAATAAAGGGAAAGGAACCAAATGATACCCTTGGTTGACATGTTGAACTCCACTATGAGGAAATACCATCAAGAGAATAAGGGGCTCACTAATGAAAATAAAACCTTGTCGCATAACATAATAAGGTTAAAAAATATATAAGTTGGAATTAATTATAAGGTATTGGGATTACAAAAACTTATCATGGTAGAATATATCTACATCTTGGTGACTCTAGAGGCCTTCACCTCTAAAGAGTTGAACTCATAAATTTTGGACAAAATCAAAATTCTGGGGCACTAGAGATAATATTTAATTACAATTGTGTTATGGTGGCCTATAGAGGGGCTCATTATACCTTAGATGGATGGTCCATGGCCTGAAATATATTGATAGCCTTTTCTAGCTTAAGTTTCTCATTGAATGATATATTATCCAGTGCTCACAGTACATATGCCATGTTGAAATTCAATTTGACCAGGGGCCAAAAAACATTTTCAATTTCTTTAGTAATTGGTAACGATATTAAACCCTATAAATTTGACTAATACTAATCATTTTCATCTAGGAGTCACTCAATGTGTGCCTCCTCAATCACTCTCCCATCTGGGAGGAAAAGGGGCAAAAGTCTTAATTGCATAAAATTTTCAAAATAAATTTTCATCCCTATCACCTAGATCCAAGGGCGTGAATTCATTCCCTTCCACATGGTGAAAATCTATGAAAATCAATATACTTGTTCACCTTCTTTTAAGTAGGTCTCCTATCTATAATCCCTATCACTAAAAAGGTATTAGAAGTAGCCACATACAATTTTTTATGAGAATTCTTGACTCATCCTCCCTTGGGGTAATGGCTTGAAATGTTTGTTCAATCAATGCACTAACATCTATACTCAATTTATTATCATCATCAATAAATATTAGAGTAAGTGTCAATGAATACATTGAGTTATTTATTGTTTCCTAAATGGAAATGTATAGTTGTTGCAATATTGTGAAGAAATATCCTAATAGCAATATCACAATTTGACTTGCTATGGAAAATATCTCCTACTTATCAATTAATGAGATTAAAGGTATTTCTAATGAATGATTCATAAGGCACAACACATGCTGAGGCTTTTAAAATGGGGTTACAAGAAAAGTGGGATTAAACATGGAGGAAACTTTGAGTGTAAGTGCACCCAAGCTAGAGTAGTACTATGATGTGTGACCTCCTATAATTCTCAATGTTTCACCTCTGTAAGAATCACCTAGATGAAATGAGTGTTCAGTGTTCCATTTATTCTCATGAGAGATGGGCTCTTGTGAACCTCTAAGCATGAAACATGGGTCAATGATTTTAACTCAAAACTACACAATTGAATCCTGATAGCAATATCCCAATTTGTCTTGTTGTGGAAAATATCTCCTACCTATATGGTGCAAAGCACCAAAAAGACATGAAGGTACACCAGGGGTCATTTGATGATCCAAGAGGAAATAAAACCTAAATAAGACTTATAAGGTCAATTTAAGATGTAATTGTGGCCATTAGTGCCAATTTTAATGTGTTTTGAGTCAAATATATTGGTATGTTCAAAATTGCTAATGTTGAGCAACAAAGCCTTAGAGACTCATGTAAGGGTTATGGGGTTAAAATATGTCATGAGGTTTTTTATAAATATTTTTAATAATATTAGGGGGATTATTGAACATCTAGTTGTCGATTTGACAACTTGGTTGTTAACTTGACAACAATTATAATCATTTTTATGAGTTTAAAATGCTGACAGACAGTTTGAAACTGTCTACATTCAGTTTTGTGGGTATTTGTTTGGTAGTTTTCAAGTTGGAGGATCTATTTGATAGAGATCCATGTGAGAGGTGTATATAGAGGTGTGTGTGAGTCAGGGGAAAACAATGTATCAAGTTTTGAATCAATAAACAAACACATTTCTTGCAACAATCATTCTAGCCGCAGGGTACAGTTCCTGATTATGTCTTTAATTGCATGAAAGAATATGATATGGTGTGGGAAATGATTTAAAAAGAATATTTTTTTATTTTTTCTATTTCCATGTCATTAGAGAGTTTTTCTATCAATTTTTAAGACAAATAATCCCAGTTGTTTATTGATTGTTCCTGGTAGTGAAAGCAATCAGTCACTTATTGTTTTGAAGTCTCAATGAGCCTATAAGTTTCTCCCACTTTTTGTGATTAATGTGGATTTTTGGAGGAGTATAACCTTTTATATTATGTTCATGTATTAGTTTGAGTGTAGGGATGTGCAAGGATGTGGAGTGTTGGAGCTCTAAATTTTGGGCAAAATTTGGAGTCCTATATAGTGATAAAACCCTAAAAAATTGCCTCTTAAACTCCATGCCCAATAATTAATGATGGAGTAAATGAAATGGGATGAGAACATTATATTAATTTTAAATTAAAATTTTGGTGATTAAGAAAGGAAACTCTATGACAGGAACAATCAAAATTCTGTGATCAAAGCCTTTAGAAAATGTTGGAATTTTGACCTGCTACAAAGATGATGCCGACAAATCTTGAAGATGGTCATATTTTAAAAATATAAAAATGACCTGGTTTGGGAAATCAAATTTCCTATCTCCACTATAAATCTTAGCTTTCCACAAGGTGTTTTGGTTTTTTGACCAGACCCAAATCTGAAAGTTGGGTAGTTATTTTTTAGTTAGTTTATTATTTTTCCAAAATAATTTATAATAAGGATTGTGTCTTTTCACCCTAAAGAGGCATGAAAGCAACTCAAACACACACACACATATATATACATAATGTAAAATTTAAAGAGATAATACAATTCATATTTTCATAGGATATAATTTGATCACAACTACAACTATGAACTCTTATGTACTAGTTTTTCAACATCAATAAAGATAAGTGCCATTTCTTTTTATTTGTGGTTATAAGTTATATGTTTTTAATTAGTCTTTTGAATATTCTATTTTATAGAATGTTTCATTGTGTTAAATTCCCTAAATGTTATAACTCAAAATCAATATATAGTTTGAATATCAATTGAAAGATCTGTGAATCTTCCTTTGTTTTTGTCGATCTCTTGAATAGAGTTAAATTCGATAATACTAACTGTGTAATTTGGTTTGAGTTATATCTTGAGTGGAAGCCCTTGAGATGATAGTCTTGTCTTATTAAAGAAAGTTTTTTAAAATTGTCTCTGATCGTACATAGGATTGAAAATTTTCTAACTCCATAGCCCAAGTTTTTAGAAGGCACTAATCTAATCATTATTTGGAAATTGTCATTTGGTTCATACTTTGTGGTTTGTAGATTATATAATCATTATTTCAAAAATATTACTTTTGAGTCCTTAGTTTAATCCACTTTAGTTAAGACTTATAGAGTAGAGATTATCAAAGGATTTGTTTCTTTCCTCCAAGGATCATTCACCACCTTGGGAGGAACTTTGTTTGTTTATGTACGTAGTTATTCAACATAGAGAATTGGATAGTTCAAAGTGAAATTAGGCCTACCAGTGTTGGCTTGATTAAAGCCAACATTGAAGAGGTATAAGTGGTACATCACCATTATACCTATTAGTTGGCCAAAAGAAAATCCATCATTTTGGGGCACCAACAAATTGTTGACTGTACTGGGGAGAGTTTCTAACAATATATATAGTGAGGTTACCTAGAATTTTAGATTTCGTAGATCAAAATCATAAAGTAGTTATATTAGTTTGTTTGGAAGCACACTCTACATGAAGAAAGAACCTAGATGCAAGACATTCATCGAATGAGGTGGAGACTCTATTCAATAAAGCATTTCAATCAGTGACTCTACTGAGGAAGAAGACCCAGAAGGAGATAAGTAAAGTTTTCCTCTTTGAAAGAGGTGGTGACTCTATTGTCAAGAACCTAATGTATAAAGAAAAAACTTACTACCAATTCAAATATTTAGAATGTATTAGAATAAACAACCATTTCAAATAAAACCATTTTCCAGATGGTATCAGGCCATTGGATCTCAGGGGATTCCATTGTATTCCTTTTAAGTTGCTCCCTAAGTTTTCGCAGCTTGTACCAAAGTTCCATGGAGAATGGAATGAATCAGTAGTTGAACATTTGGATGCATTTTATGAATTTATAAAGTGCTATGAGATTTGTGCAGAAGATCAGGAAATGAAACTATTTTTCAGGACATTAGAAGATAATGCAAGAGAGGCATATGAATCATTACCTACACAAAGTATTTCATTTGGAAAGAATTTAAACAATGGTTTCTATATGAATTCCATGATGCAAGCGATGAAGATAACATGTGTTATGAATAGTGTGAAGACCAAAGTTGCATCATGGAGGAGCATCATAGTATGTCTCTACTTGATGGATTTTTTAGTTTGGAGAGATTTTAAGGGGAGTCTTCTGCACACTTATTCTTGAGGATGGTGAAGATGTATCAAAGGATACCTATAACAATTATGCTTTCACTAAAAGAATTAATGAGAAAGTTCAAAAACTTGGGAATGTTGCTAGATGATCTTGATCTGAAATTTATTTTTAAGATATTAGAAAAAGATAGTGAAGATAGAGAACAGGAGGCTTATGATCAAATTGAACAAGGTCTTGTGTTTGATGGAAATATCAGTGATGGTGAAGAAGATCCAAATTACATATACCCTTTGGACGCATTTTTAAACTTAGAGAAACAAGAAGAAGAATATACAGTACAATTCTTCATAAGGATGTTTAATATCTATCAAGAAATAACTTCTAAATGTAGACCTCCATCCTTTGATCTTTTCAATAGAATGCAAGAACTAGGTCTCCTATATGATCATCAGTTTATTTCTTTTCTCAAACTTATGAATAATGAATTGGTTACAAAGGAGAATGAATGCAAGACTGAAGTAGCATATGAGTCAAGTGAGGTTTCAGATGTGAATGGAGGAGACTCTTTTGGATAGTTTGAGGAAGGATCTTTCCATAATGATACTTGTATGATATAAAAAACCAGTGAATATAAAAATGAGGAAGAGGATTCTCTCAGTGAGGAAGAGATTTCATCCTTCTTAGACATAGAATATCATAAACATATTGAGAGGAACAACCCAAATTGTTTCTCAATCCATTATGGTAAACAAGCTGACAGATCAAAACATATTCAGGGGGTACTAGATGAAGGAGATGATAATTCCTAGGGATCAAATTGTGGAGATGGAATAGAAATGCATGAACATGAGGAAGTTTCAGGAAATAATGTTAATGAAGATATTAAAGTCTTGTTGATGAAACACTTGATGATCCAAATGAAAGCTCTCATGGATGTATGCCTGAATTATTTATGACCTTGAACCCATTTTTTGAAGAGGATACAAAGGAATATGCATTCAAGTTCTCTATGTTCATGAATCCATTGTTTGAGGAAGATCTTTTATGCAATCAATCTATCAACATCATGATGAAGATAACATGCCTAATGATAATTTTGAGGCTGATGAAACTCAAAATATGTGTGGGGAAGTGTATTCAAGAGGTGAGACATCTTTCAGTTCATCCTATGAAAAGAAGTTGTATCAAACATGTGAAGATAATATGGTATCAACCAGGCATAATGAGGAGAATGTGTTGAGGAATAGTGTTGAAAGTTTTCCAAATATCCCATCTAATCAAATTCTTGATAAAAATACAATAATGTATCACACATATGACTTATCTTCAAATCCATTTTATGATGAGAAAAAACATATGGAGTATAAATACAAAGCAAATTATGAGCAAGAAGTTGTCCAAGTAAAGAAATTTTGTTTTGATATAATTGGTCTAATGCATAGAGATCCTCCATTCAGAAAAAATCATGATGCACTTAATGATTCCTCAAAGATGAAACAAAGGTCAAATACCAAGGACCGCATTGATGAAACAATGAGAATTGTCCATAAGGAAGATGCACCCAATGCAGCAAGGAGGGAGTTATTGCATGATCAAAATCAAGTCTTCTATAAAGGAAAAGATCAATGTTCAATTTTGGGGGGCCTAGGACCACCCAATTTTACTTCTCATCAGATTAAGTATGGATACTTGGTCTGCTTCTCCAGAGATAGTTGGAATCTCGCTATGCTCACAGAGAGCATACGTCCCCAAAAAGAGCCTGTTGGAGCTCTAAATTTTGGGGAAAATTTGGAGTCCTATATAGTGATAAAACCCTAAAAAATGGCCTCTTAAACTACATGCCCAATAATTAATGATGGAGTACATGAAATGGGATGATAAAATTATATTAATTTTTAATTAAAAGTTGGGAGATTAAGAAAGGAAACTTTGTGACATGAACAATCAAAATTATGTGATCAAAGCCTTCAGAAAATGCTGAAATTTTGACATGCTGCAAAGATGATGCCGAGAGAGCCTGAAGATGGTCGTATTTTAAAAATCTAAAAATGACCCAGTTCAGAAAATCAAATTTTCTACCTCCAGTGAAAATATTAGCTTTCCACAAGGTGTTTTGGTTTTTCGACCAAACCCAATTCCAAAAGTTAGGTAGTTATTTTTTAGTTAGTTTATTATTTTTTCAAAATAATTTGTAATAAGGGTTGTGTCTTTTCACCCTAAAGAGGTGTGAAAGCCACTCAAACACACATATATACATAATGTAAAATATAAAGAGATAATATAATTCATATTTTCATAGTATATAATTCAATCACAACTACAACTATGAACTCTTATGTACTAGTTTTTCAACATCAATAAAGATAAGTGCCATTTCTTTTTATTTGTGGTTATAAGTTATATGTTTTCAATTAGTCTTTCAAATATTTTATTTTATATAATGTTTCATTTTGTTAAATTCCTTGAATGTTATAACTCAAAATCAATATATCGTTTGAATATCAATTGAAAGATCTGTGAATCTTCCTTTGTTTTTTTCGGTCTCTTGAACGGAGTTAAATTTGATAATACTAACTGTGTAATTTGGTTTGAGTTATATCTTGAGTGGAAGCCCTTGAGATGATAGTCTTGTCTTATTAAAGCAAGTTTTTTAAAACTATCTCTGATCGTATGTAGGATTGAAATTTTTTTTGACTCCATAGCCCAAGTTTTTAGAAGGCACTGATCTAATCATTATTTGGAAATTGTCATTTGGTTCATACTTTGTGGTTTGTAGATTATATAATCATTATTTCAACAATATTACTTTTGAGTCCTTAGTTTAATCCACTTTAGTTAAGATTTATAGAGTAGATATTCTCAGAGGATTTGTTTCTTTCCTCCAAGGATCATTCACCACCTCGGGAGGAACTTTGTTTGTTTATGTAGGCAATTATGTGACATAGAGAATTGGATAGTTCAAAGTGAAATTAGGCCTACCAGCCTTGGCTTGATTAAAGCCAAAATTGAAGAGGTATAAGTAGTACATCACCATTATACCTGTCAGTTGGACAAAATAAAATCCATCATTTTTGGGCACCAACATGGAGGAGAGACCACAAATTGAAGGCAAAGTGTTGATTGAGGGTTTGAGTGAGCAACACTAGTCAAGGTGTGAGCATATTATCTAAAGGAGGGGTATGTTTTGTGATGGATCTTGTATTTTTAGGTCCATGTGAAGGTGTTGGATCTATTGGAGGGATCTAGAAGTTCTTGGAGGAGTCCTTTTGACAAAGCCCTAGCCTAATGACCCTAGAAGTGAGGGTTTTACACAAGGAGGTGTAGATGTGTATTTGACACCCTAAGAACTTGGAATTTTGTTGTTTCTAACCATTATACAAGAATTTTTCATGGTTTGGGATCAAGAGGGAAAGTGTTTTTATGAGTTGCTTTGTATATAGGAGCTTATTAGGCTTAATTAGTTACTGTAGTGGTAAAGGATCTAAGTGTTGGTCCAAAGGAACCCACCTTGATTTTGAGGTATGCTCTATAGCAAGGAAAATGGTATCTAAAATAGTAAATATTTTTCCTAGTTGTGTAGAAAAGTGTGGAGTTAAGGGAAGATTACCAGGTTGACAGGGCTACAAGGAATAAGGCTCTTCAAGTGGAGTTTGGAAGGAAGCTTATTGACCAAACTTTTAGATTTGGTGGAGAATGTTTAATAGGATATGTTAATATGTTTCAAGATGATAGAGGAAATAGGAAATCCATGTGATTCAATTTTGCAAGTTGGAGGCACTAGGTGCATGTGAGTGCTCTAGGAAGTTGCTCCTTGAATGGACATTTGATGTGAGAAGTGGTATCTCACATGCTAATTGAAAAGTTATGCTTACTAATTAGGATATTGAGCCAAGTTCAAGAAGATGCCTCTACATCAATTGGTATCAGAGCGAGTGAAAGGTATGGGGTTTGGAAGATTTAGAGTCTGTTGTTGATGCTTAGAGTTGAATTATCCTCTAAGAGTGTTCCAAAGTGGTGACCCTACATCAGAAGAATCCTACGTAGTTGTGAAGATCTACTTAACAAGGTCATACAAAGAGGTGTAAAATTATTTCAAAGAGTATTTGGATGATGAAAGGAAGAAAATAGAAAGAGAAGAAAAGAGAAATAAGAAGAGATAAGAAGAGGAAAGGTTAAGAATCTTAGAAGAGGCATTGGAAAAGAATCAGAGAAATTTGGATTGGATTGCATCACTCCTTGAAAAAGAAGCAGATGAAGATGACAAAGAAAAAAAGGTATCACATGAAGAATAGAATGAACCTAATGGAAAAGAGGTTCTAAAAGTTGAATCAAAGGTACAAGTTGAGAATGTTGATGGATGTAGCAATGGATCAAGTCATGGAGGGCTTGAGTGTAATAGTATTCTCCAAGTGGGGATAGTACTATGTCCTTTTATGATGAAATATGGAAAATAATAAAGTACCTTGGCTAATGAGGAACCCACAATGGAAAGTGAGTTATTGGTATGCCTAGGTGAATGGCATGGTGAAGACCAACAAGAGTTGGCAGCAGGTGAGGAAGAACCAGAATTTGGAGTCATTGGAGAGGCTATGGAAGTAGCCATAAATGTAAAAGAAGAATTGGAATTCTAAGGGATAAGGCATGGGATCTAAGGTGCAATGGTCTCAAGGCATAGGACTAAGGATGGAATACAGATTTGTGATCAGCTAGTGGTCTACATTTTTCCCATGGAAGGCAAACCTAGACTGAAGATGAAGGAACACATTATGGAGTAGCATCAAGCAATGATTTCATGGATCGTCAATGATGATATTTTCAAACCAAGAGTGAAGATAAAGTTTTTTTTTTATAGATAACATTGTTTTTTGTAGGTTTCCAAGAGGACCTAGAAAATCTTTAAAGTTGGGGAGTATGGTGCAAAGCACCAAAAAGACGTGAAGGGACACCAGGGGTCATTTGATTATCCAAGAGGAAATAAAGCCTAAATAATACATATAAGGTCAATTTAAGATGTAATTGTGGCCATTAGTGCCAATTTTAATGTGTTTTGAGTCAAATGTATTGGTATGTTCAAAATTGCTAATATTGAGCAATAAAGCCTATAAAGGCTCATATAAGGGTTATGGGGTTAAAATGTGTCATCTGGTTGTTTATAAATATTTTGAATGATATTAGGGGGATTATTGAGCATCTAGTTGTCAAGTTGACAACCTGGTTGTCAACTTGACAATACTTATCATTTTTATGAGTCTAAATTGTTGATAGTTAGTTTGAAACTACCTACATTCAGTTTTGTGGGTAGTTGTTTGGTAGTTGTCAAGTTGGAGGATCTATTTGATATAGATCCATGTGAGAGGTGTATGTAGAGGTGTGTTTGAGTTAGGGTAAAACAATGTGTCAAGTTTTGAATCAATAAACAAACACATTTCTTACAATAGTCATTCTGGCTACAAGGTACAGTTCTTGATTTTGTGTCTTTAATTTCGTGAAATAATGTGATATGGTGTGGGAAATGAAGTAAAAATATTATGTGTTACTTTTTTATATTTCCATGCCATTAGAGTGTTGTTCTATTAATTTTTGAGATAAATAATCCCATTTGTTTATTGATTGTTCTTGCTAGTGCAAGCAATCAATCATTTATTGTTTTGAAGTCTCAATGAACCTATAAGATTCTCCCACTTTCTATGACTAATGTGTCTTGTGTGAGGAGTCTAATATTTTATATTATGTTCTTGTATTGGTTTGTGTGCAAGGATGTGGAGGAGAGACCGCATATTGAAGGCAAAGTGTTGATTGAGGGTTTGAGTGAGCAACACCAGTCAAGGTGTGAGCATATTCTCTGAAGGAGGGGTATGTTTTGTGATGGATCTTATCTAGTTAGGTCCATTTGAAGGTGTTGGATATATTTGAGGGATCTAGAAGTTCTTGGAGGAGTTCTTTTGATAAAGCTCTATCCTGATGACACTAAAAGTGAGGGTTTGATACAAGGAGGTGTAGATGTGTGTTTGATACCCTAAGAACTTGAAATTTTTTTGTTTCTAAACATTATACAAGACTATTTCATGGTTTGGTATCAAGAGGGAAATTTATTTTATGAGTTTCTTTGTAATTAGGGGTTTATTAGGCCTAATTGGTTGTTGTAAGGGTAAAGGATCTAAGTGTTGGTCGAAAGGAACCCACCCTGAGTTTGAGGTATGTTTTGTAGTAGGGAAAAGGGTATCTAAAATAGTAAATATTTTTCCTATTTGTTAGAGAAAGTGTGGAGTTAAGGGTAGATTACCATCTTGATAGGGCTACAAGGAATAAGGCTCTTCAAGTGGAGTTTGGAAGGAAGCCTATTGACCATACTTTGAGATCCAGTGGAATATGTCTAATAGGATATGTTAAGATGTTTCAAGATAATAGAGGAAGTAGGGAAGAAATGTGATTCAATTTGGAAAGTTGGAGGAACTAGGTGCATGGGAGTGCTCTAAGGAGTTTCTCCTTGAATGGAAACTTGATGTGAGAAGTAGTATCTCACATTTTAATTCAAAATTTATCCTTACTAATTAGGATATTGAGCTAGATTCAAGAAGATGCCTCTGCATTACTATCGATTGATGATCTTAAGAGGCTTTCTAATGAATGGTTCATAAGGAACAACACTCACTAAAGGTTTTTCAAATGGGGTTGAAATAAAAGTGGAATTAACCATGGACACAAATCCATAGTTAAGAACACTTGAGCTAGAGTAGTAATGGGATGGGTGACCTCCTAGGAAATCCCAATGCTTCACTTCTATGAGCATCACTTAGATGTTCAGGGAAGTTAAAGGAAATGAGAGGTGGAAGAAGAATGTCCATGCATAGGTAAAGTATATAGACTGAGAGTGGAACTACTCGATAAAATGATCTCCTATAAATATTTCCAATGCATCGAAAGGCCAAGAGGAAATGACATAAAAATATACAAGAGGAGATGCCAACCATAGTAGGACCTAGAAGGAAAAGATTTCCATGTGTGGTCATTGTGAGTGTTCTTGAGAAAAGTAAAGGGGAGGGAACCAAATGACACACATGGAGGAAACATGGAAATCCACTATGAGGAAATAATTTTGAGAGAAGAAGGGGCCAACTAATCAAAATAAAACCATGTTGCATAGAATAATAAGACCAAAAAAATATAAGTTGGAGTTTATTATAAGGTATTGAGCTCACACAACTTATTTTGGTAGAATATATATGCAATCACTACACTCATGGAAACAGAGAAGGAAAACCATATTCCCTAGGAGCCATAATGCTCCTTTTATGGAATATTAGGGGCTTGAATTCCCCTAACAAAAGACACCTAGACAAGCATAGGATTGGCTTGATCAAATAGGAGGTAGTTCTTATTCAGGAAACTAAATGTAGGAGAACAAATCATGTTCACAAAAATGTAGATGAAAAAAGAGTGTGTTGGATATTGCTAATGCATGGGGAGGTGATTGAGACATTTCATATGTTTAATCACTATGTTACTAAATGGGCACTCATACTGTTGTCATTTGTGTTTTTTCACTGATGTCAACATATGTCCCTGTGAGAAGAACATGTTGGTTATCACAGTGTATGAACATTGAACAGATGTTTCAAATGCTGCGAAGTCAGATGAGAGTTTAGATGGATGTTGTGATCTTATATACAAGATCACATCATTAGATGTTTCATATTGAATAAGTTATAGTTTATTTAGTGAAGATTGATCACTGGACTATGATAGTGAGAATTGACAGAGATAGTCTTTTTGTTTCTGGTATATCTTCCAAATGACTTGGATTAAAGGTATGTGAGCTTGAGAGATGATAGACAAGGTACTGAAAGATGTTTTTTGGTCAGTGCAAGGTATGGAATGACTGGTGATGTGAGCTATGGTGTATGTTATGGTGATGGCTTATTTAGGAGCTGACTCAGGAGATGAAGCATTTTTTTGTTTGGCAAACATAAATTAAAGATTTTGGTCCTCAAATGATGTAATGTAATCATTGTATACTTTTTTTAGATACCATGTGTATCTTAGCAAGGGTTTATGTAATTGTTTGTAATAAGGAAAGACTCATGGGTCGACCTGATCATGGTGAAGTGTAATAAGGTATATATGTAAGGTCTTTTCTTTTGAAAAGAGATATATGTGAAAGAGATGTATGTGAAGGAGATGATATAGAGAGGTTGTAAAAGTAGTGAGCTTGTGTATGATGTATGTAGAGAAGAGGTTTTTGGGTGGACTTCATTGGAACTGATCAAGAAAAGATACCATATAGTTCAAAGATTGTGTATTTCTTCATATACACTTGTGTTGCAAATAGTGAGTTCTTAAGGTGGACTTAATCTTCTTTGGGCAGTGAGCCCTCCCTTTTGTTCTTGACTCCTCACAGGGTTTGTCCTCTAACAAGGACTATATACTGTAATGTTTCAATAAGCTCCTAACAGGGCTATACATTCTAACAAAGATAACTATATTCTCAGTACATCATTTGTGGGTGCTAATTCCCACTAGAGTTTTTACCTTTAACAGGGTTTCCCCAAGACCAAAATATTGTGTTATTGTGTTATCATTCATTATATTCATTCGATCTAATATTTCTGCTTCTTAAAGTTTAAATTTTAATAATCTATCATATGACTGATTCACCCCCCTTCTTAGTTGTATTATGGACTGTTATTCCTAACAATTAGTATCAGAGAAAGTGGTCCTTAGAGAGAAATATTAACAACTTGAGGTGATCTTGGAGATGGCATTCTATAGGAAGGATAGTCCGAAATTTGATCCTGAAAACTTTTACAATTGGAAGAACAAGATGCGAACTCACCTATTTTGTTTCAGGATCAACTATTAGTTGATCACAAAGAACAAGATACCTATAAAGACTGAAGATGAATTAAAAAATGCTACTGAGGATGAAAAGAAGATATTTTCACTTAACATGATCACAAGAGAAGCACTGATCAATGCACTCTCTGAAGGGAGTTTACTAAAGTTAAAGACTTGGATTCGGCTTTCCAAATTTGGGAAAGATTAAAAGCCCTATATGATGAAGACAAGTATACCAAACAAGTGAAGTTGCAAAACTGGAAGACAAAGATGGAGAAGTTGCAAATGAATGAGGATGAAAGCATTAGGGCCTATGTTCAAAGGGTTACAAAAGCTGTAGTTGGAATCATAAATTTTGGAGGCACTTACGATGAAGAATAAGTTATTGCAAAGACCCTCAGATCACTAACACGTGCTTACAAGTTTAAGGCTATGTCTATTCAAGAACCCATACCTCTGACTCCAAAGTTTAGCAAAGAGATATTGATTGCAAAGCTAACTACTTTTGAAGCTATAGAATTAGGAGAAGTTGTACCTAAAGTTGAATCTACATTTAAGGCATCCGCACACAAGAAATGTCTGCACTTTCGAGCACCAGCAAAGAAGAACTAAAAGAAGAGCTTAGTGAGTATGCTGATGAATGGGAATAGATAATGGCAGAAGAAAGAAAGATGGATGAACCTGTTTCACCAATTGCTAGAAGAGAAAAAAGAGGTAAGGGAAAGTTTGAAGGAAAGTTACCCTTGAAATGTTTTTCATGCAATAAGGTAGGTCATTTTGCATTTAGAAGTCCTACAAGAGTTGCTAAGTACAAACCTAATTATGAAAATATTAAAAGGGATAGAGAATTTTATTATGCTAGTGAAGGAATATCTAATGATGATGATTTATATTGTGAAGAGATCGGATTTGTTACTTTTAGAGATGAACTAGTACATGAAGAAAAAACTTTAGTATCTCATGTTGACAAGAAAACTAAATGAATAATTGACACTGGTTGTTCTCATCATATGACTAGTGATAAGAACAAATTTTTTAAATTAGTAAAGTATGATGGAGGTGTTGTGAGGTTTGGGGACAATCTCCCTAAATCTATCATAGGAGTAGGATCCATTACTCTGGATGGAAAGACTAATACAAACAATGTACTACTTGTTGAAGGATTGAAATATAATTTGTTGAGTGTTGGACATTTAATGGATAAAGAGTTTCAGTTAAGTTTTGTTAATGGTAAATGTTTTATCAAAAGTAAGGAAGGAAATTTGATTGCAACTGGTACAAAATATAGAGGTAATGTATTTGAATTAAACACATATGGAGCCTCTTGTTTTGTTGCAAAGGTAGATGATAGTTGATTATGGCATAGGAGATTTTTTCATGTTAATTTTGATAACATTGTGAAGGCAAGTATGGCTAATGCAGTAAGAGATCTATCAAAGATTGTGAAACCATCTAACACTGTATGCAGAGAATGTGCTATGGGAAAAAAGACTAAAAGTAGCTACAAAAGAAAAGAATACATCAAAAGGAAATTTGGATCTGGTACATATAGATCTGTGTGGACCTATAAGAACAAAATCATACCATGTTGAAAAATATTTTATACTCTTTTTTGATGACTTTTTCTAGAATGATGTGGGTTACTTATTTAAGAGAGAAATCAGAAGCATTTGATAAATTGAAGTTGTTCAAAGAAAAATTAGAGGATGAATCAGGTTTAAAGATTAAGTGTTTAAGGTTAGACAGAGGTGGATAATTTACTTTAGACTTATTCAATTCATACTGCGAAGAGCATGGGATAAAGAGACAGACATCTACTGCTAGGACTCTACAACAAAATGAGATAGAAAAGCGAAGGAAAATGACTATACTTGATGTTGTAGGACAATGTCAAATGAAGGAAACGTATCTCATGTACATTGGAGAGAGGATGTTGGAACAAAAGTGTATACATTGAACGGAATTCAAATCAGAGAAGGTACAAGTAAGACTCCCTATGAACTATGGTTTGATCATACTCCTACTGTAAAATATTTTAGAATATTTGGTACTAAGTGTTATATCAAGAGAGATGATGAGATAGGGAAGTTTGATGCTATAAGTGATGAAGGAATCTTCCTTGGTTACTCTGTTAATAGTAAGGCTTACAAATGTTTCAATTTGAGATTGAGGAAAATGATTGAAAGTAATAATGTAAGAATAGATGAGAAGTTTCAGATACAAGAAAGAATGTATGACATTAGTCAAATTTCAGAGATAAAAGAAACTACTATTGCTACAGAAGGAGAAGAACTTGTTGAGGAATAAAGTGAAAAAGAGGCTTGTGATGCTAGCACAAGGATATTGAGACTCCTAAAACACCAAGGTATGTAAAGAATAACCATCTTGAGAATCAAATTATTGGCAATACCAGTCAGGGAGTACTAACTAGATCAAAAGTTAGAGAAGAAATTTTTTTGATTTCTCAATTTGAACCAAAAACTACAGATGAAGCATGCAGAGATGAATCTTGGTTAAATTCTATGAAGGAAGAGTTAAATTAGATAAATAATAATGACACTTGGGAACTAGTTCCTAGGCCTAAAAAAAATGTAATAGGAATGAAATGGCTTTTTAGAAACAAACTAAATGAAGAAGGAACTATTGTAAGAAACAAAGCAAGAGTAGTGTGTAGAGGATATTCACAACAAGAAGGTATAGACTTTCAAGAAAAAATTTCTCCTATTTCTAGAATAGAGGCAGTAAGATTGTTCTTGGCTTATGTTGCACATAAGAACTTCAAAGTGTATCAGATGGATGTGAAATCTGCATTTTTGAATTCAGATCTTGAAGAAGTGTATATAGAACAACCTGATGGGTTTCCCCTATGCGAAGATAGAGACATGGTGTGCAAGTTGAAGAAAGCTTTGTATGGGCTGAAGCAAGCTCCTAGGACCTGGTATGCAAGGTTAGACAAGTACCTACTTCGGCTTGGATTCAGAAAAGGTAATGTAGATAGTAATTTGTATTTAAGAACTGATGAAGATGGAATCTTGATAATAGAAGTCTTTGTGGATGATATTATCTTTGGAGGTAATGATGATGTATGTAAGAAATTTGCTAAAGAAATGGAAAGTGAATTTGAGATGTCCATGATAGGTGAAATGAAATTCTTTCTTGGATTGCAAATAACTCAAAATGAGAATGGTATTTTTATTTCTCAGACCAAGTATCTCAAAGAATTTCTTAAGAAGTTTGGAATGGAAGATTGTAGACTAGTAGAAACACCTATGGTTACTAGTAACAAGCTAACAATTGATGATGAATCAAAGTGTGTTTTTTAGACCTTGTATAGATCAATGGTTGGAGGACTTCAATATCTTACTCACACTAGACCAAATATTGCTAATGTTGTTGGAATTGTGGCTAGATATCAGGCAGAACCTAAAGAAACACATCTAGCTTCTTTAAAAAGGATACTGAGGTATCTAAGAGGAACCATAGACTATGGCTTATGGTATGATAGAAATGATATCTTTGAACTTCATGCTTATACTGATGCTTATTGGGCAGGAAATATTGATGACAGAAAAAGTACTAGTGGTGGTGCATTTTTCCTTGGAAAAAATTTGGTTTCTTGGCTAAGTAAGAAACAAGATTGTATAGCACAATCTACTGCTGAATCAAAGTATGTTGTCTCCTGCTATAAATTACACTCAGATTGTTTGGATGAAACAAATGATGACATACATTAGAATAACTTTTGATGAGGCAGTGGTTATCCATTGTGAGAACACCAGTACAGTGAATATGTCAAAGAATCCGGTGATGCACTCTAAAACTAAACATATTTCTATCAAGTATCACTTCTAGAGAGACAAGGTGGTAGAAAAAGAGATAAAGTTAGACTATGTTAGCAATAAGGACCAAATTATTGACATCTTCACAAACCTACTGCCAAAGGATACCTTTGAATATCTCAGAGGTATGTTGGGGGTTCAAACCCCTCCTGGTTAGAACTAAATGATGAAGGGATGCATTAGTCCAAAGGTGTCTCAGAGCCCTATCATATTTTGGACTGGATGCAAGGATCTACTCCTCAGGGGTAGTAGTCAAGGAAGGAAGTTGTTGGAAATTAGTTTCTGATTCATGGCACCCTTTTCCATTGTTGTCAAAGGGGGAGTGTTTCTATGAGAAAATCCCTACTATTTGGGGAGACTGTATGTAGTAGAACTTTGGATTGATATAACTTCAGGATGTTAGATTTTCCCATATGTTGACATTAATGCCAAAGGGGGAGATTGTTGGATATTGCTAATGCATGGGGCGATTATTAATACATTTCATATGTTTAATCACTACATTACTAAATGGGCACTCATACTATTTTCATTTGTGTTTTGTCACTGATGTCAACATATGTCCCTGTGAGAAGAACATGTTGGTTATCACAGTGTACGAACACTGTACGGATGTTTTAGATGCTGCGAAGTCATATGAGAGTTTAGATGGATATTGTGATCTTATATCCAAGATCACACCATTAGATGTTTCATATTGAATAAGTTATAGATTATTTAGTGAAGATTGGTCACTAGAGTGTGATAGTGAAAATGGACAGAGATAGTCTATGTTTTTCTGGTATATCTTCCAGATGACTTGGATTAAAGGTATGTGAGCTTGAGAGATGATAGACAAGGTACTAAAGGATGTTCATTGGTCAACACAAGGTATGGAATGACTAGTGACATCATTTGTGGTGTATTTTCTGGTGATGTCTTATTTAGAAGCTGACTCAGGAGATGAAGCGTGTGTTTTGTTTGGAAAGCATAAATTAAGGATGTTGGTCCTTAAATGATGTAACATAATCATTGTATACTTTTTTTAGATATCGTGTGTATCTTAGAAAGGGTTTATGTAATTGTTTCTAATTAGGAAAGCCTCATGGGCCGACCTGATCATGGTGAAGTGTAATAAGGTATATATGTAAGACCTTTTCTTCGAAAAAGAGATGTATTTGAAGGATATGATATAGAGAGGTTGTAAAAGCTGTGAGCTTATGTCTGTTGTATGTAGAGAAGAGGTTTTTTGGTGGACTTCATTGGAACTGATCAAGCAAAGATAGTTGTTGCCATACAGTTCAAAGATTATGTATTTCTTCATATACACTTGTGTTGTGAATAGTGAGTTCTGAAGGTGGACTTAACCTTCTTTGGGCAGTGAGCCCTCCCTTTTTTTCTTGACTCTTAACAGGGTCTGTCCTCTAACAAGGACTATGTATGGTAATGTTTCAATAAGATCTTAATAGGGCTATATCTTCTAACAAGGATAACTATACTCTCAGTACATCATTTGTGGGTGCTAATTCCCACTGGGGTTTTTACCTTTAATAGGGTTTCCCTGAGACCAAAATATTATGTTATTGTGTTATCATTCATTGTGTCCATTGGATCTGATATTGCTGCTGCTTAAATTTTAAAGTTTAATAATCTTTCATACAACTGATTCACCCCCCTCTTAGTTGTATTATGGACTATTATAAAAACAAAGTGCTCTTCTAGGAGAAATGGAAGTGTGATGTGATAATATGATGATGATGGGAATATAAGATATACTTCTTAACCCCAAATTCCAAAAGGAAGATCCAAATTGATTAACCACAAGAGGATGGTCAATACATAGATAAATCAATCGATGGATAATATGAAGAAAGAGGAAAACCTTATATTCTGTTATGGTAAGTATGTATTGGAATCTTAATTGAATTGAAAACAAATACTAACCTCAAGTATGACAGATCTGGAAAATGTTTTTCTGATGTCTGTGCTCAGTTTCAGAGAATTCTGCAACTGAATCTGGCCTAGAAACGCAGAAACAGAGAAAACCTAGGAACCTTTTTCTTTTCTAAGCAAGGTCATCATTGACCTAAAATAGGGGTAAGATCTTACCCTGGGATACAATCTTACCCCAAAAGGTCATCCTTGACCTACACAGTTTCGATGGAAATTATGTTCATGGATCCCGAAAGTTCACCGAAAAGGGTACTCAGATCTGAACTACAATTCTCTGTCCCGCACTTGTACCTACAAGAAAAAGAGATTTTTTTTTGTTTGGATGAGGGGTTTGCCTTGGTCAAACCTTGGTTTGGAATCAACCTTGAAATATAGTTGAAATTGCAATATATAAACAAAGCAAATAGAAATATGTTAGAAATAGGGAATACTGAGAGGGGGGGGTGAATCAGTATTCTACAATCTTTATCTTTTTCCCAATTATGGATATAATAGATTATATTTACACATGCATAACATAAGAAGCTAAACAACATGCATGGCAATAAAACTAAAGATCTCATAACACATGATATGTTCTCGAGGAAACCCTGGCCAAGGGAAAACCTCAGTGGGGATAGTACCCACAAAGATCCACTAACCAAAAGTATCTTGTTAGGGATATTGACCCTTTCAGGAGTTTATTATAAGCATATAGTGTATCAGTCCTGATTAAGGGACTATAGGCCTTGTTAGAAGCCTCAACCCTATTAGGAGTTGTCAATACAAAATTTGATTACCAGATGAGCCCACTGCCCAAACAAGTAATGTAAAATGTATACTAATTACAAAATGGATTAAGGTACATAACCTTATGATGCTTGCATCAATATCTTTTCACTTCTCTTACATTTGCATCATATCATTACAATATTACCACATATGTCTTCTTCTTCTTACAATTTACAATTATATATATATATATATATATATATATATATATATACAAGTTATTAAGGCTAATAAATTTACATGGTTGGCTTCCATATATCTTTATCTAAGGGTTAACATCTAGGATTTCATCCCTTTATATTGTTAAGACATTATTTTGATAAACAAAATAATCCCTTAACTTTTTACCAGTTTTATCTCCAAAACTATCTTGTCGGCTTAACATTGTCTTTGGTAAAACTGTCATAACTAATTCCATACATGTTGTATTGACTTGCACTCTGATATGGGTCATCATTAGATATCATATAGTCTATGTTCAAGTGCACAAGCACTGAACTTACTCTAGTCAACATCGTAAACAAAAACTATCCTCGGGTACACCGGTGAAAATGTTATCTCACACTTAGACAAATTTGCAATGCGCTCTACTATACTTTCTCTCTAACCTTTTCACTCTTCATGTGGATCATATTTTTCCATAATGACAACATCTATGTACTCAACTCAGCCAAATTGTCAACAATCTCCCCCTTTGTCATTGGTGGCAACATATGAGAAAATTGGCTAAAAGTACAACTCAAAATCTCAAAATTGTCTCAAAATTGTGGCCATAGTATAACATATACATATACTATCCTTATAACTCCTCAAAATATAATTTCTAATACAATAATCCCCCTAAGAGTATCAATCCATATCATATACAACAATTTTCTGCTTTATATCTCTCCCCCTTTGACAACAATGACAAAATAAAGTAGGGAGGGCTACAAAATTGTGTCATAAAAAGATTATACCTTAGTTCCTTATTGCAAAGCCGGTAGGCTAGCAACACAATATGCAAAATCAACTTTCATTGCTTCTATCTCCTTCTCCCATGATTTCTTAATGGAATCTACCACATTGAGTAAAGCGCTTAGTCCATAAGCTTCTATTTGACATGCTTGAAGGTTTTCAAAGTTCAACTTCTGAAAAGATGCCTTTGCTGAAAGACATTCTTCCAATTGTTCTTCAATTACACATAACTTCATAGAAGTGTGCTCTCTCAAAAGAGTAAATCTTCTCATTTTTCTATTCCTTTCATCTTGCAAAACTCTAATTTCATCATAAAGCTTCCTAACTTTCTTCTCAATATATAATACCTTCACATTGGGGCTAGAAAGAAGGTTACATTCATTCTGAATTTCTGCTTATTTCAATTTTATCTTCTGATCTTCTTCTACTGTTAAGGTCTCTGATTTTGTACATTGTATGTACAAAGATTATCCTATTCCTAAATTCTTTCTAAATTCCTTGATACAGATATCAAGACTATTAATATCATTCCTGATATTCTAACTAATATTCAAAAGCATCTTAGCTTTATAAGCTGCTTGAGCTCTCACTTTTGCAATATCAAATAGATTTGTGAATTCATCATCAAAAGTGCTCATTACCTTCTTAGCTTTCTTGAAAGGGTCTGCCTCTATAATTTGTGTAGTTAAAATGCTTTGTAACTTCTCAGTTAGTTCTTTTAGACTCCCTTCAAGATTCTTCACTTTCTTGTTCTTGCCAATAATCTTATTCAAGGAAGTGATCAGTTCTAACTGATCATCATCATCAACTTCTTTTCCTAAATCTTCAAATAAAGATCCAATTTCCTTCTTCTTTCCAGTCTCAGGAGTAAGTCCGATGTCTTCTTTGGTAGGAATAGGTGCTTGAATCTCTATTTCTTTGGGTTCTTCAACAGTGGTTTGTGTCTGCTCTACTTCTGTATCAAGTTCATCAAGAGCTGAATTGTCAAAAATGTTTCCTAAATTCTTGAATACATTGTCATCAGTATCCAAGGTGACCTTTGTACCTTCTACATTCATTGATTCATCTTCAATGCTAATAGCTGGAGGAAAGGAAATATCCTCTTGTTCTACTTCACCTGCTTAATCTGCTGCAGTTGATGGTTCTCCAATAATTTCTCCCATAACCTTGATTATTTCTTGCTCTGTATTAGAATTAACTTCTTCATATCTACCTCCCATAATTAGAATGGTTCTCCTTTTGGTTCTCAGGTGGTTGCTTAAAGCCTTCAATATCTGCTTCAGGTTTGCATCATCTCTCACATCACAAAGCTTTCTTACTAGATTCTCTCTGATAGAAGTGTCTTCTTCTTGTGCTCTCTTCTTTCTATTTACAAGTTTGTTATATAAGTCATTAGGTATCTGACCCTGAATAGTGTCAAACTTCTTATTTGCAAAAATCATGTGCTTTACAATTGCATTCTCCAAGTTAAGTATGTCTGAATAATCATAAAGACTGTAGTACTTATTCATTCTGGTAAAGTCTCCATTTTCAATAATTTTCTCATTAAGCTTTTCAACTTTAGGTTTCCAAGCTTTCTTCTTAACCAAAGTAGTGTCATCATATTTAATTATTGTAACTTTCGTAGGAACTGGTGGCACCAAAACTTTTTGCCTCTTACTAGGTCCAGTAGCAATTTCTTTCATTCTCTTGCTAGGAGTGGAGGAGGTAAACCTAGTAGGTCTGCTTGTTCCTTGTTCCATTTTTGGTTCCTCTACTTTCACCTTGACTTGAGGTTCTATCTTCTATATTGTAATTGGTGGGGTAGACAAAACTTCTTTCTGTTCACTCATTCTGATTGTTGTTGCTATGTTCTTTGCTATCTCAAACTCATGTTGTGTCAATCTTGAATCTTTCAATATTTTCTTTATGGTGTTGTCAACTCTCTTCTTAGACTGCTTCTCCTCAATTATAGCTTTTGCAGAGTTGAAATTCTCTTCAAAAGTTCCAAACCTTTTGCACTAAGTGTCCAACTTACACTTAAGTAACCTGCCAACATATTCTTTTATTTCTATCTCAAATATCTCATAGCCAAGAGGGTCTATGAACTCAATTCTAGGCTCCACTGATTCAATATAGGTAAATTCAGTGTCAACCATAAAACATATATCATCTTTATGTTTCTCCACAATAGACTATGGAATCCTTGATTTGTTGATTACCAATTTCTGAAATGTCTTCATCACTAACACAACACTCTCATTCACTTTGTTAATAACATGTTTCATATATACTTTATTTATCCTTTCCATAGTAGATTGACCATCATTCCAATCATTTGCAATGGTGTACATAAATCTTCTCAATAGGTGGAAAAACATGTATGTGATTAAGGATGAAAATCTAAATTGTGCATACTTAGTTTTCTTAATCTTCTCCAAGTTTTCAAACAATTGTATTCTCAAAATTTCACACATATCAACTGGTACCTTATCAATACACATTAAATAGGCTATGTGTACCATTCTAGCTGCCATGTCATCTTCTCTAGAATTTGCACAAAACTTAGTTGTTAGGTACTTGCATAAATATCTAACATCATGTTGTTTGATCTTGCTAATCACAATTCCTCTACCATTATAGGTTGATTTTGTGTTATCCATGACTATTTTACTCATATTCTTTTCATTTAAAGGAATAGCACTAGTTTTAGATAGTTTGGTGACTTCATGAATCAAGTCAGTTGTAATGTCTATCACTCTATCCTCTAGCCAAAACTTTCCATTGTGAATTCTGCCCAAAATAATCTTAGTGCATTCTTCATTGTCAAATTCATATTGCAATGCATACTTAACAATCTCATTATCTTTCAAATGTTCATATCCTTGTTTCAATGTCATATCTTGATTGTAAATCTTTTGATATTCATTGGTAAAATCACTATCACTGATGGTTTCTAACTTGCATCCAAGATAACTTCTCACATTCTCCAAATGCAAAACTCTGTCTAGTACGGATGATAATGCTAAACTAGGGTTATCTTCTTCCAAGGGTTCTACCAGTTCCCTCTTCATTCTAGGTCTATTTTTGTCTTTGACATTATGAATTAAAGATACATCCATGATTGCTTCTAGTTCTTTATATTGATTCAAGGATCTATCAAGTAAAATACCTCAACTTCACGATTCTAGGGCTTGCGTAGATTCAACGCTCAAATCTTTCACCAAATCATTGCAAAATGCTTCCAATCACTGCTCTTTGCTCTCCTAAACACTTCAACTCACTTTGATAATCAAATAAAATCTATCATAACCTTTTATTACTTCAATCTCACTTAGTTTTGACATCGCATTCAATTATTTTGTCACTTCTTTACAAAAAATTGTTTTTGTTAACCTGCAAAAACTTAAAACTTCTTGCGATCTCGCAAAACATAATATTTTCTTTTGCGCTCTTAACCATAGCATCAATACATCATAAACTACCTTACATTAATTGCACAAGACTTAATTCATCATAAATCTACTTCTACACTAATTCTAAGTTCCTAATCTACTGTAATTTTCATAAATCAAGTGCTTCCAGATAGGTCAGGTAAGGATTCATTCTTACCACTTGATACTTCACCTTTCTGATTACATTCAATGTTAAATATGTCTATTTGATCTGTGCCTTTAACAAACTTCACTTCATTTGCATTACTACAGCAACCTTTCTAACTGTTTCTTGCATCTTCATTTCTTCTTTCATGATTTCTAGGGTTAGGGATAGGATAAAAAACTCCATTGTTCATTCTGCAAAATCTTATTATATGTCCAATCTTGTTGCATATCTAACAAATAGTTCCATTGTTTCCATATCTTGGTCCTTGCTGATTGATTTGTGATTTGCAGTTTCTAGCAATGTGTCCAACCTTGTTGCATCTATAACATCCTACTCCATTTCTTCTGTTCATATCTTCAGTAGATCTCTTATCTACATTGTTAGTATTCCGAAACATTCTACTACCATAATTGTTTTCAATAACTTTAGGTTTTCTACATTCAATAGCTCTATGTCCAAAACTATGACAATTATAACAATAACCATTAAGAGGTTTAAATTGCTTACCTATGCAATCTTTCTTCATATGACCAATAGTGTTACAACCAAAACATCTACCTTTGAATTCTCTTTGCATACCTTTGGGTGATTCTTCTTGCTTAGGTGGTTCTTCTCCTTTAGGTGATTCTTCTGATTTGTTGATCTCATCAGACTTCTTCTCATCTAGACTTTCAGATATTTTCAGATCTAGTTCCTTGTTCTCAACATTTGTTTTGAATATGTTAAATTCAAGTCCAGTCTTATCATAGGGTGGTTTCCCAAATGATACTTGTTCATCGATCTTCTCACTATTTGAATATAGCCTTTCAAGTTGTTGTTTGGATTGAGTCAGTTTGCCTTTCACAATCTTGTTGTATTTCTCAAGTTTAGCATACTGCAAATTGACTTTCTCAAGTTCAGATGTTACATTGCCAAGTTTAAATTTTAGTTCTTCATTTTCAATCTTCAACTTTTCATTCTCAGATCTCAGATTTTCTTCATTCTTTCTATTTCCATCTTTCAAACTTAATTTCAATTTTGCTATCTTCAATTCATGCTTAAGGATCACATTTTCTTTTTCTAAATTGTCATCACAATCTTCAATAAGAATTTTGAATTCCTTTTCAATTTTTAGATCTTCCAACTTCCTTTTCAGTTTCTTAATGAGGTTCTTTGCATCATCATATTTCCCTTTCAAAGTGTCTCTTTCATCAGTAAGCATATCAATTTTTTCAAGAGCTTCTTCAAGATTCTTTTGTAGTTGATCCATATCCATAGAGATCTTACTCAAGCTGTTAGGCTTTCCTTGAATGATTCTTTTCCGAGTAACTAAGCTCTGATACCAATTGTTAGAAATAGGGAATACTGAGAAGGGGGGTGAATCAGTATTCTACAATCTTTATCTTTTGCCCAATTATGGATATAATAGATTATCTTTACACATGCATAACATAAGAAGCTAAACAACATGCATAGCTATAAAACTAAAGAACTCATAACACATGATATGTTCTTGAGGAAACCCTGGCCAAGGGAAAACCCCAGTGGGGATGGTACCCACAAAGATCCACTAATCAAAGGTATCCTATTAGGGATATTGACCCTGTTATGAGTCTATTACAAGCATATAGTGTATCAATCCTGATTAAGGGACTATAGGCCTTGTTAGAAGCCTCAACCCTGTTAGGAGTTGTCAATACAAAATCTGATTACCAGATGAGCCCATTGCCCAAACAAGTAATGTACAATGTATAATAATTACAAAATGGATTAAGGTACATAACCTTATGCTTCTTGCATCAATATCTTTTCACTACTCTTACATTCGCATCATATCATTACAATATTACCACATATGTCTTCTTCTTCTTACAATTTACAATTATATATATACAAGTTATTAAGGCTAATAACTTTACATGGTCGGCTTCCATATATCTTTATCTAAGGTTTAACATCTAGGATGTTTTCCCTTTATATTATTTTAAGACATTATTTTGATAAACAAAATAATCCCTTAACTCTTTACCAATTATGTCTCCAAAACTGTCCTGTCGGCTTAACACTGTCTTCGATAAAATTGTCATAACTAATTACGTACATGTCCTACTAACTTGTGCTCTGAGATGGGTCATCATTAGACATCATAGAGTCTATGTTCAAGTGCACAAGCTTTTAACTTACTCCAGTCAATGTCGCAAACAAAAATTGTCCTTGGGTACACTGGTGAAAATGTTGTCTCACACTTAGACAAATTTGCAATGTGCTCTGCTATACTTTCTCTCTAGCCTTTGCACTCTTCATGTGGATCATATGTTTCCATAATGACAACATCTATGTACTCATCTTAGCCAAATTTTCAACAAAATATTCACGTTACTTATGTTGAAGTTCTTGTGGAGGATTTGAATACTTGAATCCACAAGTATGGATGCTCCAAATGAATGTAGAGTTAAATGTAGGATGTCTCAAATCAATTGCATTAGATATTCAACACCAATCTTGAGTGGATCTTGGAATAGGAAGAATCTTGGATGAATGTGGATGGAGGAATCTTCAATAAGAGGGCTCCAAGGAGATTGAATCCTTCAATGGCTATTAATGGATCTCCTTGATGAATTGGATCTCGAATGCTTGAATGCTTGAATTCTTGAATGCTTGAGGATGAATGAATTCTTGAATTCTTTCCTTCTTCTCATTTCTTTCTTGATAATTTCTTGATCACTTGATTTCACTTAAGCTTGAATTCAATGGTGATTTGATGATTGATCATGAAAGGTGGATGTGAAAATGAGAGAGGAAGGCTTCCTTTTATACTAGTCTAGGGCACAAACTTCTAGAGAGGCTGACATAAGAGAATTAAATTCCAATTAAGCCTTAACCCCTAGAAATGGATGTATATTAAATACAATTTAAGATTTTACCATTCTGAAATCCAAAACAGTTGACCCAGAAGTGGGAAATAAAACTTTCCGAAGCCCGACATCCTGAAACCTCTAGAATCTAAAATTTGGACCTAGGGTCAGGGTCCAAGTCGACACTAACCTAAGTCAAAGTCAAGGTCATCCTTGACCTAGGTCAAATTCAAGGTCGACCTTGACCCAGAAGGTCATCTTTGACCTTGAAGTCAAAGATCTTAGTTTCTCAGGATAGAGTGCTAGAAAGAGGCTAGAAATAGGTGGAAAGAGAAGTAGAATTGGGGAGAAAAGCTAGATCCAGTCAAAGACCCACTCAAGGCACTTGACATGACCCTATACCACTTACTCGGAGGGATAAAATGGTCCTAAATGGATGTGCTTCCATTTTATGATGATACATTTAGCCCCCACTTTAGCAAGAGTATGGAATTGATGAAAACTCTTGGTAAAGGAGATCATAATGAAAAGATAATCTTATTGAAATCAAAGGGAGAAAGAAATCCTCAAGCCCCAAGGACTCAAGTCTTCATCAACTCCAAAATAACAATTAGAGAGACACCTCTAGAAAATAGAGAGAGAGAGAGGGTGTGATTATCTCACCCAATGAGAACTTATGTCCCATTGTGAACCACACAAGGAAACGATGCAACTAGAAAGATGGAATTGAACTACCTAGTGAATGTGGCTACTCACTAGTCAACCCATCAAAGATTCACCCCTGGGAATATTCTATTCCACAAGAGTAAAACCAAAAGCAAAAGAGATACAGTCTTAAGGACACCTTCGACCTTAAGGGAGCAACATTTTTAAACTAGAGGGATAAAGAGATCCTATAAAATTAAAATTCATGCTTTAAGGATTAGTCACTAATCCGTAAAGGGAGATAAGTGCCTTGAAAAATATATGTATATTGAAAGTGCATGTGTACAATAGGTGAACAAAGTGTATTCCCCCATGTTAAAGTCATTACTAACACTTTAATAGGAGCAATGGCTTTAACAGAAACATAAACAACTCCACTGATTATGTTTCCACTACGAGATGCCCCCAAATGAAGACAAATCAAGGAAAATATCACATAAACATACAAAGAACATAGAAGGGATCTACCTATCGTGGAGTCAATAATAAGATAATATATATATATATATATATATATATATATATATATATATATATATATATATAATATTATTGCAAATGAATTGATATCATTCCCCAAAGAAAGTAGAACTACAATCACAATGGAGGAAAGAACACATAAGAGTTGCGGAGAAGAATCTTTTTGAACCATGACTTGGAGACCAAAAAGAATCAGTGCTACCAAGTCAAAAATCCAAGAAAATTACACAAGGAAACATTTACAAAAAATAGCACAGGTACAACATAACATGAAACAACATATAGAAGAGTAAAGATACATATAGAGGAGATGTACAACAAGTTCAATTCCTTTATCACCTTGCATCAACAGAGTAACAAGGGGCATATAAAAGAACCTAACAAACATTTAGCAAACACATTACAGGAGAAGCATAGTACAACAAGAAAACACACAAAAATCTACCATGAAGGACCAGCCAATCAAGTGCCCCACCTACTCACCCCATCTCATTCTATATCATTTAGGGAAGGTGGACAACTCGCAAGAGGGACTATATCCAACACAATAGGAATGATAGCCAATTCCAAACAAGGATCCTCTTGAGAATCATAATGTTTGATACTAGGTGTAATTTTCAATTGTGATAAAAGCATATTAGGTAAATCAATGTCAATGTAAATAGTCTCATATTCATCATTAGTATCATCAAGAGTATCTTCTTCATCTAGATTAATCAAAATAGGATCTAAGATATGAATAGAATAATCATAATCTTTCATCTTAACATCATTATTAGTAGTAACTTCTTCTAATAAATCATGCATAGATTGATCAAAAGAAGGTAAAGAACTTTTAATAATAGAAGTACGGGCCTTAGCATGAGCACGACGCTTATTACAATGTTCATTAGAAAATTGATTATGTTTTTTCTTGTTTGAAATATGTTGAGAACTAGGAGGAATAACTATCGGATCCTTCATAGGTTCTATAGGAGGATTAGTAGGATTCTCAATAGACTAACAAGAAATACTGGGAGCTTGATTAATAGAACTAGAAACCATAGATAAAGGAGGTATGGAAGGTGTAGGAAAAAGACCATGATTAAGATCCATCAGAGGCATGCTTAACTCAAGAATCTTACAATGATTATAGGCTTGATATGAGTGAAAAAGATTATCAGGTGGAGAAGAACATGAATTAGGTATTGAAGGCCAAAAGAAGTCAGGTGTAGCACAATCCCTAGGCCTAGAAGGTTGATATAAACTATGGTTAATCATCTTCACTTCCTCATCATGAAAAAAATTAAGACACTTATGGATAGGAGAAGAAACAACATGCATGGAATTCAACCAAGGAAAACCAAGCCTAACTTGAAATTGATCAGAAGTAGGAACAACAACAAAAGTAGTGTTCACAATTTTACCACAAAGTTCAACTGGAAAGTTAATAGAACCAAATGATGGATAAAGAAAACCATTACAAGTTTCAATCCACACATCAGATGTATCATAAGAATCATGTTGTAATTTTTTCATAAAAATATTTTCTTCAGTAATAATATTGACTAAAGATGTAGGATCAACTAGACAACCTCATGTAGGTATCTTAGAAATCCTAGCATAAATGTAAAGGGGACCATTAGGAGCTTTAATAGTCTCATAATCGTCAAAGGTAATCAAGAGTTCCTGAGGTCTCTTATTCTTAGGTTTTTTTCAAGGTTTAGGTGGAGATTTCAGTTTAGGCTGCGGTTTTGGTTTAGGTTGAGGTGGAACTTGAGATTGGGTTTGAGATTGAGGCAAAACAACATGCTCCACATGGTTAACAATGTGATTAAGCTCATCCATATTTGCATCATAAACAATATCCATAGAAGATGGATGAGCAATGGTATTAGTATCATGTGTAGGTAAAGGATTCATATAGATTTGAAGGTTTTGATTAGGAGGAGAGACAAATTTGTTCCCACTACCATCAAAATTATCAATACATAAGGCATTATAATCAATTAAGTCTTGAACCTTATGTTGTAAAGAATAACACTTTTCAGTATCATGACCATTTTGACGATGGTATTGACAAAAATATTTAGGATCAAAGGATTTAGACGCTATCATAGCAGGTAAAAGAGGTCAAATAGGAGGTAAAGTGGTCATATTCATAGTTAACAACCTATTCATAATAGAATGTAAAGATTCAGAGAGAGGAGTAAATGTATGATTCAAACAAAAAGAAGTGGATGCAGAAGTGGCATTGTGAGCTGCAACAATAACTTGATCAACAACTGTATTCGCTTGTTTATTTATCTTGAAATAGTTGTTAGCTTTTTTAAATTTGTTTGGATTAAGAGTAGCATCACTCTTATCAACTAGAATAGGAGCCATTGGAGTGTTGATCTCAAATTGACACACTTATAATTGATAATGATGAAGTGTTGCACAAAGTTGTTGAAAAGAGGTCAATTCATTAAGAAATTTTTTATCTCTAATATCATTTTACAAATTTGAAATAAACATCTGTTGAATATCCATATCAGGAACATGATAATAAATCTGAGCATGCAAATGCTTAAATCTACCAATGAATTCAACCAATTTTTCCTTAGTGTTCTGTTTACAATGCATCAAATCAGTTAAGGACACTTGTAGACCAATGTCATTTTGAAATTGTTGAATAAAAGCATTGGCAAGTTTCAAAAAAGAGTCAATAGAATAAGGAGGCAAGGAACAATACCATTGTAAGGCCTTGTCATGAAAAGTTCTAGCAAACAACTTGGCTAAAATCCTATGGTCATGAGCATAGTCACTACAAAGGATTTGAAATGTTTTAACATGAGTAACAGGGTCTCCCTTACCATTGTAATTCTCTAGATGAGGCATATTGGCTTGCTAAGGAACAGGAGCATGAATGATGTCTAAGGATAAAGGACTTCCCATGTCACATTTAGGAATGATAAACTTGTTTTGAGTTAAAGACACCAGTTGTTTTTGTAAAGATGACACAGTTTGAGCCAAACTGATGATTATTGAATCATTAGAGGAAATAGGAGGTATAGCAACATTAGAAACACTAGGTAAAGTGTATGAATCTACAGGAATAGAAGACACAATTGGAGGAACACTTGGGACCACATTTGGAAGAGGATTAGAATAAGTAAAAGGAACATTATGGTAAGAAAGTTGTGATGTAGGAAGGGATACAGGAGGAACACTCATAGAAAGAGAGGGAACCATTGTAGTCACCAAAGGAGGGGTATAAGTAGGAATACTAGATAAAGGAACTGAAGAAGGTTCTACACTAGTAACCGAAGGAATCAATCCTAAATCTTGAACTTCTTGAGCTAAAGGTTTAACATTTGAGTACACAAGGTGAGTAATACCATGAAGTAGATTAACACCTTAATCATTATCATCAAGGACTTTCTTAAGAGCCTCTATAGCTTGAATAGAATCTTGATTATGGTTTTCTTGAATAAGCCAATTGCCCATTTTATCAAGTTCGGTTGATAGTTTTTGGACTTGTTCAGGAGGGACTCTTAAAGCATCATCCTCATCATGAGATGAGTGAGAAGAGTTTTTCTCCATAATAGGGTTAGAATCATGAAGAATTAGATTATCATCCAGGATCCTAAGGAAAGGAGAGGAAGACTCAGGATCAAAGGCACCCATAAGTCTATGACTTCTTCTAACTGGAATATTATAGGTAGGAATAGAGGTAGTAAATCTCATATACCAATGCAAAGAAAATGAACTAAACTAAGAAAACACAAAGCATGAATAAATGAATTTTTTGGTATTTTTATTTTATATGAGATGCAAAAACATAAAATAAGTCTAATACATGCAAGATCTAACACCATAAAAGAAAGATTTGTCTATTGTGGGTCCACCAAAATGTAGGATAACAAATGGTGGTGTGTTATCTTACATGTGATTTTTTTCTGGAAATGTATAAGATATGGAATTAAAAGAATAGAAATGTATTGGATATGTGTGGGGGAATGTAAGATCTACTTCTTAATCCCAATTCCCAAAGGAGAGATCTAAATTGATCAACCGAAATGGAATGATTAAAGCACAAATGAATCAATCGATGGAGAATATGAAGAAAGAGGATAAACTTATATTCTGTTATGTAAGTATGTATTGGAATCTTAATTGAATTGAAAACAAATACTAACCTCAAGTATGACAGATTTGGAAAATGTTGTTTTTTGATGTCTATGCTTAGTTTCAAAGAATTTTGTAACCAAATCTGGCCTGGAAACGTAGAAACAAAGAAAACCTAGAAACCTTTTTCTTTTCTAAGCAAGGTCTTCCTTGACCTAAAACAGGGGTAAGATCTTACCCAAAAAGGTCATCCTTGACCTACACAGTTCCGACATAAATTCTGTTCGCAAATCCTGAAATTTCACTGAAAAGGGTACTCGGATCTAAACTGCAATTCACTATCCCGCACCTATACCTGCAAGAAAAAGAGAGTTTTTGTTGTTTGGATGAGGGGTTTGCCTTGGTCAAACCCCAGTTTGGAATCAACCTTGAAATATAATTGAAATTGCAATGTATAAACAAAGCAAATAGAACTATTCACCATGCTTATTTTGAAGTTCTTGTGGAGGATTTGAATCCTTGAATCCACAAGTATGGATGCTCCAAATGAATGTAGAGTTGAATGTAGGATGTCTCAAATCAATTGCATTAGATCTTCAACACCAATCTTGAGTGGATCTTGGAATAGGAAGAATCTTGGATGAATGTGGATGGAGGAATCTTCAACAAGAGGGCTCCAAAGAGATTGAATCCTCAAATGGCTATCAATGGATCTCCTTGATGAATTGGATCTTGAATGCTTGAATGCTTGAATTTTTTCCTTCTTCTCATTTCTTTTTTGATAATTGCTTGATCACTTGATTGCACTTAAGCTTGAATTCAATGGTAAGTTGATGCTTGATCATGAAAGGTGGATGTGAAAATGAGAGAGGAAGACTTCCTTTTATACTAGTCTAGGGCACAAACTTCTAGAGAGGCTGACATAGGAGAATTAAATTCCAATTAATCCTTAACCCCTAGAAATGGACCTAGATTAAATACAATTTAAGAGTTACCGTTGTGAAATCCAAAACAACCGACTCGGAAGTGGGAAATAAAAATTTCCAAAGCCCGACATCCTGAAACCTCTGGAATCTAAAATTTGGACCTAGGGTCAAGGTCAAGGTTGACTCTAACCTAGGTCAACTCGAGGTCATCCTTGACCTAGGTCAAAGTCAAGGTCCACCTTGACCCAAAAGGTCATCCTTGACCTTGAATTCAAGATTTTAGTTTCTCAGTATAGAGTGCCAAAAAGAGGCTGGAAATAGGTGGAAAGAGAAGCAAAATAGGGGGAAAGCTAGATCCAGTCAAAGACCCACTCAAGGTGCTTGATATGACCCCAGAACACTTACTCAAAGGGCTAAATCGGTCCTAAATGGAAGTGCTTCCATTTTCTGACGATACACTAAATTAGCAATAATAAAGGTTGAAACATTTATTAAGGCTTTATGTAGCTATCTAGTGTCATTCCTTTCAATTTGGCCTCCTCATTCAATTTTTTAGGTCTTCTTCAATCTGATTCTTGGTAAAAAAAAATGTTCTTAAAGTGGTCTTTGTTCTATTATAACAATTTGTGCTTCACATGTTTGATTTTTGACACAAAGAAAAATAGTTTTGAACCCTGAGATATATCTTCATTCCACCAAGCTTCTATTAGCTCCATGAATTTTACTTCCTTGAACCAAATGTTCTCAAAATTAAAGGGGTATCTTAGTGGATTTTACTCCTCAACTAATGATGATCTACAACTGATTGAATATTTTGATCAACTAAATGGACAAATGAAAGACAGTGATTATGTTAGAAAGTAAGTCTACCAAGATAACTAAGAGGTGGGGGTGAATTAGTTATCAGATAAATACAACTTTTATCACCTTTAATAGATTTCAACCATGTAAGAAATGTAATCAACAACCAAAGAAAGACATACACAACAACACAATAACACAAGGTATGTTAACTAGGGAACCTCTTGATCAAAGAGTAAACCCCGGTGGGAATGATGTCCACAAAAGATGGACTAATATGAAATTTCCTTGTGAGAAGGTGGACTCTATTAGGAGCCTTATGAAATACATTCAGTACATATGAATCTCTGTTAGGAGACTTTGAATCCCAGTTATAAGATTCTAACCTTGTTAGGAGTTATGGAAGACAGAAGGACCCACTGTCCAAACAACTTCAAGGGCAAGATCACTGAACATGATGTCCAACTGATATATGTATTACTCAATATAATAATACCAAAATATTACTCATCTCAACAACTTATCACTTCTCCTCTGACTATGCCAAACTGCACCAACTGCTTCATCAAATCTCAATACCAAATCTCTATACTTCGCATATCCTCTTACAACAAGTATTTCTCAAATCCGCAATTCACTTTCACATACTATTACAAATTCTTAGTTCATACATTAAGGAAAATAATCCTTCCTTTATACCACACTCAAATAATTGCAAATGAGTTGGCATATAAATTACAAAATAAAATCTTCCACACGTTACACAATATTTCACAATTACATAAAACTGTCGACTTCTTATTAAGAAAATTCTTCACTTGTGCAACCTCTAACCTTGATGTCATGTCCACATCACAATCATCATGTATTCATCATCTATGCAACCTCGCATGCTCATATTCTATCCCGATTAGGAGATATCATCTGATTTCCACAAATTGCTTCTTAGGAACACTGCTTGAATACTGCTTCCACTGAATTAAATATAACTATCATGAATAAATAAATTTCTATATATGCTCTTAACCATGATCTTAGGAAACATCATAGATTAAGTCCTCAAATCCGCATAGCTAGATCTTCAATATCCCACGAGCACTAATACAAACAATGTCTTCTTCTCTGCTAATCTTCAGTAGATCATTGTGTTGACATCAATGAAAATCACAGTCATGAATGCAACAAAAAATGTTATAGGAATGACTATGAATACTCTCCCATAAGATATATTCAACATTCATTCCTAACAATCTCCCCCATTGGCATTGATGGCAACATATATGAAAAAAAATCCAAGTTCCATGAATACCAACACTACAACAATGTTTTCAAATCCTCTTCATCAATCAAATCTTGCTTCATTTTCCTATTCAATAGTTTTCCATTTTATATTGTGTGTATCCTTCTCCCTCAAATTCTCTTCAATAGATGGTTTTTCATATATCCTTCCCATTGACATCAATGACACATGCTACATCACTATGTCAACAACAATTTCAATGTCAAAAGACACTTTTCAGAAAATACATTCTCTAGAGTCCTCATGACTCAGCTCAGAAAACACATACTCTCCCATAGAGGAAGTACCAGCATCCAGTCCAAAAAAGAATAGGGCTCATATACCACTAGACTGATGCAACAATCTACATCACTTCTCAAAAGTAGGTTGGGGCATAACCCCAAGCATACCTCTCAGATACTCAAATGTATCTTTAGGCAAAGGCTTGGTAAATATATCTACAATCTTCTCTTTTGTACTTATGTACTCAAGTTTGACTTCTTTCTCTGCAACTTTCTCTCTTACTACATGATACTATATTTCTATATGTTTTGTCTTAGAATGTAGTATAAGATTTTTAGACATACTAACTGTACTGGTGTTATCATAGTGTATAACAACAGGCTCATCAAATTTTATTCCAATATCCTTCAACATTTGTTTCATCCATATTATTTGGTTACAACTGTTTGTTGTTGTTACATATTCTTCTTCTATTGTGCTATGTGAAATGCAATTTTATTTCTTGCTTAGCCAAGAAATCAATCTTCCTCCAAGAAAAAATGCTCCACCACTTGTACTCTTTTTGTCATCAACACTGCCTCCCCAAATTGCATCTGTATATGCACATAGGGTAAAGTCATCAAATTTTTCATATCACAGTCCATATTCAATTGTGCCTCTTAGGTACCTCAGTATCCTTTTTATAGCTGCATAACGTGATTCTCTAGGATTAGCTTGAAATCTTGCAACAATTCCAACCACATGTGATATGTCTGGTCTTGTATGAGTTAAATATTGCAATCCTCCAATCATAGATCTGTACTTCTTTTGTTCAACTACAGGAGTCTCATCTGTGCTAGATAACTTGTGTCCAGTTATCATAGGTGTTCCAATTGGCTTACAGTTCTCCATTCCAAATCTCTTCAATAAGTCATTCAAGTACTTTGTTTGACATAAGAAGATACCATCACTATTTTGTGTTATCTGCAATCCTAAAAAATATTTCATCTCACCAATCATACTCATTTCAAATTCAGTCTTCATTTCATCTGCAAATTTATCATTGGCTTTATCTTCTCCTCCAAAGATAATATCATCAACAAAAATAACTAAAACCAACAAACCATTTTGTTTAGGTGTTCTAGGGGCTGAAAACTATCTCTTAATGCCATTCACTTCACAAAAAGTGTTAAATTATTTTGAATTAAATTCTTTGCCTCTATTTGATCTCAAACATTTAATCTTCATTCCAAATTCATTCTCAACTTTGTTCTTAATTACTCTAAACTTATCAAATGCTTCAGACTTTTCTTTAAGAAATGCAATCCACATCATTCTTGTAAAATCATCAACAAGAATCATAAAATACCTTTCACCATAGAATCCTCTAGTCCTTGTGGGACCGCTCAAGTTTGTATGAATAATTTCCAACTTCTCTATTGTTGTAAACTTATTGCTAGGAAATGAGCTTCTCTTCTATTTAGCCATAACACATTCCTTGAAAATCATGTTAGTAGGTTTCATAATTTTAGGCAAATCTCTTACCGCAAGTGTAGTATTTACTTTCACAATGTTATCAAAGTTAATATGAAAAAATCTTATGTGCCATAACCAACTTTCATCAATCTTAGTAATCAAGCATGTCATCTCAGTAGGATTCAATTGAAATACATTACCTCTGGTTCTTGATCTAGTTCCAATCAAATTATTATCCTTATCTTTGATTACACAAGTTTTCTCAGTAAACCAAACTTGATATCCCTTATCAACTAGTTGTCCAAGACTCAAAAGATTATGTTTCAATTCATCCAAAAAGTAAACATCATCAATGTTAGTCTTTCCATCAAGAGTAATAGATCCTATTCCTCTTATCAAACAAGGTGCATTGTTTCCAACTCTAACAATTCCTCCATCATAATTTTTAAACTTTATGAATTTCTTCATATCTCCAGTCATATGATGTGAACAACCACTATCTATAATCCAATCAAATTTCTTTTCTACTTGAGAAACTAAGGCTTTTTCTTCTTTAACTTATGTTTTAGGGTTTTCTTCTTTTATTGCTACAAATCCTATATCATCATTCTCATTATCACTTTCACTTAGGGATTTCTCCATACTAGCTTCAAATTCTTCATCATTAGCATAATAACATTCTTTAGATCTTCTAGGTTTAAAGTTCTTTCTATACTTCTTTACTCTCTTAGGGCATTTAGATGCAAAATGACCATATTCTTGACAAGTCCAACATTTAAAAAATTTCTTATCGTCTAGTTCTCTTATCACAAGCAAGGCAATTCCTTCTTCAATCTTCCTATAGCATAATCTCCTCTTACACTAATGCTTCTTGAAAAAGTAGGATGAATACTAAGTGCGTTGAATGTTGTCTCCATTCTAGGAAGATCTCCTGATTGTCTCAAATTCATCTTTGTTGCTTCTAGTCTTCCAAGAAGAGTTTTTCTGGTGAAATTTTCAGTATATAGTATAACTTTCTCAATCATCTGCTTTGTCTGCTTCAATGCAGGAGTCAATTTCCTTAGAATTTTCCATATCACTTCATTTTCTGTCTTGATTCCTTCACAAGCTGTTATAATTGCAATAATTTCTGACATTCTACCATTATAGCTTCTAATAGATTCATCTTCCATCATTATTATGTCTTCAAATGCACATATCCAATTATGTAATCTGACTTTCTTTGCATCTTTGTCACCTTCAAAAGTAGATTGTAAAGCTAACCAAATTTCGTGAGATATTTTTAGATATTTTACCTGACTGTAATCATTTTTCGGAAGGGTTGACAAGAGTTCTTCTTTGGAAAGTATGTTACACATAAATAGATCTCTCTCCTCATTAGTACATTCTTCAATTTTTTCTTCATCAATGATAGTCTTCTTGTTCTTTGTGATTAACCAATATCCTGGTCCTAAACAAAAAAAATGTGTCTTCATCTTTTCTTTCTAGCTATCAAAGTTTACTCCATCAAACTTAGGGATTTCTTTCCTGAAATAATTCACCATGGATCTCCTTAATTTGTTAAACTTTTCCTTCAAGGACCTGCTTCTCTGATACCAATTGTTAGAAAGTAAAGTCCACCAAGATAACTGAGAGGGGGGGTGAATCAGTTATCAGATAAATACAACTTTTATCACCTTTAATAGATTTCAACCATGTAAGCAATGTAATCAACAACCATAGAAAGATATACATACACAACAAAATAATAACACAAGGTATGTTAACTAGGGAACCTCTTGATCAAAGAGTAAACCCTGGTGGGAATGATGCCCGCAAAAGATGCACTAATATGAAAGTTCCTTGTGAGAGGATGGACTATGTTAGGAGCCTTATGAAATACATTCAGTACATATGAATCTCTGTTAGGAGACTTTGAATCCTAGTTACAAGATTCTAACCCTGTTAGGAGTTATGGAAGACAGAAGGACCCACTGTCCAAACAGCTTCAAGGGAAAGATCACTAAACACACTATCCAACTGATCTTTGTATTACTCAATAGAATACTACCAAAAGATTACTGATCTCAAAAAATTATCACTTCTCCTCTGTATGTGCCAAACCACACCAACTGCTTCATCAAATCTCAATACCAGATCTCTATACTTGGCATATCCTCTTACAACAAGTATTGCTCAAATACACAATTCACTTTCACATACTATTAAAAATTCTTACTTCTTACAATAAGGAAAATAATCCTTCCTTTATACCACACTCAAATCATTACAAATGAGTTGGCATATAAATTACAAAATAAAATCTTCCACACGTTACTCAATATTTCATAATTACATAAAACTGTCAGCTTCTGATTAAGATAGTTCTTCACTCATGCAAAATCTGACCTTGCTATCATGTCCACATTACAATCATCATGTCTTCATCACCTATGCAACCTCACATGCTCAGATTCTATCCTGATTAGGAGATATCATCTAATTTCCACAAACTACTTCTCAGGAACACTACCTGAATACTATTTCTACTGAATTACACATAACTATCATGAATAAATGAATTTCTGTATGCACTCTTAACCATGATCTTAGGAAATATCATAGATTAAGTCCTCAACTCCACATAGCTTGATCTTCAATATCCCATGTGCGCTAATACAAGCATTATCTGCTTCTCTGCTAATCTTCAGTAGATCACTGTGTTGACATCAATGACAATCACAGTCATGAATGCAACAACAACTGCTATAGAATGGCTATGAATACTCCCACATAGGATATATTCACCATTCATTCCTAACAGATTAGAGATCACCGAGTTGCTAAAGTGATATGTAAGATAATTAAATCAGTCAATATGTTGTCATTGATGTCAACTAGTTTTGACTATACTTATCATGATAGATACAAACATCTGAAGAAGAAAAATGGTAAAGGAAAGAGATATCTACATGAAGATGAGATGGATATGGAGATATGGCTAAGGTATACATTGGGTAACTTATTGATGAGTCTATGGCATCATTTTGTTGACTTGGTTGTATTACATGAATTTTTTATGTAATGAAGATTAGAATTAAACAAGTTAATGTGGTCGATAATTTAAGATTTCTATATACATTGAGCTAGTGCAGTGTATACCAAGTAACAGTAATAACTGAGTTAGTATTCAATGACACATTCTGTATTAACCGAGTAAGAGAAACAATTAAAGTTTATAACAGTCGACTGAATTGATGAGTTGGCAAGTTGCTTATGATTCTGAGGTAAAAGATAAAGTTTTTTATGATGATTTAACGACTAAAAAAATTCAAGATTGATTGAATGGAGAAGGATGAAACATGTTATTGACACATCTTCCGAGGAAGCTTGAAGTGAAAAAATGAACGATGGAGATTAAGAGGAAAAATCTAATGGGTGAGAAGAAAATGGTTTATGACATCTATTTAAAGAGACATGAGATTCATTATTAAGTCAAGAGCTTATTGAATCTACACCAGAAATCATGTGGAAGGACTATTTTCATGCACCGCTGATCAAACTAGTTACAGCCAGAACTGAACAGAACTGTAGGCATAATCAAACATCAAGAGTATTATTGACCGAGCTTAATATAATGGAGGATATGAAGGATTGAAGTGATTATTTATCAAAGGAGGTATTTTGAGCTTAGAATAGATCTGAAAATCTGCAATTATTAGTTCTATTTGAATCAAATCAGTATTGTATCAGTTTAACCATTGTTACAACAAAATATCTTAACTGAGTGGACTTAATGGTCTTATTTGTATTTTGATATGACATTCGATGAATGTTGAAGGTTTTCTTTTTTACCCCAAAGTGAATGTTGGTCAAGAGTTAACTATTAGTGATAAATCCTCTAACTAGGTCACACCTTACAGTGTGCATTGTAACCTTTAACAGGGTTGGCTCCTAACCAAGCTCACTTCATAAGAGTGAAATATTTTGGGTTGCCGATCCCAGGTGGTTTTTCCCTTAGCAAGGTTTCCAAATTAAAATCCTTGTGTTATGTGTTTCTTGATGTGATTGGATTATTGTTTTACTTGACACATTTCATATTTTGGGTTAATCGGTAATCACAGTATTGAATTTACTAGTATTCAATAAATAAATAGAAATTTATTGTTGACAAGCTTACCAAGTTGATTATTTATTTGAAAAAGTTTCAATATATACTTCTAGGAGTTTGGGACTATAGGATAACTGGAATTAACTGATACATCCCCCCTCTCAATTATCTAACAACTAAAACCCATCCTTCTATTATTCTAGGTATAAAATCCATTTCCTAACTCTATCTCAAGTATTTTATTCCTTGAGACCTATTCTTTAGAGTCTTTTTGTTTGTGTCCCAACCTACCAATTCCACCCCCTTTTTATTGTCTATGAAAGATAGCATTTAAATCAGCCCCAAAGATCTTATGTGAAGATGGATTAGCTTCCATGAAAGTGTCTAATTTGGTCCACAACTTCCTTTTGTTGATGCATGAAATAGGCTCATAAAAATTTATCAGATTAACTGTAGATTAGAAACAAGACTCAAAATCCTTCCCCTAGTACAATTCATACTAGATCTAGAATCAGGATGCAAGTCTAGATTTGAGACATAAGAGGATAAAGAAGACACATATAGGATCAGTTTGGCATCATTAATTAGATGGACTAGGGTGCCTAGCATCATAGCCCCCTGGGACATTGGTGCCTAGTGCCATAGTTCTAGTGATTTTTCTTGAAAGGTGCTCTAGATATTGTTTGGAGGCTCCTGAGACCATTTTGAATTTTTAATATCTTGAGACACATGGAGGACTTTGGTGCCTATAGGAAGTGTCCTTCCATTTTAAACTCATATTTCAAACTTTGGCTCCTCTAAGCATCTTGTGTCTAGGTCTATACATCATAGTTGATTCTCATATTTTCTGATGCAAGGTAGAAGATAATAAAAGATCCTAAGGAATTTCCAATACCAAACCTACTTGCAATTTAACAAATCATAAGCAACAAACTAGATAGGGAGAGAAGGAATGCAGATATCTTTCATTTCGTCATCAAACTTCATATATGTCAGGTTGTAAGGCCTTTCCGGTTACAACCAATACAATCAGATTTAAATAAAAAAATAGTCCTCATACATGAGAGGATCCAAACTTCAGATCTTGATCTTGTAATCCTCTCCTCAACTCTATAATAGCTCTATTTATTTATATAAGAGGCCACCGAATAGGTCGGCTCTAAATATCCTTTAGATCCAACATTGTAAAAAGAAACTACCTAGATTTAGTTCCACATGTTTCCCAATGAGCGATCCCAACATTAATATCACAACCAAAATTAACTGCATATGTCAGCCAACATCAAACAATTAACTACACCAGCTGGTGAACTCAAGAATCAAGCAACACTGAACACATTGAACCAACTCGGTAAAGAGCACTACCGAACCAACTTGGTAAAGAACAAAAAAATGGTAACCAAGCTTGCTAGTGACCATCAAGAACACTGCACCAAGAACTCAAATTTAGTTTTCGAGAAAACTAAACAAGTTACCGAGCAATCAAACACACTCTAACATATTTTTGGTTGATCCAGGATTGTTATAAACCCAAGATGCTACTGCATCAAATACTCGAGGTTGAAAATAAATAATTCTCTAAATCTTGTGTCAAGTACAACCTAAGATGAATCCAAATCAGATTGAGAAATCCATGTACTCTCTTCAATCAGTCTGTTCTTCCACTTTACCAAATACTCCATGTAATCCTTTCCTCTTGTTCTTTTGTCAACTCTTTACTCCAAAATTTTCTCAACTTCTTCTATCTTCTTCTTAGGATAATCACTCAGTACTGTCACTTTTTCATCAGGTTCATGATACTCATACAAATCTAAAATGTTGAGTATAGGTGATATATCCATGTCATCAGGTAACTCAACTTCATAAGCATGTCCACTATCAAATTGCTTCAATACCTTGCAAGGACCAAATTTCTTCATCTTCAACTTATCATATGTTCCAATAGGGAATCAAACTTTCTTCAAATGAACCATTACCTAATCATCAACATCAAAAATATTATGTCTTCTTGACCTATCTGCATTATCCTTGTATTTATGATTACTCTGGTCCAACTTATGTTTCACTTCCTCATGCAATGACTTCATAAAATCAACAAGTTCTTCCCCTTCATCACTCCTCTTTTCTTCACCAACAATATCTCTTGGGTCTGATATACCTCTCAGTTGTATTCCATTAACAATCTCAAAAGGTGACTTGCCAGTACTCCTATTTACTGAATTATTGTATGCAAACTTTGCTTGTGCCAACATTAAATCCAAATTACTTAGTTTGTCTCCAACTAAGCATCTCTACAGGTTACCCAAACTTATATTTACAAATTATGTCTACCCATCAGTCTGTGGATGAATTGTAGAACTATACTTCAACTCGGTGTTCAGCTTCTTCCATAGAGTCTTCCAAAAATAACCAACAAACTTATTGTCTCGATTAGAGGTGATACTCCTTAGTAATCCATGCAATCTGACAATCTCCTTAAATAAAATATCTACTATATGCACTACATCTGATGTTTTTCTACATGGTATGAAATGTGCCATCTTGAAAAATCTATCCACAACAACAAATATGGAATCAGTCCTCGGTAGGCCAAGAAAAAAATCCATGTTGATATCTCTCCAAGGTTTCTCAGGAACAAAAATCGGTGTATACAATCTAGTATTTTGACTTACTCCTTTTGCAACTTGGCAAACTCCACAACTCTTCACAAATTTCTAAGCAACCTTATACACCTGAGGCCAAAAATATTGTTCCTTAAGAAAACTCAAGGTTTTATCAATACCAAAATGTCCATCCAAACCACTACTATGTTTTTCCTTTATCAAATTAGTTCTCATTGATCCTCTCGGTATAAATAACTAAATTCCTTTGAACAACATACCTTATTGAATGAAATATTCTTCTCACTTATTCGATTGATATGGAATAGGCGCTCCACACATTCTCCATGCCTCAGAAAAATTAGGGTTAGTGTCATACAAATTCTTCATGTCATCAAAACCAAGAACCTTAATTCTCATTTCAGTCATCAAAAATATTCTTCTACTCAATGCATCATCAACTCAGTTAGACACTCCACTCTTATGTTTTATCACAAATGTAAAATTATGCAAATACTCAACCCATTTCATATGTCTCTAACTCAACTTATTCTGACTACCCAAATACTGTAAAGCTTTATGATTAGTATACAACACAAATTCCTTTGGAATCAAATAATGTCTCCATTTCTTTAGGTCTTGAACAATAGCATATAATTCTTGATCATACACATAATATTTCCTTTTAGCATCATTCAACTTTTCACTAAAGAAAGCAACAGGTTTATTTTCTTGACTCAACACAACTCCTATTGCACTTCCACTTGCATCACATTCAACTTGGAATACCTTATTGAAATCAGGTAAAACTAACATAGGAAATTCACCAACTTTCTATTTCAAAACCATGGAATATCTGATGAACTTTTGGTAAAAACTTTCTAAACCATGGAATGATCTTACCTCACCAATATTATTAGGTGTAGGCCAATCAAGAATAGCTCCAACCTTCTCAGGATCCATCTTCAAACCATCAACTGAAATCCAAAATACACAATCTCCTCTTTCATGAAGGAACAATTTTTCAAATTAATCAACAAATTTTCTTCTTTCAATATCTGTAATACCTATCTAATGTGAAACAAATGATCTTATCTAGTTTTATTGAATACAAGAATGTCGTCCAAATACACAATCACAAATTTACCTAATAATTTCTTCAAAACCTCATTCATTAGACTCATAAAAGTACTTTGTGCATTAGTTAAACCAAAGGGCATAATCAACCACTCATACAAACCTTCTTGTCTTGAAAGTAGTCTTCCATTCATCACCTTCTCTGATTATGATCTGATGATATCCACTCTTCAAATCAATTTTGGTAAAATATTTTGCTCCACTCAAAAAATCCATTATATCATCCATCCTCAGTATAGGGAATTAATACTTAACTGTTATCTTGTTGATTGCTCTAGAATTAGTACACATTCACTATTCTCCATTCTTCTCCAGTGCCAACATAGCTAGTACTGCACATAGACTCAAACTTTCTCTGATCAAACCTTTCTGCAATAGTTCTTGAATTTTTCGGTTGAGTTCCTCATTCTCAGTTGGTGTCAATTATTGTGGTGCCTTATTTAGAAAACTAGCTCTAGGAATCAGATCCATACAATGACTAATACTTCTCATCAGTGACAAACCATTAGGTACATTATTAGAAATGATCTCCTTGTACTCAGTGAATAACTTCTCAACCTATACCGAAACTTTATCTTATGTTTTCTCACTCGGTTCATTAGGAATCATAGCATAACAAACATCATGTTTCTTCAAATCCTTAACAAATTTTTTACCTTCCATCAAAAAAAATTTCATATATGTACATATCTCACCAACAGATTCTTCAATCAAAGGTAACAAGATTTTTTTTTGCCATCAGCCCAAATAGTATATTTGTGCAATCTTCCATCATATATAGTATGTCTATCATATTGCCAAGGTCTACCCAACAAATATGGTAACAATCCATGGGCATAATATCACACAACACCTTATCATAATACCTTCCATTTTTCAGATTCATAAAACATTGTTCACTTACCATAGTGTATGCTCTTCCTTGATCCATGAAATCTAATAGGACTTTGGGTGCTTCAATCTTTCCAACTACAACTTTGTAACCATTTATTTTGATGCCAAATTTTCTGAGCTTCCATTGTCAATTATCGCTTTCCAAACTTTGTTTTCAACTCTGCATTTGGTCTTGAATAAACTTTTCCTTACTGGATCTTCCTTAGTCTTTTCACTCCACAATGCTCTTTTGACCATAAGGTTTCCTTCCTTCTCAAGTTCATTCGGTGAACCTTGATGTTCCAAGGAATTTCTATAACTACTGAAATTCTTACTTGCATGTGTACACTCAAATGATCTATGTCCTTCTTCACCACAATTGTAACAAGTTCCTCAGAATCCTCCTCTACCATAGCCACCTTAGGAGTAGTTACTTCTTCCTTGGAATGAAATTTCACCTTTCCACTCAATCTTGCCTTTGTCATGATTTGTTTTGTCCTAATCAGATCTATTATTTTCACTATAGGATCTACCTCTTCCTCTAGGGAATCCACCACCTCTTCCTCTATGTCTTTATTCATGCCTTTTGTTCAATTTCTCCTCATCTTTTAGGGAAAACTGATAAGCTTCCTCAATACTCTCCATTTTCACCAAACTGATCTCTTCGTGAATACAAGTCCTTAACCCATTTAGGTACCTAGTAATTCTTTCCACCTCATCTTCAATATTTCCAAATCTGATATCTAGCCTATAAAATTCCTCGGTATAATCTTTTACTGAGATATCTTTTTGCCTCAAACTTTGCATTCTCCTAACTAGGTTAATCTAATAATCACAAGGTAGAAACTTGCCTTTCAACTTATTTACCATCTTTTCCCATACCTTGATTTTGTCTTTACCTTTCTTCTTTCGGTCTAACTACGAATGTTCCCCACCACAAGGATGCATGACCTTTCAATTTTGTACTTGCAATTTTCACTTTCTTCTCCTCTGATATGTTCTCATATTCAAAATATTTCTCCATCTCGGTGATCCAATCCATTAATTTATCTGAATCCAATTTTCCACTATACTCAGGAGGGTTAAACTGCAGTGTAGCTTTAAAACTAGTCAATGCCTTCAGGAATATTTCCTCTCCTTGATCCATTATAGGTGCAGGTGTGGCTTCTTCCTACATTTATTCTGCTTCATCATCACTAACATCATCAATATATCTTCCTCGGTGTTGGGCTGTCTCAACAATGTCTAATGTAGCATCATTTTTTCTTAGCATATTAGCTAAGCATGGATTTGCATCTCATCTCCCTTGAACCATCTTGAAACCCTCTGCAATTCCAGGTCAGATCACAATCTTCCACCCCACAATAATATCACCAACTAGGACTTACAAGAAGGAACCTCTAGATCTAACCTTCACACTGATACCACTTGACACAAGGTAGTAGATGATACAGGAGCCTAAGGCACTTCCAATACCAAACCTACTTGCAATTTGACAACTTAGAAGCATCAAAATAGATAAGGAGAGAAGGAATGCATATATCTTTCATTTAGTCATCAAACTTCATATATGTAAGGTTGTAAGGCCTTCCTGATTACGACCAATACAATCAGATTCAATTATAGAGCAGTCCTCATACATGTGAGGATCCAAACTTCAGATTTCGATCTTGTAATCCCCTCCTCCTTAACTCTAGAACAACTCTACTTATTTACACAAGAGGCCATAGAATAGGTCAGCTCTAAAGATCATTTAGATCCAACATTGGAGAAAGAAATAACCTAGATTTAGGTCAACACGTTTCCCAATGAGTGATCCCAACATTAATATTGCGACCAAAATTAACTACACATGTCGGCCAATATCAAACAATTAACTACACCAGTCGGTGATCTCAAGAACCAAGCAACACCGAACACACCTAACCAACTCGATAAAGAGAACTATCGAACCAACTTGGTAAAGAACAACAAAATGGTAACTGAGCTCGCCATTGACCAACATGAACACTTCAACGAGAACTCAAAAGAAGCTTCCAAGAAAAACAAACAAGCTACCGAGCAATCAGACACACTCTAACATATGTTTGGTTGCTCCAAGATTTCCATAAACCCAAGATGCTCCTACATCATTTTCATTTGTCATTTTATGTTAATTATTTTCAATTTCACACCTTTTAGCATCGTTCTTGAACTACCACTTTCCAATCAAATCTAAATCAAATCAAAGCATTAAAGAGAACAACCAATTCATTGTTCTCAACTCTCCCACAAATTTTTAGTCAGACCTATTGGTTGTTCTCCAATCTAATTCATGAGATGGGGTTTGATTCCTACTTTGTATTCTAGGCTTGGATCCCATTTACCTACATTACAATTGCATTTTGAGTCTTTTTCATTTTGGACTCAATTTGATCTTGTTATTATTTATGCAATTATAAGCATGTATGAGTAACATATTTGGCTAGTAGTTGGCACAAAACACAAACAATTCATGTTTCTATTTGTTCTCACTCCTATAACTAATTTTTATCTTTAAATTCATACATTCTTCACCTCTAGGACCAAACTTGTTATTTGCACAAGTGAACTAGGTTGGTTTTTTTATTTTTTTAAATAACCCTTGAAATTTTAGATTTCAAATTCAAATTTAGGGTTGACCTAGAACCCTTCCAACTATTTGTTATATGCAACTCAAAGAGTAAAACATTTCATTTACATCCTTTGGAGTTATATTTAAGGACTAACTCTATTTGTTTATTTGTAGAGCCTTTGACACCTAAAGATCATTGACTAATCATCATAAGGTCATGGATAATTAAATCAATTAATTTATTATTGTGCTATTGGATTGCATAATCATGTAGGGTAACTCCTACATTCTTGCCTGCTTTCTTCAATCATTTCTAAAAGTTAGTAACTCGATATCCTTATGGTTTAACTAGGGGGGACACCATTAGCAAACTCCCAACCACACAACCAAGTTATTATGTAGGAATAGCTATATGAATTAAAAAGAAACTAAAGACAAATGGTGAGGGATTTGTACACATTATTAGATCTGGACACGGATATTATATCTAAAAGTATATAATCAATCTGATAATGGCATGGATAATCCATGACAACAAACAATAAGTTTACAAACTTCAAGACATTCACATAATCTTTCATATTTTTTTCCCAAAGTTCACATTTGACCATATATCATAACATACCTACATCTAATTTCTGACTATAAACCTTTCCTTTGTTACATTTATTTAACATTTTATCATCACATCATATATAAAAATAATATCCTTTTTAATAGAATATATTTTTATATAACTTTTACAAAGGAATCAAAATGACATTGGCAACCAACTATAACATCCAATATGATAGATCCCTTTTTTTAAGATAACATCCAACATGTTAAATCTATTTGACAATAATATATACCAATTATTATTCTTAAAAAACAAAAGTGAATCCAACATGGTCCTCTGCCGACCAATCCACTTTCGGCAACAGCTGGTACTTGTTTAACTGTACAAGGAGAAGTAAATTTAGAGCAAAGAATATTAAGCATTGTTGTTTTTGCTAAAAAATAATCTGTAAACGACAAGGAAGCTGTGAAGCGAAAGCAAAGAAGATAAGCAAAGGAGTAGGGCGGCCGTTACGTGCACAACATTGAAAAAAGGCGTCAGAGTTGCCTCTCCAGCATGTGTCCACGTGGCAGACAGCTGTAGCACGTCTTTTCCCGTACCCAGTTGACGTGACGTATAGTGCTGATTTGGGCTAATCTAATCTAATCACTCTTCAGTTTTATCCCAATCACACCCAATCATAATATATTTCATAATTTCCCTCTTTCTTCCAATACCGCAGCAATCGCGCGCTGAAGAAAAATAAAAGTGTGCAATTGCGTGCAGACAGACAGACAGAGGAAAAAATCAGAGTGAAGGGAGGAAAAAATCATGGGGTGTGAAGAACATGTCGACTGCGCTGGGTGGGAGGTGCTTGATTTCAATTCTGCCCAGAGTTCGATTAGCGGGGAGGATGACGAGAATCCAGAAAATAGCTTGTCAGTGGAAATTGAATTGGGGAATTTTATAGATGCGGATTATTTCGCTTGTCCTTCCTCAGAGTTGAATTCGGGTGAGAATCCCCCGGGCAATTTGTGTCATGATGTGGTTGACGATGGGTTGCGGGATCGAAACCCTGCGGAGGCGGCAATTTTGGAGAAAGAGGAAGAGGAGGAAAGTTCGGGATCATTGATGGAGTCGAAAGAAATGGAGGGAGATTCGGGGGCGTTAGCTACTGGTTGTTTGGGATCTGGTGTGATTGAGGGGTTATGCATCTTTAGGCCGCTTGTGGTTACAGAATTGGCCCTGTTTAGAGTAGATTCCTCTTTTAGTCCATGGAAGGTCGGCAAGGGCGACGATGAGGGTTTGAAAGTTGTTGCGGTGGAGAAGATTAGTTCTTGCCCCAGTTCTCCGCGATTGAGTCGCCCTTCTTCTCCACGGGTGAACTGCTGTAATGTTGAGCCTGCAAAGTGTGAAGGAGGGAAGGCGAATTTTATAAATCAGCTGGGAATTTGGACTAAAAATGTTGGAATGATTTCTTCGTTTGGGGTGGCGGCTGCAGTAATGGGCTTGGTCATCCTGGGTAGCAGCTTTTATCTTCGGAAGGGTAATCAGACTAAGAATCGAAATCAAGGATTAGTTCGCTTTCAGGTTTATGGAGACAACAGAGTAAGTCATCCTTTAATCTTTTTTCACCCGCCTCTTTTTAAAGTATTGGTTCAAATTCTCATGCTTTTTGCCTTAATTGATGCAAGCAGAGATGTCTATTAAGGCAGAATTCATCAGGGGTTTCCGATCTGTAGCAATTAGGCATGGAATTGAGTTATTTTTAAATTGGTTTATGCTCTGGCGTGCTTAAATAGACTTTTATGTATAAATTTATCTTAACTTTTAAATGTTTCTTAGATATTATTTGTTCAGATCTTGGATCTCATTAGTTCAGATCTCTTAAGGGTTACTTTAAAATGATGCAGGAACATCCACTGCCATCCATTTACTTTTAAGATCAACTCTGTCAAATTTGCAAGAATTGATCTATATTATTTATTTTCAAGCAACTACACCGGTAAATTAATATTCATTTTATTTTATTTATTATTTATAGTGCGTCTTTGAAAAGATTGAGAATATTTCTACTGGTTTTTAGTTTTATTAGGTAGATTAAAACTTTATTGTAATTTATTTTTAAGACCAAGGAGTCTTAAAAAAAGATTTTTGGATAAAAATATATAGAAGATCGATCATATAAGATTTTTACGGTTCATAAAATTAGCTTGAAATATTTCTGGATTACTCTGCTCGATACGTTTGTTACTGGGTCTACTTGCATAGGGTCTGAATTAGCTTGAAATATTTCTGAAAATGACTCCATGAATATTTTTCCATTGATTTTAATAGACTGTAAAGATCATACTGTGTAATGAATCAAGACATATACAATGTAATCCATCATTTAAGTGGATATTTTTGACAATTTAATGAAGGGAATATAAAATATATCTGGATATTGATTGTGTAATGTTGTCAATTATCAATGTGAGGGATGGTTCTCTTTTCTGATCTTTAATTCATTCTGATGGTGGATTACGTTTATGATCTGAAAGTGTAAAATAGTTCACAATCAAATAAAAAATTATTACTATATTGATACAATAAACTGTTGAAATTTTATGTTTTGATTTCAAGGATGGATGATGAAATATATTCTGTATAGTGCATTTTCAAATCTTTATCTTATGTCTTTTAGCTCTTCTAATGGTGCATCAGAGGGAGTGTGATGAGAATTTAATCTGGAAATTTGGCTTACAAATCATAGATTGTAGAAATCTAATATCATTAAATCTCTTCTTTCATTCTCATAAACTTCATTTTATAATATTATTCTCCTCAACAACTATTTACAGTTAATCTATAGTACAGAATTGTTGCCAGCTATTATCTTCTTTTCAAAGTTTTTCACTGGTACTTTGAATTAAAGTTGATCAGCTTAAAGGATGCTGCAATCTGAAGTTGACCATATCTTACATAAGTAAATGAGACATCTTCATCTTGAATTGAAATTGATAATCACTTTCTAGTAGTACCTTTCCTCAGAGGAAGCCATTAGTATCAACTTATCCATGGAATTCAAAGAATAACATTTAAAACTAATGGGTCCCCTGTACAGGAGAAATCATGGTTCCCTGTACATGAAAAAGCCATTTACGGTTTAAAGCTGAAGCCATCTAGTACCAAGTAAACCGAAGGACACTTTAATATTAATGGGTGTCCCGTACAGAGGAAGTCATTTAGTGTTGAGAGCTGTCTTTGAGGAATTTATAAAGCATGAATGGGTCCTGCCGGTGTCACCTTGTTTTTGCATAGAAATTCTGGTCAACAAATGTAGAATAATTATTTTATCTAATGTGAATGAGGTGTAAAATTGTGATTGATTATACTAATGATAGTACTTCAAAAAGCAATTTATTTATACAATTTTATAGTAATATGTTTTTCAAAAGTATTTTTAACAATTGAAATATGTTCTGTAAATGTGCAGAAGATTGGGCAATTGATGAGCCAGGCAGCTCGACTGAATGAGGCGCTTTCTGCAGCAAAAGTAGGAATAGGAGGAGGAGTTCCTGTAGTCAGAGCACAAATATCTTTTGGAGGCTACTGTGATGGTCTCTGACCTTAAATTTGCCGACATTTCACCTTTTGTATACATCTGGTTAACTGTATACATCTATATAGGCTTAGGTCTCCGCATGATACTAAATGCAGCAGGTCTTAATATTATGTATGGCAATAAAAACCAATATATTTATATGCCATATATTTTTGTCTTAGTATATAAAAGCTACCCAAGTAAATAGCAGATCCATACATTAAGTTTAAAATGACTGTGTCAATTTCTGCGCGCTTTGACAAAGTTCTTGATGTGCACAGTACTGAAAAGTAAATTTGTAAATAGTTTTGTAGATGGTCGATAATTATGCGCTCTGCTAATTATAGGTGATTCAAGATTATCAATTTCAAAATGATACCTTAATTTTTAATGGCGATCCTTGTTTTTTGGAGTGTCAGACACTCAATAATACAAGATCAAGATCACTGACAAAACCTTCAGTCCGCGTTGTCTCTCATTTAATGTCAATGTCTCCCACTAATCATTCGTTTTTTTCCAAATAGAATTTGGATTAGAGATTTAGAGTCTGTAAAAAAATAGCATTAAGTATGGGATTCTTTGTAATTTAGGTTTACCATATTTAAAAATTAAGTATTTTGTTCTTAACGGTAAAATAACAATTACTTATCAGAACAACTATATTTTTATAATTAGGATGTTGTAGCAGACATGTTCAAATGCTATTTAAAGATAAAAAATTATTTATATGATCCCCTCTCTTTTACAGTGCTAGACTAGTGAGGACTGCTCTTTATATATATTTCTTTATGTTTTAGCAGCTGATGTTCTTGGTAATCTTTTACAAAAATACAAGCATATGAATCTAATGAAGGACGTCTCTATTCCCGCAATGTACTGTTTTTTAAATTCACACATTGTTAATGGCAGTTTGCTTTTTATTCAAAATTTTGATCAGAAATTAGACATATGTTGAAGGTCCTAGATTTATGCTGCTCTATTTTTGTACTAAATTGGCTCATCATAAAACTGATTTTTTAATGATACAATTTGATCAAGTTTTAAAATGGATTTAAAAAAGTGGAAACAAATTAGACATGGGCAGATTACTTAGTACTTTGCTATATCATTTGGGTTGGAGGTTTTTCTTTATGATATGTGGAATTGGTTATAGATTAAATAAATTTTTGCTCAACTATGGATATTATTCACTACCTTTATACATGCATATAGTAAAGTACTGAAAGTAATTTCAAGCTTAACATAATGAAACACATAATACCATATTTTGTTAACTAGAGAAACCTTGGCCAAGGAAAAACCCTAGTGAGGATTGTAGTCACAAAATGATCCACTAATCAAAAGTATCTTGTGAAAGATATTGACCCTGTGAGGAGTCTAGAACCTGTTAAAAGTCTTTGACCCTGTGAGGATTCAAATATCTATAATACAAAAATTAAACCTCACTGCTTATACAAGGTGCTCACTGCACATACAGTACATATACAACTTCGTAATACAAAACTTTCACTGTTGTTGATATCTTCAATATCTAATCAATCCTTGTAGGTGCTCGCATAAAATCAAATATACAACTATTCTTTTATGCTCTGATCATTAAATTTGCATCTACGCATAACATACAAAGTGTGCATATGTCAATTATATCATTACAATATAATTGGCAATCTCGCTTAAACAAAGTGTCTTCCTTTATACCTTTCTCTTTATCCAGACGACTTTTAACTTAATTATACGCTACCAAAACTTTAATATCTCATTCTTCTGTGTTAGGATGGACATCTAGGATGTCGTCCCAAACTAATTCATAACTTTATGTTACAATAAAAAATAACTTGTTAGCCAAAACTCGATATACTTTAACTTGCCCTGTTTTTATGATATGCATGTTGTCTTAGGAAAACTTCAGAAATCATAACCAAAACATAGTATCTTCTTTAGCACGATTGTACACATCATAAATGATGTCCATACTATCTGTAGTGAAGTTCACTAAAGTCCAATTGTCAATAGTAAACCTCGCTGAATAGATCTTTGTATCTGCTCACTGTAAACTACCTTATACTTCGGCAATTTTCTAAGTATTCCTTATCCAAACTTCAACTAAAACTATGTCCATTTCATAGATGATTATATCTGTCTAAAATGTGTCTATATGTTGTCATTAATGACAACCCTATCATATTCCTTCAGCCAAATTTCCAACAATCTCCCCCTTTGGCATTGATGGCAACATATGAAAAATTTGTCAAGTGCTAGATTTACACATTTGTCTGCTAGTTATGTTTTTATCTTTGTTTCCTCAATACCTTTTGAAAATAAAAGTGCTGACAACTGCATATACTTTAATGGATTTGTCATTCCTTTGAGTAGGTCTGAAAGATCATCATGTGATGAAGATGTTTCTACTTTTTCTTTACCTTTTTCGGTTTGCACTAGAATAATTTGTTTTGTCTTGTTCTATTTTTTCCTTCTTCTATTCTGTACTTCCATCTTGTGTCTGACTCCTTTTGTACTGTGGGAGGTGTGGTAGAGGGTGCTTGAGTGGTCTGTGAAGCTAATTGTTGTTGTACCTCACCTCACTGAGTATCTTCTTTCTCTTTACTCTGCTCTTCCTCTTGGTTAGGTTAATTGATTTGCATATCCTCGCCCAAATTGTCAATATACTGTGCTTGATCTTGAAATCTATCATCTTTATCATTGACAGGGTCCAATGTAATCTCAACTCTTTCAATAATCAAATCTGGTTGCTTACTAGTACTTGACTAGATATCCTTTTTAGGTATTTGAATTGAAGCTTCAGCCAACTTCTTCAATGCATCTTTAGCTATTTGTTCAGTCTCTCTAGAAATTTCAATACATATTTTCCCAACATGAATAAATTCATTCTTTTCTTTCTCCTTAGGGAATTATCCATGATGCTAAGTACCTTCTTTAATTGTTATTGTGAAATATTGGGACTAAGTTTCCTTACTACATCATTTTTTAACTTCAAATTCTCTTCCTTTTCTCCATCCTTCCTCACTTATAATCTATCATAAAGTTATCTAGGTATGTTGTCTTGAATTTCTATGAGTGCTCTTTTGTATTCCAAAAGATAAGTCAATATTGTAATTTCTAAAGTTGTCTTCTGATTAAGGTTATATCTATCAAATAATTTCAACTGATCAAGATTACCTTCTTTGAGTATTCTATTGTCCAATTTCCCAAGGTCAGGTTTCCAACCTTTCCTTGTGCCAGTAGAAGGTGTCTCTTTTTCAGCGACGTTTTCTTTCTTCTTATCTTCTTTTCCCATTCAATCTTTTGTTCAACTTTCTCTTCCTCTTCTTCTAATTCTTCTTCATCCAAGTCTTTAGTGTGAATTACCTTATCCCCTTATCACTATTGGATTTACCAATTTGAAAAATATCACTAAGAATAGGATGGTGGTCATATAAGGTATATGGAGTTACTTTGATACTAACCCCATCACTATCTTTTTTGAAACTGAATACATCTCTATTGACATTAAACATGTCAAGTCTAGAAAAAAATCCTTTTATCTCCTTGCTAAAAGTTTGACCAAGTATGCCAAATGCCCTCATTACAAGCCTTATTTCTAGTCACAGGGTCAAATAGTTTGTGTTTATTAATCATTTTATACCAAAAATACTTCTCACCCACCTTCCATTCAAGTTTTCTCCCTATAGATTTTTCCTGAGGTGATTCAATCATATTGAAGTCACCACCAATGATCCAAGGAATGTCTTCCAAATGGAACAACCATTTCCATAGATCGATCATTTCTTGGTCATTTGTTTCATAAGACATTACACATGCCAAATTCTTCTCCATTGACTTTGAAGATGATCCAGACCAGCCTATGGCAAGGGGAGAATCCCCATCTAGAGATGTATTTACTCCATATATGGCCAAGTAAGACTACAACCCCTCCTTTACCCTTTTGATGGGAAGTGTTAAAGATTTTGGCATCCTTCCATATGCATTTTAACCTAACTTCCATATGGAGAATCCAATACATTTTACCTCTTGGAACATGAGTATATCAATTTATTTTTCATCTTAAGAAACCTCTTAATAACATATTTTCTATTAGGATACTCAAGTCCTCTGATGTTCCAAGATGCGCATATTAATTCCATAGGTAACATTAAGTGTTAGTAGCCATTGGGGCCTTGAAGCTCTTATAGCAGCTAGGGAGATGATGTATAGGATTCTTAGTGCCTTTGTTGTTACTAGAGGAGCCTTTTGGTCTGGACCTCTCTTCTTTTTAGTTAAGGTTTCTGAGACATCCATACTAAGAGTTGGAGTTTCCATACCATGTTCTTCTTTCTTGTTCCTAACTCTTTGTTTTCTAGCATTGAAAATAAAGACATTAGGTTCCTCCCGAGATGTATTGAATGGAACTATTTCCATTTCCTTGATCTCTCCTTCCTCCAACTTCTCTCTATCATAAATCTCTTGAGAAAAAATATTTTTCTCTCCCTCATGAGTCTTGATGATACCATGGGTAGGAGTGGCATGTATGGGAATTGAGAATTGGTGAGGCTTGGAGAGGGGAGGTGGGGGGAAGGAATTGGGATAACCAAAAGGGAAAAATTAGAGAGCTTCTCATCTTTTCCATAAGCTTTTTGAAGGGCTTCCAAGCCATCGTTGGATGTTATAGCATCAAAACAAAAATCTTGTTTCTCAACCCTTCCCCCAAACCTCTCTAAGGTCTCAGTTGCCTTAGGAGAACTATCATCCATTTTATCATCCTTATCCATATGGAAGGGGGAAATAATAGATTTCTCAAGGTATCCCTGGTCCATAGAGGGAAAATGGGACAAAGAAGACCTCCCATGTTTTAAGGATTTATTGGTTCTGAACTTAGGATTAGAGATTCTTCTAATCTTCTCAAGTGCTAGTTGTTGAGCATTCTATGTCCTATGTTTAGGATGAGGTGCTTGGGACTCCAGGCCAAATTTTAGGGTAGAGACATCTAGAAAATTCTTCACACTAGGATGACTCTTTTCTTTGTTAAAAGAAGGGGGTGCCACCTCATTGAAGAAAGCTATCTTAAGCTAGTTTGGTTTATTGCTAGTTGCATGTGGTTCAATTAGATGGGTGTTCTTAATAGGAGGATGAGAGACAAAATTGGGTTGCTCGGCACTGAGAATGGACTTGGCTAAGTTCTGATTAATGTTTCTTCCATTGTCATTATATGCATATATTGACATACACTTAATTTTTAATTATATATAATTTCTAATTTTATTTTTTAAACATCCTTTATTTTTGAATGATTCTTTGTTTTGTTTTTACATTTAATCTGTAATAAATATTATATAATTTTATGATATCTTTTGATAATTCTATATTAATATTTTTAAAAATTTGATGTCTTTATTTTTAAAAATAAGTACCACTTCTAAATATTTTTCCTGCACTTTTTATTTTTAAAAATAATATAACCAACAAATAACTAGATATATCAATTATTTAATAGTAAATAAATACTTTTATAACATGAATATATCATCCAAAATAAATTAAATACAAATATCGCTTGTGTATAAACTATAATGCAAATGATATAAAATAAACATTTATATAAATATATTCCTTTTAACTAAATTTGGTCGAGGAATTACCGTTGAGTGATTCACATCAATTATTCCCGTTGTACTTCATAGATTCATTTGATACTTGTTGCCTTATTGCCTAAGGCATCATGAGTAATTATTGACATGCCCCACATACTACATGCACTTTAAGATATTTTGAACTCTCATTTATCATCGATATATTTAAAAAATATTATTCATGTTTTGAAAGGTCTCATAGAGAGAGCCGCTCAAAATCAATACATAATGGAGACAAATGCTAGCAACAAGGATCATAAAACCCTCATTTAATTGGATCGCCCTATTTGACCAAAGCTCTTGAACAAATCTATGCCACGAGTAAGGTTATTCATAAACATGTAAAGTATGTAGTGAAGATTCAACAATTAAAGAAGAATTATGGCTTCCAATATATGTTTTTTTTATAATATTTTAATATTTTAAAATAATAAGAAAGTATTAGTTTTATGAAAATTAATATACAAAGATTTACAATTAAAGTTTAAATATATATATCATTAATGATATATACAATTAGTTATAATAGGAGGGTAGAGAATCTTGAGACCTATATATATATATATATATATATATATATATATATATATATATATATATATATATATAGTGTTTAGATACATTAACTTAATTGAATATAAGTGAAACAAATTAAGAATAAATAAATAAAATATGGGCAAAATATTTTAAGAAAAATATTTATAATTTTAATCATGAAATTTACATATTTTCATTTTGACTTCACTTTGATTTAGTTATTTCTATATTTAAAAAGTACACAAAAACCTTTTAGAAATCAAATCATATCTTCACACAATTATCATGCAAGTTTATCCATGTTAACTCTTAAATAGCTTGACACACATCAATCAAGTTTGCAAAAATAAAGTTAGCAATATTCTAGCATGTAAACGTCACAAAAAGTAAAAGAATGTGAGATATAATAGAAATAAAATAGATGAGAAGAGTACCTATCATAAGAAAACTCTTTAGCAAAAATCTAGCCTCCAAAGCACTAAGCCTTGATGTGATATTCATCAACAATTTACTAGTTATAATACAATAATGGGCCCTTGCCTCCATGGAGATCAACATCTTCTTCCTCTAGTAGAAACTTGGTATCATAACTTTCCAAAAATACCTCTCTTGTCTCCACATCAAGTCCTTATATATGGGTAAAACTAGAAACCTATATCATACTTTTGGCTAACAAAATAGCTCCTACTGAAAAATTTCAATCGGAAAGGTTTTGGGAAAAATAATTTTGTTCAAAACTACATGGTGTATCTATGGTACATACATATAATTTTGGGCAAAACTCTTTCACCCAAAAATAATAATTTTTTTTCCTTTAAACTATTGAATTGATATCAAATTTATATGTTAGGGTTTTGTTGAAACTATGTATCAAAAATACCTTAATGAAATTAGTTTTCAAATACAATCAACTCAATTATGAAAGAAACAACAATCAAGCTTTTGAATTGAAAATAGAAGCAATGAATATCTCATGGTTCTCTATCTAGGAAAGATAATAATATGCTGTCAGCTTAGAATTCATGAGTGGCAATCCTAGAATGAGAAATTAAGCTCTAAATGATGCAATTTTATCCCTAATCTAGCTCAATTAGGCAAGAAATCAATCCTACATGCTCCATTATGATCAAATTACTCAAATGAATTCAAAATACTTATGCAATGCCTAGAACAAATTTACTATAGTAAGAATGCACTACAATAATGGATGATTTTCTCTATTAATGCTCTATATTTAAAGGATTCCTAAAATTAGGAAGGTCAGTTAGACATGAGTTAGGTTGACTCATGATTGGAGATGATTTGAGTCAATGGTTTCAAATGTTGGGACAAAGAGACAAGAATGGTCAGACAAGATAGAAAAGGCAAGATGGATGGTGAAGATAGCAAAGCCTCTTGAGTGATCCATGCAATTCAAATACTCTCACCTCATTGGTTGAATTTATTTTCTCCATATGTGGTTGGTAAGAATAATAAGATTTATTAATTTCTTTAATTAATTTAATTAGCTATGTCTCCCCTTGAATGGGTTGGATTAAATTTAGATTTAACTATACAATTAATTCATTAAAACCAATTACATAATTATTTGATCTTTTGATTTAATTAATCTGACAGCTCTGATTTTTAATTAATTCATGCTTTGATCCTCAATTGCCTTCTTTGACTTAGTTTGACTTTTCTTGACCAATTTTAGGTATATACAAATACCCCTCTTTAAATCAATGTGTGAAGCACGTTGTTTCAAAGAATGTTTGATTAATTTGATTACTGGTGTCTGATATGATCTTAATGGCTGATTTGATGATGAAGATTTTTGATATGATGTTGAACTTTTGATTTCAAAATATTCCACTGATTTTATAATGACCTACTGATGATTTCAAAAAATTTAAGTCTAGTATCCGTGATATGAAAAAAATTATCTGATTTTCTTGGTTACGATATCCTGCCCCCTTAGAAATGAAATTAAAATTATGTTGAGTGATTTTGATCATTGTTTAAAAAAAAAAGCATGATTTAAAACTAAAGGAGGGTATATATAGGGTAAAACGTTATTTTCTCCACTCATTTCCATTTTTAATTTCACTTTCACCCTTTTGGAGCTCTGATTTTCTTGAGACCTTGTAGAGATAATTGTGATCCCGATTCGCGAGCACAGGTTTGAGCGAGGCCGCAGATTCTAGTGTATGGCAACCTATGGACCTCCGATGAGTACATAGATCCTTTGTAGTTTTCCAATTTCTCGATTTACAGAATAGAAAAATAATTGGATTTTTAGGCGTTAAATTATTAGGTTTTTGCTTTTTAATCCAAATAGCACGTAGCGTGTTTGTTTTAGCGCATAGATCTTTGTTTTGGTGCATCTGCGATGTGAAGTAGCACGTAGGATAGAGCAATATAGTGCTTACAAATGACTGGCCTGGATTTTATTTAGCACGTCCAATAGGCTTAATAGTGCGTAGACCAGTGTAGTACAAAATGAGAATTATTGTAGCGCGTATGATGTTGTAGTGTAGCGTGTTCGAAGCCAAATAAAGCATGCACAATGTTTGGGCACGTATAAAAGTTTTTGTAGTGCGTACAATGTCAAATTATAGTGCGTAGCTGTTTCACCGTGTAGGATAATATAAAATGACATGTAAGAAATTTTTTTGAAATTTTTACCCTATTACCGTATGTCGTCTGATTTGCCAGTTGGAGTGATCGCTCGATTGATGATGTTCCCTGGATATGTGATAAAAACCAAGTGTGTTGATGTTAGTTAAATCATTTTGATGAATATTTGATGTCAACCTTGATAGGTTGATAGGATAACTTGATGTTTTTCCATTCTCATAATATAGAGTTAGGAAAATTTTGATGTGCTCTAGGTGAGCGATAGGATGATAGGATAACTAGTTGATTGACTTGTGATGATCCACTTAAATGATGTCACTGATTTGATTCCACTTGATTTCAAAATAGGTTCACGTGTGGAAGCTATATGTCTATAGCTTATATCCATGGCCATTAGAGATGGTCAATCAGTTGTTAGATCAAGATAGGCGAGTTTTTGGTTGATGCAGTCTATTCTTCTTGCTGGACATTCCCTGGTTCCATGTCAAGTATGGTCTACTGCTATGGTTGAGTGTTGGCACTTAGACCATAACACCTTTTATTTACCCATGGGTGAGATGACCATCGCCCCCGAGGATGTGTATAGATTTTTCCAGATTCCTACTTGGGGTGAGATGGTATATTATGATAAGGTATATGATAGCATAGCTTGCAAACGTGTGTTTCGTGATGCCGCAATTAGTGGTGACAACATACCTCGGGTGCAGTTTGTATCCTTCCCCATACTTCCCATAGTACTTGGTGTTTTGATCAATGGTTTCTTCCTCCCTGATTGACGAGGTCATGGATTTTTAGTCATCTTGGTCGCATTTTAGATGATATTATTGCTCATACCTGTAGATTTGATTGGGTTTCCTATGTTCTAGCTCAATTGTATCATGAGCTACATCACATTTTAAATCAACATCGTATTGCACTTTGTTCCAGAGCAATTTTATTATAGTTGTGAACGTGGGAGCACATTCACATTACTAGACCAATTTTAGCTTGAGATAGAGATCCTGGATGGCCTTATGCTTACATCTATGAGGGATTCATTGTCCAACCTCATCTGGACAAGATCAGTTACTAGAGGTGCATGTGTGATGATATTGATCATGTGAGATGGTGTCCTTACCATGGTTGTGAGGCATGGTGAGAGGATGATGTTGTGTTACCATATATGTTCATGCCATGATAGATGATTGGTTGCACACATCTTGTTATTGAGATATTTTTTTTCATCAGGTTATGCGACACTTCAGTTGTGTAGAGAGTATGCTATAGGGTTTGGATTTGTATGCACGGGTACAGGCCAAGAGATCCTTATGGGTGCCATAGGTGGAGTACCCTCTAGAACACGATGAGATCCTAGGTATGCCATACCTTACCTGGGATATGAGAGATCATACTGTTCATGACGACATGACAATAGAGCATGTTTATTGGTTCACACAACTTCCCTTTCCTCTCTTTACTGATCCAGTAGAGCTCATCCTACATATTGATGAGAAACCAGAGGGCGATGATGATGGTGATGGGTGAGTTGGAAGACAGAAGTAGAGGAGAGGTCCAGTGAGAGGAGGTCGAGGTGTTGGCAGATAGAGTTTAGAGATTGGTCCTCCAAGGGGTAATGGAAGTGGTGTGATTATGAGAGGAAGAGGGGTGTAGATGAGAGGTGGGAGAGTAAAAATGAGGGGTGGAGGGATAGGTGGCAAGGTCCCTCATCGAGATATCATTGCAGACTGGGGTCGATGAGGTCGCCAGGTAGTGAGACATATACAGGTATTGTTGGCTCCACAAGTTTAGTTTCCTATTGTTTATCATGCACCAGATGCACCTGTTACTTCATAGGGACTATATGTATTGACACAGAAGGTTAGGTCTCTACATGTGAGTGTAGATTCCATTGAGAGTAGATTAGATTAGTTTTCCACCTTGATGCAGAGTTTCATGGCTTTTATGGCACAAAGACCTTCTGTAGCTTGCACCAACCAAGCTCCATAGTCAGGTACAGATGAGATAGTTGATATGGGTAAAGATGATACAAGCGCAAGTGATACATATGGTATTTCTAGTTGAGATTTGGCTACTCCACCTTTGTGTCATTATGTATTATATTGGATCAGGACTATGTTGATGTACTTTATTGATTGGAAATTGATGGACATTTCATGGACATTTCATTATCTCTTTGATAGATTCATTGATTATCTCTTATGATGTCATTATATGTTGGACTCTTGATTTTTTATGATATATGTAGATGTAGTTCTAGATGGTCTATCTATATGTTCACTCTTTTTTCCAATGAAAAATGTCATGAATGCATAAATATTTTACATGCTTTGTATGGATGTATTATATATGACATAGCTTATATGGATGCATAATGATGTTGAGATCTATTTAATGATGTTTTAATACTTTAATGATTAATGATGCTTTTATATGATATGCTTGATGCAATTACTAAACTTAAATGAATTTTATGTCCTTTGATATGATTCTATATGATCTTAATGATTTCATTTATGATGTGATTCTATATGGACTGAATGCACTTTTATGATTTAATATATGATTTATGCCATGATGACTGATACTAATGTCATGGAATGATATAATGATATGCAACTTAATGAATCTAAATGATATGCAACTTTAAGAATGAAACTAAATGATATGCAACTTAATGAATGAATCTAAATGATGTGTAACTTTATTTTAATGAATAATGATTAATGACCTTAATGCGCTTAAATGAAACTTATGCAATGTTTTTTTAATTAAATTCCAACATACTCGATCAAAAAGAAAAAAATTTATACTCTCAACCTTTATGAACTTCCTTCCCTAATTAAACAGATCCTTTAACTTTCTAACATTCAAAATTTAATCTACATGAATGCAGCTAACTGTCAATTTTTGAAATGAATACTTTAATTCATCATTGAGCTTTTGCAACATGAAATTGGTACAACCATCACTGGTTCAACCATGATGGTGTTAATACCCTTTTATTTTAAATTTTATGCTTCCTAAAGTCGGTACAACCCTCACTAGCTTGATTTTATAACCATGATGGTCTGAATACCGCTTTCATCGAATTCAATGTTGCAAGTGGAGCTTGGCATTAAGATATGAACAATCTAAATGTCCACAACATTCATTTGTGTAAACAGAGAAATATATGATCCTTTCTATATTCAAATGTTCTCGATGATTCTTTGATGATCATTTCATTAGACCCTTTTTTATACTTCAATAAATCCACCTTAAAAAAAATCATGCATAAATCAAGAAAATTGTCATGCTTTTATCATCACTCCTCTAGTCAAAAGTCATCATCGATTTGCTAAAAAGACACGACTTCAAAATCAAGTAACACTTTGAACATTTTTCCATTGTTTTCATATCCATGTTTCAAGTAGAACTTAATCCATTTCTTTCTTTGTTTTAATTTTTAATCTTGATAAAGGTAAGTGAATTTGAAATAAAGGATCAATGTGTCAATCATTTAGGTTCAAGATCAAAATTGAATTGGAAAAATGATATGGATCATAGTTTCAAGCGTCAAGTTTTTGGTTTGATTCATTGATTTGTGTCAATTAATAGTTGTTTGATGAACTTGCTTGGTTTTGAAATAGTGCCCCTGGTTGATTGAACAATGATGTTGGGTATGCAAATCTTTGAGAATTTATTATGACTATGTACAAATGACTGGCAATGCAAGGATATATACAAGGATGATGGAAAGATGAAAATGGGAAATGCAACTAAGCTTGACTTAACTTAGGATAACTTATGGGAGAATGACGCTTGTTTACTAGGTTTTCACCACTTGAGTTTATTGTTTTTTTTCTCTTTTATTTTCTTTTTTTGCTACCAAGGCACCTATTGCTAGGTTTTCACGAAGACACTTTTTTTATTTTTATTTTTTTTTAATATTACCAAGGAGCCTATTTACCAAGTTTTCACCAAGATAACCATTTTTTTTAGGATCCATATTTGAATGTTTTTCATTTCTTCATGATAAATTTTCCACTACTTTTGATTTCTTTAGGAACTCATTTTTACTATTTTTTATTTCTTTTTTGCTTTTTGATTTATTTTTGAATTTTTTCAGGATTAATTTCTCAATGTTTTTGGATTTCTTCATGATCAATTTTCTGCTATACAAGAAATGATTGTTTTCCATCTTATATACTCTCATCCAATACTCTTTCAATCTAATACACTTTCATCTAATTAGGTATAGAACATTTTTAAGTGAATGCTATTAATGGGTTCTTTTAGTTCCTATCCATTACAATTAGCTAGTTTGTATGTCCCTATCCTAAAGGAAGATGTAACAACAAAAGGTCCTAGCCAATTTTCTTCCTATTTTCCTTTCTTTTCTCTATACTCATGATTCTTTAGGTTCTCTCTCAGTAATAGGTCACCAAATTGAAACTCTCTTGGTTTTATCTTCCTTTTGTAGTTCCTTGACATTTTTTTTGGGTAAACCTTAAGATTTTCGTAGGCTTGGGTTTGGTGTTCATCAAGTAACTCAAGTTTTTGGAGTCTAGAAACTATGTAGTCTTCATCTATCAACAATCCATGCAAGAATTTTAAAGATGGAATCTCAACTTCTAAAGGTAACACTGCTACTGCTCCATAAACCAATAAAAAGGGTGTATCTTTGGTGGGTATTCTTATGCTTGTTCAGTATGCCCATAATGTTGGATTCAATTTTACTTGTCAATCCCTTCCATAATTATCAATTGTTCTCTTTAAAATCTTAACGATATTCTTGTTTGTAGCATTTTCTTGTCCATTCCCTTGAGGGTAATAAATTGAAGAAGAATGGTGAATGATGTGGAACTTGTCACACAATTCATCGATATACTTATTTTTGAAAAAAAATTCATTATCTATTATTATGGCGTGAGGAATGCCATATCTATAAATTATATGGCTCAAGATAAACATAGCAATCTATTTTCCTATTGTAGTTGATAAAGGCACGACTTCTACCCATTTGATAAAATATTTTGTTACTATTATAATGAACTTATGACCATTGGATAAAGGTGGGTAAATCATCATCCTAATTAAATCTAACCCCCAATGATAGAAAGGCCAAGATGCAGTCATTAGATGTAATTCCTATGCTAGTACATGAATCTAATTCCTGTGATATTGGCATTTTTGGCATACTTTTACAAACTGACAAGCATCCTTCTCAATAGTTGGCCAATAATATCCTATTCTAAGAAGTTTCTTAGCTAATTTTAAACTACTCGAATGTGACCCACAGATTCCTTTGTGGACATATTGTAAGGCTATTTTTTATTCGTCATCCTCTAGACACCTAAGAAGCGTTCCATAAGGACTCTTATGATACAATGTATCTGAAACACGCGTATAAAAGGAATCTTGGCATACAAAGTTTTTTATTTGGTTCTAGGATTGGTCCAAGGGTAAAGTTTGATCTTTAAGATAGGTATAAATAGATCCATACCAAGGAGAGTCATGTCTAGCTAATAAACAAATGAGGTGTGATTTAGGAAGGTCAAATGTAGGTTTCACCAACTCTTCCACCAAGAATTCATATCTTGCACTTTGATCCATCATTTGTAAAAGAGAAGGTGTTATCTCTATTTGAGAATTAAGTATTATCATTAGTATCAAATGAGTTTAGTTGATAATATAAGCTATTCAGTTGGTAAAGGTTGGAATAAGGAGTTACACAAGTCAGTTGGTTGAACTTACAAATCCTTCACACTGAGCAGTTACAAGGTAGAACATCAAGCTATCAGAATATAGGTTTAATCAAGCATATCTACCGAGCATCAAGAATTATCAAGTATTGAGTCAGTAATCACCGAGCATTCTATACACCAAGCATGAGTTATTAAACGAACAGTGAATGTAGTGATTACCGAGTTATTCAGGAAATGGCATAGTAATTAGTAATGGCACATATATCTATGAAAATGATTTACACAAATTTATAAATGTTTTACCAAGATCGCGACACATTTAATATGGATGTAATCATTTAATTTTGTGATGATTCCTATATAACAATTAGATCTAGGTTATTTTTGTACACCATTGATCTTAGGTTTTCTAAGATGTTGTAACCCTAATTAGGTCAAAGCAACTTGCTATATATTTGTAAAATATGTCATTTTTGTAAATGTGTGATACATGATCACGAAGTTGTAGACACACACTAGACATCAGAGATCAGGCAAGGGTTTATATGATAGAGAAGTTATTTAGATATGGTATCAGTTTATCAGAAACATACATGGCTACCAAGCAGGACAAAAGGTTATATTCTACAAATTGAGGTGATATTTGATTGTTATTTCATAGATCTGATTCAGACAAGCATAAGTTGTCATTTACAGATATTATAATGTTATCAATTTAACCATTGTAACAGATTGTAAATCTCTTAATAGAGTAGACTTAACCATCTTATGCAAATCTCTTAACCGAGTGCACACATAATTTGTGTTGATAAAATCCTTTAATAAGGTAGATCTAGTTGATCTTATGTTACTCCTAATAGGATGAGATCATCAAAAGTAATCACAATTGTAGCCTTAACCGGGATACTTTATTTACTATAGTAGTGAAGAATTTGTGGGTGTCATCCCCACTGCATTTTTTACCTTCTAACAAGGGTTTGTGCATGTAATGCTTAGATTTAAAACACTAAAATGGACATTGAACAACCTATTTAATCTACTCAAACATGACTATTATGTACACATTTTTTCTTTAAAAAAATAAAAAATTGACTCACTATATTAATAAAGAAACATGGTGTGATTCTACTTGATATAATATTTAACTAAAATTTGTAATGACAATATATCTAATTAGAACAATAAAGTTAAACATGGTGTTTAAATAAAAAATAAGAATTCCCCTTGCATACCTGAGACCCTCTTCATGTTCATATGTCGTGCTCATGTCCCAATTACTTTTTCTTGCATACAGGGCTACAAAACTAGGTGCATAACATAAGACCAATTGCAAGTTTAGTACTTGATCACGATGACAATTTCCCTCATAAATATACTAGATAGACAAATATTGAAGTTAGTTACATTATAATTTGACAAAGGAAATGAGCGTATGAGACATGAAGATATAGTAAACCAATCTCATATTAATTATATATAAGAACAAGCTATCAAAGTATTTCCAAGGATGTCATTATATAGATCTCAAATAGTTACATTTCCATTTAAGAAAGTCTTCTATTTAATTAATTAATAAGCTTCCTAACCAAATACCATAAAATGTCATTCAAAATGAATTTCCTAAATAGATGTATGATTATGATTATATGTAAAAGATTTTTTATTTGCACCATTATGATCAATGGCGAGCTTCCTTAAATAACCAAAATGACAGTGTCCAATCAGGGTATAAAGATCCTTCATTTATTTGCATTTTGAAAAAAACAAACTAATATCTAATCATAATGTTATGAGAAAGAACTACTAAAACTATAATAACATCTAGAAGAAACATTATCATGACCTATAACATTGATTATAATAGGCTGCAAAATTAACAAGAGGCCCACGATAATAGTTTTAAAAAAAAATTTTACACCTAGAAAGTTATAACCCATGAAACCTTTAAACTAGCGCTACATAATTAATCTACCAGATAATTCAAACTTATTATATACTTGCATATAACAGAATGCCTAACTAAACATTGATGTATCTATGTAATTGGTGAAAAGGCCAAAATTTGACGTAAGAGTACAGGTGATGTTGGGCACAACAGAACGGAGCATACAAAGGCTATCTTTCAAAACCTTTTGTTTCTCCTGCTCTCTGAACCACCAGAATTTCTCTACAATCAACATTACCAACCTCTTCACATTCTTGAACTCTCCCCATTTCCCTTCCTTGATAATGTACAATTCACAGATACTCAAAACAATTTTACCATTCATTTTCTATCTTAGATACTAGAAACAATTTTTGCATTACAACATATGTCATGTAAGCTTTTGGCAATGCCTAAAAACAATTTTACAATTACAAAAAATATCATATAACCTTTTGGCAATGCCTCCAGTAATTAAACTTTTCATTACAGCCATATAAATCTTGAATTATTATCTCATTTCAGGTTCATGGTATGCCTTAGGTAAGGAATGATTAAATTTCTAACATTCCCATTTGACAATGTTATACCCAGATTAACAACAGACTCTCAAATGCAAATAGCCTCCTCATCCTGTCGCTTTATTTACTCTGCATTATCCACACATAAATCATAGCATTTGAAATACACTGCATTATCTATCTCCTGACATATTGTGTACTGGCATGCGACTCCGAATCAATCTACTGAACCTCTTTCAAAATTCTTAAAAATATTTACATATTTAAATCTTGTCCCAAAACTAACTAATACAAAAAGAATAATTTCCTAAATGGTGATATTGGCAAAATAGGCTCTTAACAAAATGTCACAAACTAAAACCCCTCATAATTAAAAGCCCTATGTTATTTCATCATGAATCCTCGACCAATAAAGGGGACCAAAAGGTTTTTAAACACTTCACTCTAACAAATAAAACAAACTTTACACATATGACAACATGCCTGACCAAGCAACATATATATTTACCTTGATCATATGTCAGGTAATATTGTTGTGCATATCCTATTTTTACTGCATGCGTACTAGATTTTGAGCAGAATCTTTTATTATTTCCAAAATGTAATCATCAATTCATGAGCATATAATTTTTTATTTACCATATTCAACAATGTATCTTCAACGCTAACCAATACCCATAACTTACAGCCAAATAAAAAAAAATCCTAATTAAACACTTCAAAGTCCTATCCAGTTTCTCTAATAAAAAAGAAATCCCTGCCCGCAAAACCCTAACCTACTATACACTCCCATGAAAACCTTTAAAAAGAGAGATAAAAATATCACACACTGTACCGTAGCATACAAACCTTATCTAAATTATGCATACAAACCTTTCATAGAATGAGTTGAATTTTAGACTCTACAATGAAATTATAGAAACAAACAACGGTCATGTAATGATGGAGAAATAATGGAGAGGTGGGATAGGGGAGTATAAAGTATAGTAGCGCAACAATATTAAATTTGAAAATAGTCACGAGGACCAGACAATGTAGTTACCATAATGGAAACTCTAACATATGATGTGGTTACAAATACTGAAAATGAGCTCCCCAATTTCAAGATTTGAGAATTTTGAATGGGTTCACAAATTAACAGGAGAAAACCTACATGCTACAAGGGTTCCATGTTTTTGATCATCATCATTATCACTTCAGAAAGAATTCTCCTAGTAGGCACAAGAAGCTCTAATACACCATCAAAAGCCCCTGAAATAAATTCAAACTTTGAGACAACAACATATTTATTAATCAAGGAAGGGTCCTAGTTTAGGATAGGAGGAAGCTTCTACATCTCATCCTTTGAAAGAGAAAGGTTTTGACATTTTAATAGCCCTTCACATTCTCTCATCCTTTTCAAGTACACCCATTCGCCAAGCTGCACTCCTTTTCGGTATCATCAGAAACCCTTCAATTTGGTTCTGTCTTTGATTTTTAAAAAACCTTCGATATATGTAATATCTAAAAATGTGGGCTACAACTTGATATTAATAGAAAATAATTAACAAAATGAAAAAAGAGAAACTTGTTCTAAGATTGCATCCACAACCAAATTCGAGGAACGCCCTTTGTTAACCACTCAATCTAAAGAAGAATAATAATTTGCATAGCTAATTCAACATCTAATGTTCACAATTGACTGTAAAGAGGGCAGTAATAATATTAACCAAATCCTAAATTCAAGACCCTAAGAACAATTAAAATAAATCACCAAATAAGAAAGAGGAAGAAACACTAACCTGTTATAAGTTTGTTATGCAAACATGGGCCAAGTGATGGGACAGTATGAGGAGCCCCTCTATTTGTTGTTTGTTTTAAGAAAATAGGCTCACAAACCTTGCATTTTCTCATGCTCACTCAAATGATGCATATGGAAAAAAAAATTTAGCATAGAGGCCCCGTCCAAGCTGCAAGTCCCATAGCCACATTTCTCTAGAGGCTACCAGTCGAGTGTGGCACATAAGAAATAATTGTTTATTTCTTTTATAGCAGTTTCACTAAGGATTGCAACTTTAACAACACTCTTTTCAAATGGCTTCTGGCATTCAGCTATGTTGTTGCAGAAGGTAGCCAATATGAATAGCCAAATCCATATGCAATGAGAAGCCATGGATACAGAGTAGAAGCATCTCACAGTTGTCATTTTAGCTACCCCATATGCATAAATCTTGAAGTTGGGCCTTGGCGCTATCTTGAGACACTCCAAAGAGGGAGGGAATAGGAGGGTGAGGATAATCATTGCATGCACAAAACAATACACCATGACAACCCCTGCAAACCCTTCTACAAATTTTAACCGCAACCATCTGTTCAAACTCCCACATCCTTAGGCATCATAGCTTCCTTTTATCGATGGGGAAAGCCATCGAGAAACACCCCATTTCTTCTTTGTAAAACAAATACCTCCACAAAGGAGATTGGTTTAGGATTTGTAAAGCTCGAGAGATGACTTACATCCTCTTCTCAACCATTCCAATGCAAAAAACCAACCGTTTCCAGACCTTTCACCCTCTGGTAGATACAAAGTCGCCACCCTCCGAAAACTCCTCTGAAACATACTGACATCATTTATTAATGTAGGAACAAGATCACCATGCCTCATAATTTCTCACTCCACCAACCTTTCTCCATTCCTCTTTCCCAAACAATTATTCATGGAATGTCAGAGTAAGCATCATAATGTTGTCTCGATTATATTTAATGGATTTTCTGTAAGACCAATGGTCGTGGTAGTTGGTAGATTTTTTTAAAATGGATTACAATATTTTGGTCTAAAAGATGGTTAAGATTACCATGCCTCTTTAATATTGACCATTAATTCTACCTAATATCTTAAATGCCTTCAAGGATACCCATGCGTCATCGCTGCCTTGTTTTGATCACTTCTGATCAGTAACCCCTCAACATTAAATGTATTGTCTCCCATTCTAAATTAAGTGTTCTTAGGAAGTTTCTCAGTGGGTAACACTAGTTTAAGGCATTCCTAAAGTTAAGTATACATATCTAAATATAATTTATACATATTTAAATTTCTCTATTATATGCTTATAGGTTCAACATTAATCAATCATTTTTTATTGCAAGTAACTAAATATCTCTCTCTTTTTTTTAAAGTTATGTGAATTCTATTTGTATAATAAATCTAAGTTATATCCTATGTATTCATTTAAATCAATCTACATCTTTAACAAAATAATCTTATCATGATTAGAACATGCATATTGTTTTAAGGTACAATTTGTTACTATTTTCTAAAAGGGTGTATATATACACCTACATAGCTTAAACCTTATATTTGTATATAAAATAAATTATAATTAAATATATTTATTTTATCATATGTACAAAATATCGCATACATGGAATCATTGCTCATTTATTCTCTATCTTTTTTTATTCAAGGTTGATATGGCATCATGTTAATCTTTGAGACTTCTCTCTAAGGTTTATAAAAATATTATCTCATTACACCTTAATAAAATATAAACAATGAATAAATATTTCTAGATAAATAATAATCTGTACCTTTCCTGATGGATCCATGTCTCTTGGTTAAATCCTTGTAGATCATGACCCATAGAGCTCGAATATTGTTTCCACCCTCTTGATTACTCAAGTCCTTTATTGAATCACACTCACTCAAAGTAATTAGTGGACATACTAAGCGTAAATAGAAACACATCAATTTATTCATACTCATCATATCGTAGAATAACCAAATCATTTTAACCATAATTTATAGAAGAACACTTTTTTCTTAACATAAAATTTATTTAACTCTTGTTTGAGTTTTATTTCTTGCATGTACCTTTGTTTATAATCTCAAAATAGATTTGTAAAACTAGCAATACTCTTCCCACCATTAGACTGAATTAGAATATGGAAAGAAAAAAGGTATAAACTATGGATAAAGCGGATGTCAATGAATTTATATAATATTCCTTATTGAAACCAAGATGGTGATTCATGTTTGATAGTATTACTAACATATAAATATAATTATACTAAAACATGATAAATATCCTTTGTAGCATATCTAGAAGCTTATTTGCATTATTTATATTAAACCATCATGCTAATAAATGTAGTTCTATAGTTGATAAATAAATTAAAAAACATTAAAATATTACGAAGATTTTGCTTCAATGAAACATCAAGAGTACACAAACTTGTAAAAGTTGAAATTGAACTATTTAACCCATGCAATGCAACCTTAATCAAGAAGTAATCATAAACCAACATTCATCTCTAGGTTGGGAATCACATCCTCCCCACCTAAGATTAGACTTCCTCCTGGAAGTTAGTAAAGAGGTTAACTCCTACACTTGAGCATGTTTATAAGGGAAACAGATCAAACTTCTCCACTGACATATAGTATGTAAATTGCAATGTTATCTTCTAGCATATCATTATAAAGTAATTACTTGTAAGGTAATTTTCCATAATCAAGGAGTGACACAACATTCTTCATATGTTCCTATATGTATGATGTATGAAATTTAAATCATCATAAATAATGTAACTCATATTTTAATACAACATAAACCAATAGTGTCACTAAGGATAGTTTTATTCACATTCATTATGTTCTCTTCTTCTTCTTTATAACAACTCATTCAGTAATCAAATGCTATTAAATGTTTGGGATGTCAAAATGTACTAAAATGAAACACATCCATTATATCATACGCATAATACTTAAATATACAATTATCTTTCTCTTCTATTTATTCTCTATCACTTTCTTTCTGACATGTATATCCAAGCAATATAGCCATCACAAAGGAAACCACAACACAACTCACCTAAACCAAAACACAAGACTAACACCAAATGGGATGAGGATAAATAGTGTTCCAAAATTCTCCTCTGAGAATCCATATCACATAAACAATTTCCATTAGGTCCTCCCTGAGGTACCTATATAAAATAAAATATCATATGATCTAGGAAAAATGGATAGTAACCGTCCTATACCGGTCTCATTTACCCCTACATATTGGTTCCCTTGTCCATCTACTCCCTCCATACAACCTGTCAGGGACCCCTCATGAGTATGATAGTTTACATGTCATATCATGATACACAAGCTAGCAGTAACAAACATTAATTAAATCCACAAAACTAGAAAGCTTAAGTTTAAATCAAATAAATAATGGAAAGGCACAAATGATGATAAAATTTTAACGGTAGCCACCAAGAAATAATTTGAATATTTTAAATTATAATTCATAATAACAAGTCCTTGAGGAAAAAATGACAATTTTATAAAGCATTTAATCAACAACTTTGTGACTTTAATCAAGTAACCTAAGGGGGACGAGGGGAATAAGGTGGTCTCAACCACACCGAGCTCATGCATAAATCTCAATATCATCATATCCAAGTCTCACACAACCTGAGACAATCATATAGTACATGTATCATCAATGATAGCTCTGCTCAATCTTCAAGGGTACACTTAGGTCCATCATCACCCATGGGTAAACATATCAAGGAATGGGTTTACACTATGAACCAACAAACATGCCTCTACATGTGGGGGAGTCTATAGGGACTAACATTCATCAAAGTCTTACACTCAATGAAGGGCCTCTATCTCCCAACATGGCATGCATCTCATATAGAAGAAATAAATCTACTATGGAGCTATGATCAATACAATATTTGATTGTAAGAATCTAATGTGGTCCTCTATCACTCAACCCTTGATTACATGGGGTGCCTCTCATATATCCTATGCTATGGGGCTACTACCAACATAAGATAATACAAGACATGACTAGTAGTATTCCTTTTCAAACACAAATACTTCATCATCACACCATGATACAATAGCACATTCATAACTTTTGTTAGATATACACAACTTTCATGAAGGGCACACTTAGGTGGATCTTCCATGGAATCCACCTCTCCCTTATCCAAGTTGGATGGAATATATCACCCACCTAGGATATAAAACATTGACTAGTCTCATCACATGTTGATGATCTACAACTAAGTGAATATCTAGATGAACTGAAGGAACAATGATTAGAGATCATCGAGCTACTGAAGTGATATTTAAGATGATTAAATCACTCAATATGTTGTCATTGATGTCAAATAGTTTTGATAGTACTTATCATGATAGGTACAAACATCAGAACATTTGTAGAAGGAAGAAAAGATGAATAACTAAGATATCTACATAAGGAAAAGATGGATATGATAGATAAGGATAAGGTAAACATTGGGTAATTTATTGATGAGTCTATGGCTTTATATTGTTGACTTGAGCATGTTACATTAATCTATTATGAAGAAGAGATTTGAATTGAACAATGTGGTCGCTAATTGAAGACTTATGTATACACTGAGCCAGTGTAGTGTATACCAAGTGATAGTAATAACCGAGTTAGTTATCATTGATGCATTTCAGTATTAATTGAGTATGGATGAAAACATTAAATACTAAGAATAGCCGAATCAAATTGATGAGCTGGAAGTTGTTATGATTTCGAGGTTAAGGATGAAGTTAGTTATGAGATCCACAACTGACATAATTCAGAGATGATCTAAAGGATGAGATTGAAACATGTTAAAGACACATCTTCTGAGGAAGGTTTAAGCTAAAAAATGGATGAAGGAGATTATGAGGCAAAATCTTATGGCTGATATGAAAATGGTTTACTTGTCTATTTAAGAGATATGAGTTTCATTGTTGAAACATGCCGGACAAAAAGGAAACTGTAGACATTTTGCGTACAGATTTTATTCATGCATTCCTAATCAAACTGGTTACAAAAAGAACCGAGCTGTAGACATTAATGAGCGTCAGACAAATATTTACCGAGTAAAAGTAAGTTGAGAAATATTGAGGAAGTGAATTGATTAATGATTAGAGGATTTTATGAGCATAGCATAGATCTGAATATTTTTAATTCAGTTGTATTTGAATCAGATCAGTACTGCATCAGTTTAACCATTGATTCAAAAAATCTCTTAACCGAGTGGACTTAATAGTCTTATTGTACTATCCTATGATATTCATTGAATGTAAAGTGTTGTCTTGTTGACCCCATAGTGAATTCTGGTCAAAATTTAACTATTGGTGATAAATCCTCTAACCAAGTCACACCTAACAGTGTGCATTGTAAACCTTAATAGGGTTGGCTCTTTACCAAGCTCACTTTAGAAGAGTGAATTATTTTGGGTTACCGGTCCCAGGTGGTTTTTCCCTTAGCAAAGTTTCCACGTTAAATCATTGTTTTTTTTAGGATTTTTTTTCTATCATACTTTACATACTGCATAGTTGATTTAGTCGGTAATCACAATTTGGATAATTACCAGTATTCGATAAAGTGAATAGACTAATTGATATTTTATGTTACCAAGCTGCATAAATTATTGAAATTGTTTTGTAAGGTACATCTAGGAGTTTGGGACTATAGGATAACTAATCTAACTGATTCACCCCCCTCTTAGTTATTCTAACACATGTTACTACACATATACATTTATGGAATTCACTATACAAAAATAAGGGACACATATACATGCACTCTTGTAGCTCAACAAAGTTATTTTTCATAAAGTACATTCATATCAAATTGTTTTGTCTATTCTTGTTTGATGATTCACATGATTTTTTTTTTGCATGTATTTGAAGTAACATAAATTACATCATGATTTTAATTTGTGATACAAAGTGATTAAGCCCAAAATATCCTAGAGTAAAAACCTCGCTCTGATACCAAATGTAATGCCCATAATTAAAACACAAGAATGGACATTGAACAACCTATTTAACCTTCTCAAACATGACTATTATGCACACATTTTTTTATTTTTTATTTTTAAAAAATGACTCACTATATTAATAAAGAAACATGGTGTGATTCTACTTGATATAATATTTAACTAAAATTTGCAATGACAATATATCTACTCAGAACAATAAAGTTAAACATGGTGTTTAAATAACAAATAAGACTTCCCCTTGCATACCTGAGACCCTCTTCATGTTCATATGTCATGCTCATGTCCCAATTACTTGTTCTTGCATAAAGGGTTACAAAATTAGGTGCATAACATAAGACCAAGTAAAAGTTCATTACTTGATCATGATGACACTTTCCCTCATAAATATATTAGATAGACAAATAATGAAGTTAGTTACATCAGAATTTGACAAAGGAAATGAGTGTATGAGACATGAAGATATAGTAAACCAATCTCATATTAATTATATATAAGGACAAGTTATCAAAGTATTTTCAAGGATGTCATTATATAGATCTCAAATAGTTACATTCCCATTTAAGAAAGTTTGCTATTTAATTACTTAATAAGCTTCATAACCAAATACCATAAAATGTCACTCAAAACAAATTTCCTAAATAGATGTATGCTTATGATTAGATGTATTCCAATGGAAAAGCAATAAAAAAGGTATGCTCTCCTCCCTTCCAAATGGTATCATGAGACCCTTTAAGTCCTAGCCAACCCCTGACCAAGTAAAAGCTTTTTTATTTGCACCATTATGATCAATGGTGAGCTTCCTTAAATAACCAAAATGATAGTTGTGTGTGTGAAAATTGTACCTAGCTTTAGACACAACACTTCAGTAAAACATTAGAGGTTAGCAAATCAAAGAAATCTGTAAATAAATGAAACTAAGCTAACCAGGTGATTTACTACCTTCGAGTAGGTGCGAGTATGGTATTCTCAAATTAGACTGAGATCAGTGACAATGCAACACCTAAACAAAGGTTTAAATGATTGAAAGCAATGAAGATGAAATGCAGATTAATCTATTTTTTTTTAAAGATTTTGACTGCAACAAGATGAAAAACTTGATATGAAACTAATCTAGAATGATTTGGAATGATATGCAAATTAATCTAACAATGATATGCTATGAATGAATGCTATGAACCCACAAAAAAAATAACAAAAATCTCACAATCGCCTTGTGTGCAAGAGCTTGATTCTTCATATGTCAATTCACTAGAGTAAGTATGCAAATTCAAGGGATATCTTTGTGAAGAGCCGAGCAATGATTTTATAGAAATCTAGGGCTTGAGGATGCATTGAGAAAAACCATAAATCACTCTTGATAAACTCAGGTTAATTTTTGAGTTAACAAGAAATCATAATTAATTAACTCATAAAATCATGCAAAAACACTTTTTATCTCAAAATAGAGTTTAGTTCCCTTTTTCAACTCACCATCAGATGTCGAGTTTAGAAAGTTAACAAATTGAAATTGATAATTGATTTAAAGTTGACTATTTTTTTGATTGTGCATGATTTAATATGAATTAATTTAATAAATAAAGTGATTTATTTTCCACTTAACTGATTTTGAATTAAAACAATTGATTTATGGGTTAATCAATTATTAAATCACACTTTATTCCAATTAAATCATTAAATTTGACAACTTTGATTTTAAATCAATTAAATAAATATTCAATTGATTGTTTGTAGGAATTTTGATTTATTGTCAAAATAAAAACAATATTAATTAGGAATAAATGCAATTAAATCTAATTAAATAATTAAGTGGCATAATTAAATTAATTAATTTAATATTCATCATATTCAATTAATCAACTTTAGGATAAATAATGATATTTATTGCCAAATAATATTCAATTAAAGATAATTATGATAAATTAGGAATATTCAAGGAATATTCCCCGATGTAGAATTAAGATAATCAATTAGGTTTTTGATAAACAAATGTGCAGATGTGCCTTTGGTTAGGACTTTGATGTCGATTTCGATCGAATTGTTGATGTAAAAGGTTAATGAACCTATAGCCCATTTTTGGGGTATTACTTTTTGCCCCTCTTTGAATTACTATGTGAAGCACAGTGGTTTAAAGATTAATCTATTTTTGATGTTTGAAACTGATTTGAGAGATAGACTGAGTCCGAGATAGAAATCAATTGAAAGATTTGGAAAAAGCTGATTTAGGTCCTGGTTGACCAAGAATCGTGATGATGTCAACTATAGCAACAATGAACCGATGATTACGAAAAAGTATCAAAATGCCTGATTCTGAACCTTATGATTACAAAGAAGTGAGTGACTTGATTCCAGACCTGATTGTCCAAAGGAATTGAAATGGTATCACATCTGAACCCTTCAGTTACGAAGAACCAAGGAAATAACACTAATGAAATGATGGTTATGAAAAGATGATATAGTTTACAAGATAGATTAGGATACCAGATTGATATGGAACTTGCTGAATCTGCTATGCCCCAAGCGATGTGCCCCAAGCGATGAAGTCTTTTGATGAATCAGCAACTAGACGTGGTTTTTGTCTTGATTACTGAGGAAAAATTTGATTTACAAACTTGATTGATGTGCAATACCATGCCCCCTTTGAGATGAAAATCAAAATCTGACAAGAAAAGTTAGTGTTAAATGATTTAGAAGCATGTTAATTGATTTGAGAAGTGGTTATACACGTTCGAAAATGCATTCTCCATCATTTAGAGGTCCTGGAGACCAAGTTTGACTAGGGTTGACCATGATTTGACCATGGTTGACCAAGTTGAAATTTCAAGAGTTTGATGTAAGATAATCTGTTAAGTTAAATTCTAGATTTCTGTGATGATTGAAGGTCAATTATGCAAGCAATCAACCGTCCTGGGTCTGAAAATTTGAAATCACTATTTTGACAATATAAATGATCTCATATTTTGCTTTTGATCCCAAAAATGGGTTCAGAACGTCGAAATTAGCTAGGGGTGCTTGCTTGGTGATATGTTAAGAAGAACTTCGTGCGATACTCAGTCCTTATGATATGTTTAGCATAGTTTTGGAGAATCATTAAGCATCAAGCTGATTTGGGCAATCATGCAAAGTGCAAAATGAAATGCAAACCTAAGACCTAGGACCTAGTCACTGATCATGTGTCAGTCATTTTCATCATTAAATTTTAATTAGGTTACCGGATAAACCAATACAACATCCACTAGTTAGAAAACTATGAATATTGATTTTTGTGCCAAAGTCAATACAATGCCCACTGGCTAGACAACCATGGACATATGAATATTGATTTTATTTTTGGAATGTCAGATTAGATATAAGCACCAAGGCGCAAACGCGAGGATGACCTGAATATCATGTCCATTTTGATATAGCAATTGGTATAAGCATCAAAACATAAATGTCATGATGACCTGAATACGCCTTGCAAAACAAACACACCAAATAGTTTGCAGAATTCATTCTTGTCTCCAATGTGAATTACCTGCAGTGACCCTTTATCATTCACATCCTTGGATAATAGCCATTCATAGTAGGATTGAGACATCATTTAAAAAGATGTAAGTTAGATCAAACTTCCTTGAATTTTCTGGGTATCAATGGTTGAGATATTCATGGCCATCCAACACATGATGGAGGCTCTTACAGATGAACACCATTTCAATCCAAAATTTCCAAAGTTATTAGATTTTCACTCAAAGCAAAAAACAAAGAAAAGATTATGCCCCCAGTCATCACTCTCTAAATCATATAAAGGAAATCATCGAAGAGCTCGAAAGGACACAATATGCAAAAATCTCAATGTGAATCAGTAAACATACAAGGAGATAAAAGCACACAAAAAAGATTATTTTCAGTTTGTTGTTGATCTTTGTTTGTGTTTGATTGCAAAATCCTTTTTGGTGAGGAGATAGACTAACTGACTCAGATGTAGCTTCAAAGGAATTTTGACTGGATATGACATGTCTGAGGTACTGGGAACTGTAGGATATGACATTGATTGCCCCCAAGTTTGAACATTGATAGGATACTGATGCTTTTACTGACCGACCTTATTGAAAACAAGGATATATACAGACTAAAGAAGACTAAAAGCTAGGAAATACCAAGATTGCGCTGATAGATGGAGCATTTTGAAACAAGTGGTGCCTGTTTGCTGGGTTTTCACCATCTTTTCAGAGATTCTATTTTTGCTACCAAGGCGCCTATTTCCAAGTTTTCACCAAGGCATTTGTTTTTCTCATTTTTTTCTATTTTTCATTTTTTTCAATTTTTTTGTACTTTTTTCATTTTTTGATTTTTTTTGTGATACATCAAGGTGCCTATTGCTAGGTCTTCACTAGGAATTTTTGCTCAAAAAGAAAACAAAGAAAAGATTATGCCCCCAGTCATCACTCTCTAAATCCTGTAAAGGACATCATCGAAGAGCTCGAAAGGATACAATATTTTTAACATTCTTGCACTCTCTCTTTCCTGATGATGGATCACAGAGTGTGATCCAAAACATTGATGCTAAAAAATGCACACAATCAAATCCAGAAATGTACATGAATTGTTAAAATGGATTGTGGAAATCTGATATTATTAAAGGATACAATATGCAAAAATCTCAATGCGAATCAATAAGCATACAAGGAGAAAAAGGCAGTGAAGGAAATATTGTTTTCAGTTCGTGTTGATGTTTGTTTGTGTTGTTGTAGATGCAAAATCCTTTCTGGAAAGGAGACAGATAGACAGACTCAGATGTAGCTTCAAAGGACCTTGACTGGATATGACACGTCTGAGATACTGAGTACTGAAGGATATGAATTTGATTGCCCCCAAGTTTGAACATTGATAGGAGATAGATGCTTTTTCCAATTGGTGTACAGACCGACTTTATTGAAACAAGGATATATACAAACTAAAGTAGATTGAAAGCTAGGAAATACCAAGATTGCACTGATAGATGGAGCATTTTGAACAAGTGGTGCATGTTTGCCTAGTTTTCACTATCTTGGCAGAGATTCTATTTTTCAACCAAGGCACCTGTTGCCAGGTTTTCACCAAGGCACTTTTTCTTTTTCTCATTTTTTTGTATTTTTCATTTTTTCAATTTTTTTTGTGATACATCAAGGCACCTATTTGCTAGGTTTTCACCATAATGATAATTTTTTCTAGACTTTTTTTTATTTTTATAATTTTTTTAGGACATTTTTTAATACTGAATGCCTTAGGTGTAGAATTTCTTCAGATGGAGAACGTTGATTGGTTCTCGGAGCTGTTCTCCATTAGTCGTTGAGAGTTGATAGGCACCAGAGCCAAAAGTAGTAGTGACAACAAAGGGACCCAGCTAGTTGGGTTCAAACTTCCCCTTGCATACTCTATGTGATTGATTTTTAGGATTTTCTCTCAAGACTAGATCGCCAACTTGAAATTCTTTGTGTCTGACTTTCTTGTTGTATCCTCTAGACAATCTTTTCTGATATACTCTTATATGATCATAAGCTTCTTGTCTGTGCTCATCTATTAGTTCAAGTTCTTGCAACCTAGACACTCTATAGTCATCATCAGTTACTAGACCATACATTCTGATTCTTAGTGATGGGATTTCAACCTCAATAGGCAGCACTGCTTCAGACCCATAAACTAAAGTGAATGGTGTAGCCCCAGTGGGTGTTCTGATACTTGTTCTGTAGGCCCAGAGAGATGAATTGATCATGAGATGCTAGTCTCTTCCTATTTTTTTAACATCAATCAGGAGCTGCTAAGGAGATTTGACAACCCAACAAGAGATTACACCTGTGGAGATTTCTTCCACAAAGACATTTATATAGCGGCTATTGCTACCACGGTGAACATGGATATTATCGCTTGAGGTTCCATCCACATGGATGACCTAATAAAGGGAATGTCCACTATGATTAACCCTCTCTAAAAGGAGACGCACAAAAAGGACCACATGGTGACTTAGTTCAGATTCAAGGATCTAAGTTTCTGATACTACCCAAAAAGGGAGTAGAGCATAATCCTCTAGCCTCTTCACTTCACCAAAACATAAAAAATAGATCAATTGACATGCTAAGACTAAAACTACCTCACCAAGGTTTGTGATGTCAACAACAATGTCTACCGAGCTCTCTAAGTGGGACCAAGAGAGAATGTACCGATCAAAGTTGAGGACCAAACCAAGTAGAATGTGAGATAATAACAGTATCCTTCCCTACCTACAAGGGGATCTATCGTCAAGAAGGAATTCACATGAAAAGCTAGTGAATGAAGCCTAATCTCTCAAGAACTCCACAAATAGTGTTCATAGGGCCTATTTACTATGTGTAACAAATATGCAAAAAACAAATCTATGTTCATTTTATAGCCCAAAACTAAAGTGTGATTTATGAAAGTTGGAAAGGCACTCAAGCTAGACATGTGAGATGTATATTTTTGTTCAAATTGAAATGTTATCAGATCATAGTAAAATACCTGAATTCCCACGCAACGTGCTTAGTAGATTTTTACCTTTGTTGAGCAATCCCGCGCAAGCAAGCCACAAACTCTTCGACAAGCAAACAAGATATGCAACGTATATTCAGCTTATGCAAACCCTAGGGTTAGATCTGAAAACCAATTTTTAGGAGTAATAATAACCAGAAAATAATCCAAATGACAACTCATATCATGCATTGAATCATATGAAAAATAAGTGCATACCCATCACAATTTTTTAATTTTTTTTTGCATTTGACCTAGTCAACAAGATCTATTTCTTTGATATGATTTCGGCCACAAAAATAGAAATGCAAAATAGAGAACCCTGCTAAAAAATAGAGAGCTTTCAAAAAATGTAAATTTTTTTAGAAAAATCTCTTCATTTGTGCCCTAGAGACGAATTTTACCAAAACAAACCATTTTTTGTAAATTGACTATTTGAGCTATGATATTGTATCCAAATTTAAAACACAAAGAATGGACCCCCTGTAGACTTTAAATAGCTTTCCAAAAATGTAAAAATTTATGAAAATATGCTGATTTGCGCCAAAAATTTATTTTTTTATGAAAAATACAAAAAAAATTATTAAAAATTCAAAACATCTGGAAAAATTTTGAATTATTTATCAAAGCTTCCTTGATATGTCTCCAACCTGCAAAAAATATTTTAGACCAAAACTCCAAGCCGTTTGGGAGATATAATTAAATCTTTGAAAATTTAGGGTTTTAGTCTTCAAGCAAATTTGCACAAGGCAGTTAGCTCCAAAAAAAAAAACCAAAACTAGCATGAAAAGGTGGGTTGCCCCATGGTGGGTGCTAGAAAATTGTACCTAGCTGTGGACACAACACTTCAGTAATACATTTGAGGTTAGCAAATCAAAGAAATCTATAAATAAATGAAACTAAGCTAACCAGATGATTTACTACCTTCTAGTAGGTGCGAGTATGGTATTCTTAGATTAGACCGAGATTAGTGACAATGCAATACCTAAACGAAAGATTTAAATGATTGAAAGAAATGAAGATGAAATGCAGATTAATCTTTTTTTTTTTTTTTGATTTTGAATGCAATAAGATGAAAAACTTGATATGAAACTAATCTAGAATGATTTGGAATGATATGAAAATTAATCTAACAATGATATGTTATGAATGAATTCTATGAACCCTCAAAAACCATAACAAAAATCTCACAATCGCCTTGTGTGCAAGAGATTGATTCTTCAGATGTCAATTCGCCAGAGTAAGTATGCAAATTCGAGGGATACCTTTGTGAAGAGCTGAGGCTTGATTTTATAGAAATCTAGGGCTTGAGGATGCCTTGAGAAAAGCCATAAATCACTCTTGATAAACTCAGGTTGATTTTTGAGTTAATAAGAAATCATAATTAATTAACTCATAAAATCATGCAAAAGCACTTTTTATCTCAAAATAGAGTTTAGTTCCCTTTTTCAACTCACCATCAGATGTCGAGTTTAGAAAGTTAACAAATTGAAATTGATAATTGATTTAAAGTTGACTATTTTTTTGATTGTGAATGATTTAATATGAAAATTTAATAAATAAAGTGATTTATTTTCCACTTAACTGATTTTGAATTAAAACAATTGATTTATGGGTTAATCAATTATTAAATCAAACTTTATTCCAATTAAATCATTAAATTTGACAACTTTGATTTTAAATCAATTAAATAAATATTCAATTGATTGTTTGTAGGAATTTTGATTTATTGTCAAAATAAAAACAATATTAATTAGGAATAAATGCAATTAAATCTAATTAAATAATTAAGTGGAAAAATTAAATTAATTAATTAAATATTCAACATATTCAATTAATCAAATTTATGATAAATAATGACATTTATCGCTAAATAATATTCAATTAAAGATAATTATGATAAATCAGTAATATTCAAGGAATGTTCCCCGATGCAGAATTAAGATAATCAATTAGGTTCTTGATAAACGGATGTGCAAATGTGCCTTAGGTTAGTACTTTGATGTCAATTTCAATCGAATTGTTGATGTAAGAGGTTAATGAACCTATAACCCATTTTTGGGGTATCACAATAGTGTCCAATCGAGGTATAAAGATCCTTCATTTATATGCATTTAAAAAAAACAAAAAAAAACTAATATCTAATCATAATGTTTTGAGAAAGAATTGCTAACACTATAATAACATCTAGAAGAAACATTATAATGACCTATAACATCGATTATAATAGGCTGCAAAATTTACATGAGGTCCCTGATAATGGTTTAAAAAAAAGAATTTAAACCTATAAAGTTATAACCCATGAAACCTTTAAACTAGTGCTGCATAATTAATCTACTAGATAATTCAAACTTATTATATACTTTCATATAATAGACTGCCTAACTAAACATTAATGTATCCACATAATTGGTGAAAAGGCCAAAATTTGATGTAAGAGTACAGATGATGTTGGGCACAATAGAACAGAGCATACAAAGCCTATCATTCACAACCTTTTGTTTCTCCTACTCTCTGACTCACCATAACTTCTCTACAATCAACATTACCAACCTCTTCTCATTCTTTCCCTCTCCCCATTTCCTTTCCTTGATAATGTACAATTCACAGATACTCAAAACAATTTTACCATTCATTTTCTATCTCAGATACAGGAAATGATTTTTGCATTACAACACATGTCATGTAAGCTTTTGGCAATGCCTAAAAATAGTTTTACAATTACAAAAAATATCACATAACCATTTGTCAATGCCTCCACTAATTAAAATTTTCATTAAAACCATGTAAATCTTGAATTATTATCTCATTTTCAAGTTCATGGTATGCCTTAGGTAAGGAATGATTAAATTTATAATATTCCCATTTGAAAATGTTATACCCAAATTAACAATAGACTCTCAAATGCAAATACCCTCCTCATCATGTTGCTCTATTTACTCTACGTTATCCACACATAAATCATAGCATTTGAAATACACTTCATTATCTATCTCTTGACATATTGTGTATTGACATGTGACTCCGAATCAATCTACTAAACCTCTTTCAGAATTCTTAAAAACATTTACATATTTAAATCTTTTCCCAAAAATAGCTAATACAAAGAGAATAATTTCTTAAATGGTGATATTGGCAAAATAGGCTCTTAAAAAAATGTTACAAACTAAAATCCCTCAGAAATACAAGTCCTATGTTATTTCATCATGAATCCTTAGCCAATAAAATAAGGGACCAAAAGGTTTTTAAACACTTCATGCTAACAAATAAAACAAACTTTACACATATGACAACATGCCTAACCAAGCATCATATATATTTACCTTGATCACATATCAGGTAATATTGTTATGCATACCATATTCATCAATGTATCTTCAAAGCTCACCAATACCCATAACTTACAGCCAAATAAAAAAAATCCTAATTAAATACTTCAAAGTCCTATCCAATTTCTCTAATAAAAAAGAAATCCCTGCCCACAAAACCCTAACCTACTAAACACTCTCAAGAAAACCTTTAAAAAGAGAGGAAAAAATATCACACACTGTACCGTAGCATAAAAACCTTATCTGAATTATGCATACAAACCTTTCATAGAATGAGTTGAATTTTACACTCTACAATGAAATCATAGAAACAAACAACAGTCATGTAATGATGGAGATATAATGGAGAGTTGGGATAGGGGATTATAGAGTATATTATCCCAACAAGATTACATTTGAAAATAGTCACGAAGACCAGACAATGCAGTTACCAGAATGGAAACTCTAACATATGACGTGGTTACAAATACTGAAAATGAGCTCCCCAATTTCAAGATTTGAGAATTTTGAATGGGTTCACAAATTAACAGGAGAAAACCTACATGCTACAAGGGTTCCATGTTTTTTATCATCATCATTATCACTTTGGAAAGACTTCTCCCGGTAGGCACATGAAGATCTAATACACCATCAAAAGCCCCTAAAATAAATTAAAACTTTGAGACAACAACATACTTATTAATCAAGGAAGGGTCCTAGTTTAGGATAGGAAGAAGCTTCTGCATCTCATCCTTTGAAAGAGCAAGGTTTTGACATTTTAACAACCCTTCACATGCTCTCATCCTTTTCAACAACACCCACTCTCCAAGTTGTACTCCTTTTTAGTATCATCATAAACCCTTCAATTTGGTTCTATCTTTGATTTTTAAAAAACCTTTGATATATGTAATAGCTGAAAATGTGGGCTACAACTTGATATTAATAGAAAATAATTAACATAATGAAAAAAGAGAAACTCGTTCTAAGATTGCAACTGGAACCAAATTTGAGGAACGCCCTTTGTTAACCACTCAATCTAAAGAAGAATAATAATTTGCATAGCTAATTCAACATCTAATGTTCAGACTGACTATAAAGAGGGCAGTAATAATATTTACCAAATCCTAAATTTAAGACTCTAACAACGATTAAAAGAAATCACCAAATAAGAAAGAGGAAGAAACACTAACCTATTATAAGTCTATTATGCAAACATGGGCCAAGTGATGGGACAATATCAGGAGCCCCTCTGTCTATAGTTTTTTCTAAGAAAATAGGCTCACAAACCTTGCATTTTCTCATGCTCACTCAAATGATGCATATGGAAAAAAATTTTAGCATAGAGGCATCATCCCAGTTGCACGTCCCATAGACACATTTCTCTAGAGGCCACCAGTTGAGTGTGGCACATAAGAAATCATTGTTTGTTTATGCTATAGCAATTTCACTACGGATTACAACTTTAACAAAAACACTCTTTTCAAATGGCTTCTGGCATTCAGCTTTGTTGTTGCAGAAGGTAGCTAATATGAATATCCAAATCCACTTGCAATGGAAAGCCATGGATATAGAGTGGCAGCATCTCACAGATGTCATTTCAGCTACTCTATATGCATAAATCTGGAAGTCGGGCCTTGGTGCCATCTTGAGACACTTCAAAGAGGGAGGGAATAAGAGCACGAGGATAATCATTTCATGCATAATGCACTGCACCATGACAAACCCTGCAAACCCTTCTATAAATTTTAACTGTAACTATCTGTTCAAACTCCCACATCCTTAGGCATCATGGCTTCCTTTTATCGGTGTGGAAAGCCACTGAGAAACACCCCATTTCTACATTGTAAAAAAAATACCTCCACAATGGAGACTATTTTAGGGTTTGTAAGGCTCAAGAGATGACTGCCATCCTCTTGATCTCAACCATTCCAATGCGGAAAACCAACCGTTCCCAAAAATTTCACCATCTGGTAGATATTAAGTCTCTACCCTCCAAAAACTCCTCTGAAACATACTGGCATCATTTATTAATGTAGAAAAAAGATCAGCATGCGTCATAATTTATCACTCCACCAACCTTTCTCCATTCCTCTTTCCCAAACAATTATTCATGGAATGTTAGAGTAAGCATCATAATGTTGTCTTGATTATATCTAATGGCTTTTCTATAAGACAAATGGTCATGGTAGTTGGCAGATTTTTTTAAATGGATTACAATATTTTGGTCAAAAAGATGGTTAAGATTACCATGCCTCTTCACTATTGACCATTAATTCTACCTAATATCTTAAATGCCTTCAAGGATGCCCATGCCTTGTTGCTACCTTGTTTCGATCACTTATGATCAGTAACCCCTCAACATTAAATGTATTGTCTCCCATTCTAAATTAATACTACTTAGGAAGTTTCTCAACTAGTAACACTAGTTAAGGCATTCTAAATCAAATGCTATTAAATGTTTGGGATGTCACAATGTACTAAAATTAAGCACATCCATTATATCATATCCATAATACTTAAATATGCAATTATCTTTCGCTTCCATTTATTCTCTATCACTTTCTTTCTCACATGTATATCCAATAAATATAGCCATCAAAAAGGTAACCACAACACAACTCACCTAAACCACAATACAAGACTAACACCAAATGAGATGAGGATGAATAGTGTCCCAAAATTCTCCTTTGAGAATCCATATCACATAAACAATTTCCATTAGGTCCTCCCTGAGGTACCTGTATAAAATAAAATATCATTTGATGTAGGGAAAATGCATAGTAACCATCCCATACCGGTCTCATTTAACCCTACATATTGATTCCCCAAGCCATCTACTCCCCCCATACAACCTATCAGGGATCCCCCATCAGTATGATAATTTACATTTGTCATATCACAATACACAAGCTAGTAGTAACAAACATTCATTAAAGCTTCAAAACTAGAAAGCTTAAGTTTAAATTATAATAAATAATGGAAAGGCACAAATGATGATAAAATTTTAACCGTGGCCACAAAGAAATAATTCAAAATTTTTAAATGATAATTCATAATAACAACTCCTTGAGGAAAAAAGGAAAACTTTATAAAGCATTTAATCAATAACTTAAATAAATTCAAGACTGCTAGCCCCATCAATTGAAGATCAAATAAATAATCAAAAGAAGAAAAATCTAATATCACATAAGCTTTTACAACACAATAACTTTGTGACCTCAATGAAGTCACCTAAGGGGGAGGAGGGGAATAAGGTGGTATTAACCACACTGAGCTCATGCATAAATCTCAATATCATCATATCCAAGTCTCACACAACCTGAGATGATCATATAGTAAATGTATCATGAATGATAGCTCTCCTCAATCTTCAAGGGTACACTTAGGCCCATCCTCACCCATGGGTAAACATATCAAGGAATGGGTTTACACTATGAACCAAAAAACATGGCTCTAGATGTGGGGGAGTATATAGGGATTAACATCCATCAAAGTCTTACATGAAATGAAGGGCCTCTATCTCCCAGCATGGCATGCATCTCATATAGAAGAAATAAATCTACTATAGAGCTATGAACAACATAATATTTGATTGTAAGAATCCAATGTGGTCCTCTATCACTCAACCCTTGATTACATGGTGTGCCTCTCATACAGCCTATGCTATGGGGCTACTACCAACATAAGATAATACAAGACATGACTAGTAGTATTCATTTTCAAACACAAACACTTCACCATCACACCATGATATAATAGCACATTCATAACTTTTGTTAGATATACACAACTTTCACGAAGGGCACACTTAGGTGGACCTTCAATGGAATCCGCATCTCCTTTATCCAAGTTGGATGGAATATATCACCCACTTGGGATACAAAACATTGACTGGTCTCATCACATGTTGATGATCTACAATTGATTGAATATCTATATGAACTAAAGGAACAATGATTAGAGATCACTAAGGTACTGAAGTGATATGTAAGATGAATATTAAGTCAGTCAATATGTTGTCATTGATGTCAACTAGTTTTGGCAGTACTTATCATGGTAGTTACAAACATCTAAACATCTGTAGAAGGAAGAAAATATGAAGAACTCAGATATCTACATAAGGAAAAGATGGATCTGACAAATAAGGATAAGGTAAACATTGGGTAACTTATTGATGAGTCTATGGATTTATATTGTTGATTTGAGCATGTTATGATTTGAATTGAAAAAGTTCAATGTGGTCGGTAATTGAAGACTTTTGTATACACTGAGTCAATGCAATGTATACCGAGTGACAGTAATAACCGAGTTAGTTATCATCGACGCATTTCAATATTAACCGAGTATGGATGAAAACATTAAATGTTAAGAACAGTCGACTGAAATTGATGAGCTAGAAATTGTTATGATTTTGAAGTTAAGGATGAAGTTAGTTATGAGATCCACAACAGACATAATTTAGAGATGATCTAAAGGATGAGATTGAAAAGTGTTAAAGACACATCTACTGAGGAAGGTTTAAGAGGCAAAATGGATGAAGGAGATTATGAGGAAAAATCAAATCGCCGATATGAAAACAATTTACTTGTCTATTTAAGAGATATGAGTTTCATTGTTGAAACATGGTGGACAAAAAGGAAACTACAAAGATTTTGCATGATGATTTTATTCATGAAATCCTCATCAAATTAGTTATAGAAAGAACCAAGCTATAGACATTACCGAGCATCAGAGAACTATTTACCGAGTAAAAGTAAGTTGATAAATATTGAGGAAGTGAATTGGTTAATGATCAAAGGATTTTATGAGCATAGCATAGATCTGAATATTTGTAATTGAGTTGTATTTGAATCAGATCAATACTATATCAGTTTAACCATTGATTCAAAAAATCTCTTAACCGAGTGGACTTAACAGCCTTACTGTACTATCCTACGATATTCATTGAATGTAAAGTGTTATCTTGTTGACCCCATAGTGAATTCTGGTCAAAAGTTAATTGTTAGTGATAAATCCTCTAACCAGGTCACACCTAACAATGTGCATTATAACCCTTAATAGGGTTGGCTCTTTACCAAGCTCACTTAAGAAGAGTGAATTATTTTGGGTTACGGGTCCCAAATGGTTTTTCCCTCAGCAAGGTTTCCACGTTAAATCACCGTGTTATGTGTTATTTTTTATGATTGTTTTTATATCATACTTTACATACCGCATAGTTAATTTAGTCAGTAATTATAGTTTGGATAATTATTGGTATTCGATAAAGTGAACATATAGATTGATATTTTATGTTACTGAGCTGCATAAATTGTTGAAATTATTTTGTAAGGTACATCTGGGAGTTTGGGACTGTAGGATAACTGATCTAACTAATTCACTCCCCTCTTATTTATTCTAACACATGTCACTACACATATACATTTATGGAATTCACTATACAAAAGTAAGGGACACATATACATGCACTCTTGTAGCTCAACAAAGTTATTTTTCATAACGTACATTCATATCAAATTGTTTTGTCTTTTATTGTTTGATGATTCACATGATTTTTTTTTTGTATGTATTTGAAGCAACATAAATTAAATCATGATTTTAATTTGTGATACAAAGTGATTAAGCCCAAAATATCCCAGAATAAAAACCTCGCTCTGATACCAAATGTAATGCTCAGATTTAAAACACTAGAATGGACATTAAACAACCTATTTAATCTACTCAAACATGACTATTATGCACACATTTTTTCTATTTTCTTTTTAAAACAAAGTAACTCACTATATTAATAAAGAAACATGGTGTGATTCTACTTGATATAATATTTAACTAAAATTTTCAATGACAATATATCTACTTAGAACAATAAAGTTAAACACGGTGTTTAAATAACAAATAAGACATCCCCTTAGATACCTGGGATGCTCTTCATGTTCATATGTCATGCTCATGTCCCAATCACTTGTTCCTACATAAAGGGCTACAAAATTAGGTGCATAACATAAGACCAATTGCAAGTTCAGTACTTGATCATGATGACAATTTCCCTCATAAATATATTAGATAGACGAATAATGAAGTTAGTTACATAAAAATTTGAGAAAGGAAATGAGTGTATGCGACATGAAGATATAGTAAACCAATCTCATAGTAATTATATATAAGGACAAGTTATCAAAGTATTCTCAAGGATGTCATTATATAGATCTCAAATAGTTACATTTCCATTTAATAAAGTCTTCTATTTAATTACTTAATAAGCTTCATAACCAAATACCATAAAATGTCATTCAAAACAAATTTCCTAAATAGATGTATGATTATGATTAGATGTATTCCAATGGAAAAGAAATAACAAAGGTATGCTCTCCTCCCTTCCAAATGGCATCATGAGATCCTTTAAGTCCTAGCCAACCCCTGAGCAAGTAAAAGCTTTTTTATTTCCACCATTATGATCAATGGTGAGCTTCCTTAAATAACCAAAATGATAGTGTCCAATCAAGGTATAAAGATCCTTCATTTATTTGCATTTAAAAAAAAAACAAAAAAAACAAATATCTAATCATAATGTTATGAGAAAGAATTGCTAACACTATAATAACATCTAGAAGAAATATTATCATGACCTATAACATCGATTATAATAGGCTGCAAAATTTACATGAGGTCCCCGATAATGGTTTAAAAAAAAGAATTTACACCTAGAAATTCATAACCCATGAAACCTTTAAACTAGCACTACATAATTAATCTACCAGATAATTCAAACTTATTATATACATGCATATAACAAAATGCCTAACTAAACATTGATGTATCTACATAATTGGTGAAAAGGCCAAAATTTGATGTAAGAGTACAAATGATGTTGGGCACAACAGAATGGAGCATACAGAGGCTATCATTCACAACCTTTTGTTTCTCCCACTGTCTGACCCACCATAACTTCTCTACAATCAACATTACCAACCTCTTCTCATTCTTGCCCTCTCCCCATTTCCCTTCCTTGATAATGTACAATTCATAGATACTCAAAACAATTTTACCATTCATTTTCTATCTTAGATACTAGAAACAATTTTTGCATTACAACACATGTCATGTAAGCTTTTGGCAAAGCCTAAAAACAATTTTACAATTACAAAAAATATCATATAACCATTTGGGAATCCCTCCACTAATTAAAATTTTCATTACATCCATGTAAATCTTGAATTATTATCTCATTTCAGGTTCATGGTATGCCTTAGGTAAAGAATGATTAAATTTCTAATATTCCCATTTGACAATGTTATACCCAGATTAACAACAGACTCTCAAATGCAAATACCCTCCTCATCGTGTCACTCTATTTACTCTTCATTATCCACACATAAATCATAGCATTTGAAATACACTGCATTATCTATCTCTTGACATATTTTGCTGACATGTGACTCTGAATCAATCTACTAAACCTCTTTCAGAATTCTTAAAAACATTTACATATCTAAATCTTTTACCAAAACTAACTAATACAAAAAGAATAATTTCCTAAATGGTGATATTGGAAAAATAGGCTCTTAAAAAAATGTTACAAACTAAAACCCCTCAGAAATACAAGCCCTATGTTATTTCATCATGAATCCTTGACCAATATAACAGGGGACCAAAAGGTTTTTAAACACTTCATGATAACAAATAAAATAAACTTTACACATATGACAACATGCCTAACCAAGCAACATATATATTTACCTTGATCACATATCAGGTAATATTGTTGTGCATATCCTATTTTTAGTGTAGGCGTACTAGATTTTGAACATAATCTTTTATTATTTCAAAGCTTCTAGAATGTAATCATCAATTCGTGAGTTTATAATTTTTTATTTACCATATTCATCAATGTATCTTCAAAGCTCACCAACACCCCTAACTTATAGCCAAATAAAAAAAAATCATAATTAAATACTTCAAAGTCCTATCCAATTTCTCTAATAAAAAAGAAATCCCTGCCTGCAAAACCCTAACCTACTAAACACTCCTAAGAAAACTTTTAAAAAAAGAGAAAAAAATATCACACACTGCACCATAGCATACAAACCTTATCTGACTTATTTATACAAACCTTTCATAGAATGAGTTGAATTTTTGATGTAGGAGCATCCTAAGTGTAAGAGCAATCTTGCATCACCCAAAAATATTTTTGGTTTCTTTTCAATATGGGATATCTTGTGCAGAGCTGCTATTTATGGAAATTTACTATTTTTAGTAAGTTGGTCATACGATCTCAGAATGTTCTAATTTCACTGGAGGAGGTTCATCTTAGTCATATCAGCCTACCAATTGAGTTTCATTTCTACATCATCTGTATTGGTGAAGTTATTCAAATACCCTAGATCAAGTCCTACCATTTTCAAAAAGTGGTTATAATAGAAAAATGGAGCTACAGTTAGAAAGTTATGGCCTCCAGAAGGTGGGATACCTAAAAACATATTTTGTAATTATTTTGAGCTAACCCTATTGTAATAATTGAGAAAAGAAAAAAATTCTTGGATAGTCAGCCTTAAGGGCTAAATTTCTCGAACCTTCTTGGGCGGTGGAAATTGCCTATATAAGAAAGGCCCATAGTGTTGTCTAGGGCAGTTCTGGGTAGTAGATCTGGGTAATGATTCGAGGCTTTGTCCTACAGAATATTGTAAGGGAAAATGCCCATGTGGCTTTGCATATTGTAATTCTGAAATTTGTAATTTCACATTTATGGAGATAATAAGAAGCCCATTTTTTGTTCTTGTAAATTGTTGTTATTTCTCTATTTCTGTTATGTATTTGTTGTACTAAGAGGAGTACACTTCATCAAGTGGTATCAGAGCAAGAGTTCCTGAGTGTGTAAATAGATCACCAATTGTGAGGTAGTTTGCACTAGGACCGTGGTTTAGGGTTTTAGTGAGCAGCGTGAAAATGCTTCCATGAAGGGAACATGGTAGAAGAGCTGGTGTTGTGACACCTAAGGTTAGAGCACTCCTAAGACAAGTGCAAGCATTGCAAGAAGAGATTCATCAATGAATGAATCTTAATGTATGAGATGAAAGTGAGGATGAAGCCGAAGAAGGAAATTCTGATTAAGAAGGAGAAGGCAAAATTCTGAACTAGGAGGAAGAAATACTTTTTTGGGCCATTTCTAAGATCAGGAAAAGACCTAAGATTGAGGTTCCTACCTTTTTAGGAAATCTTAACCCAGAAGAATTGATCGACTGGATCAATGAATTAGAGGAATCTTTTGAGTATGAGGATATTGAGGATCCTGATCTGGTCAAGTTTGTGAAGGCTAGACTGAAGGGTCATGCAAAGATCTGGTGGCAAGAGTGATGGGGAGATTGAGATAGACTAGCTTAGTCTATGCTCCCTGATCCTTGTCTTGGATCATTGGTGTGCTTCACCCACACCTTATGGTCTCTAGGAATCCTCTTCTCAAAAAGATCCCCTGACCTTTTAAGGAATGAATGCTGAATGTTTGGCAGTCATTCTGTAGCAGTTATTGTTGCATTCATGACTATGATTGTCATTGATGTCAACACAGTGATCTTTTGGAGACTTGCAGAGAAGCATATAGAGTTTGGATTAGCACACATGGGATATTGTAGTTGGAGCTATGTGATGTTGAGGATATATTATTTGATATGTTATATGTTGATGGTTAAGAGCCCAGATAGTAATTCATTTACTCATGGAAGTTATAAGCATTTTGGTGGAAGCAGTATTCAGGCAGTGTTCCTGAGTAGCGATTTGTGGAAATCGGATGATATCTCCTAATCGGGATGGAATCTAGTTTTGCAAAGTTAAAGGGAAGTTGAAGACACATTGATAGTGATGTGGATGATAGTGAAAACTTCAAGGTTGCATGAGTGGAGAATTATTGTAGTTGGAAGCCAATAGTTTTGTGTAATTTTGATGTAGCGTGTGGAAAGTTTTATTTTGTAATTATATGCCGACTCATTTGTAATTATTTGAGTGTGGTATAAAGGAAGGAATGTTTTCCCTTTTTGTAGAGTAGTGGATGAATATGAAGTGAAGAAAAGAGCTAAATGTGAAAGTGAATTTCTGAAGGAAGGCATGCGAAGTACAGAGATTTGAAATTGAGATCTCGTGTAATAGTGAGTGCAGTTTGGAACAATTAGAGAAGAGGTAACATATTATTCTGTTGAGTAATACAAAGATTATTTGGACAGTGTGTTCAGTGATCTTACCCTGAAGCTATTTGGGCAGTGGGTCCTTTTGTCTTCCATAACTCTTAACAGGGTTAGAATCTTTTAACAGGGATTCAAAATCTCCTAACAATGATTCATATGTACTAAATGTATTTCATAAGACTCCTAAAAGAGTCCATCCTTTCACAAGGAATATTCATATTAGTGCATCTTTTTTGGGCATCATTCCCACTAGGGTTTACTCTTTGATCAAGAGGATCCCTAGTCAACATATCTTGTGTCATTGTGTTATTGTGTATGAATATCTTTCTATGGTTGGTAATTATATTGCTTACATGGTTTAATGCTGTTGAAGTTGATAAAAGTTATAATTATCTGATAACTGATTCACCTCCCCCCCCCCTCTTAGTTATCTTGGTGGACTTTACTTTCTAACAATTGGTATTAGAGCAGCAGGTCCTTGAAAAAGAATTTTAACAACTTAAGGAGATCCATGGTGAATTTTAGGAAAGAAAGCCCTAAGTTTGATGGAGTAAATTTTGACAGCTAGAAAGAAAAGATGAAGACACACCTACTATGTTTAGGACTAGGTTATTGGTTTATTACAAAGAATGATAAGACTATCATTGAAGAGGACAATCTTGAAACACGTACTGTTGATGAGAGAGATCTATTCATGTGTAACATACTTGCAAGAGAAGCACTTTTGACAGCCCTTCCGGAGAATGTGTACAGTCAGGTAAAATGTTTGGAAAAATCTCATGAAATTTGGAATGATTTACACTCTACTTTTGAAGGTGATGAACATGCAAAAAGAGTTAGATTACATAATTGGATATGTGCATTTGAAGATATAAGAATGTTGGAAGATGAATCTATTAGAAGTTATATTGGTAGAATGTCATAAATTGTTACAGGTATAAAATCTTGTGGAGGAAAAAAGACAGAGAATGAAGTGATATGGAAAATTCTAAGAACATTGACACCTGTATTTAAGCAGACAACACAGATGATTGAACAAGTTATACCTTGTACTACAAAATTTACAAGAGAGACTCTTCTTGGAAGATTGGAAGTAGCAGAAATGAACCTGAGGTTATCAAGAGACTTACCTAGAATGGAGACAACATTCAGTGCTCTTAGTGTTCACCCTACTTTGTCAAGAAGCATCAGTGTGAGCAGAGATTATGCTGGCAGCAACAGATCTAGAAATGAAGAAGACAAGAAGATTGAAGAAGGTATTGCCTTGCTTGTGAAGAGAGAACCAGATGGTAAGAAATTTTTTAAATGTTGGACTTGTCAAGAATATGGTCATTTTGCATCTAAATGTCCTAAGAGAGTTACAAAGTACATAAAAAATTTCAAACCTAGAAGATCTAAGGAATGTTATTATGCTAATGATGAAGATCTTGAAGCTAGTATAGAGAGAACTCTAAGTGAAAGTGATACTGAGAATAATGATGACATAGGATTTGTAGCAATTAAAGAAGAGAATCTTGAAACTGATGTTAAGGAAGAAAAAGCCTTAGTTTCTCAAGTTGAAAACAAAGCTGATTGGATTATAGATAGTGGTTGTTCACATCATATGACTAGAGACATGAAAAAGTTCATAAAGTTTAATGAATATGATGGAGGAGTTGTTAGAGTTGGAAACAATGCACCTTACTTGATTAAAGGTATAGGATCTATTACTCTTGATGGAAAGACTAATACTAATGATGTTTATTTTGTGGATGGATTGAAACATAACCTTTTGAGTGTTGGACAGTTAGTTGATAAGGGATATCAAGTTTGGTTTACTGATAAAACTTGTGTGATTAAAGATAAAGATGGAAATTTGATTGGAATTGGATCTAGAATCAGAGGTAATGTATTTCAGTTGAATCCTCCTAAGATGACATGTTTGATTACTAAGATTGATGACAGTTGGTTATGACATAGAAGGTTTTGTCATATAAACTTTGAGAACATTATGAAAGTAAGTACTACACTTGCAGTAAGAGATTTGCCTAAAATTATGAAGCCTACTAACATGATTTGCAAAGAATGTGTGATGGCTAAACATAAGAGAAGTTCTTTTCCCAATAAGAAGTTTACAACTGCAAAAAAGCTGGAGATTGTTCATATAGATTTGAGCGGTCCTACTAGGACTAGAGGATTCTATGGAGAAAGGTATTTTATGATTCTTGTTGATGATTTTACAAGAATGATGTGGATTGCATTTCTTAAAGAAAAGTCTGAAGCATTTGATAAGTTTAAGATTGTTAAGAATAAAGTTGAGAATGAATCTAGAATGAAGATTAAATGTTTGAGATCTGATAGAGGTGGAGAATTTACTTCTAGAGAGTTTAACACCTTTTGTGAAGAAAATGGCATTAAGAGACAGTTCTTAGCCCCTAGAACACCTGAACAAAATGGTATTGCAGAAAGAAGAAATAGATCAGTGACTGAAGCAACAAGAGCTATGTTATTTGAGAATGATTTGGTGAAGATATTCTAGAGAGAAGTAGTGAACACAACAGTGCATACAATGAACAAAGTACAAATCAGAGAAGACACAGACAAGACACCCTATGAATTATGGTTTGGACATGCACCCTCAGTTAAGTATTTTAGAATTTTTGGAAGCAAATGTTATATAAAAAGAGATGATGATATTGGAAAGTTTGATCTTAGAAGTGATGAAGGTATATTTCTTGGATATTCTTTGAAAATAAAAGCCTATAGATGTTACAATAAAAGAACTAAGACTATTGTTGAGAGCGCAAATGTTAAAGTTGATGAAAAGTTCAAAATTCAGGAAAGAATGCTTGATTATGAATCAGATGAAGAAGCTCATCCTAAACCTAACACTGGATCTACTAAATTATTTTATGAGACTGACAATGATTTGTTGAATGAAAGCCACCGTGAAGTCATTGAAGAATCTACACCTAAAGTGAGATCTGAGACAGTGACACCTAACAAGAGTTTATCAAGAAATCATCCTATTGGGAAAATTATTGGAAGCATCAAAAGAGGAGTTCTAACTCGGAATAAGGTACAAGAATAGTCATGTTTGATTTCTCAAATTGAACCTAAAACTACTAGTGAAGCTTGTGAAGATGAAAGTTGGTCTAATGCTATGAAAGAAGAACTAGATCAGATTGAAAAGAGCAAGACATGGGAATTGGTCCCTAGACCTAAAGACAAGAATGTTATTGGAACTAAATGGGTATTCAGAAACAAGATGAATGAACAAGGAGAAGTAGTAAGAAACAAACAAAGATTGGTATGTAAGGGATATTAACAGCAAGAAGGAATTGACTATGAAGAAACCTTTGCACCCATTGCAAGAATTGAAGTAGTAAGAATGTTTTTGGCCTATGCAACTTATAAGAAGTTTAAAGTATATCAGATGGATGTAAAGTCAACATTTCTGAATGGAGAATTGGAGGAAGAAGTCTACATTGAGCAGCCTGAAGGTTTTCCTTTGACTCAAGAAGGAGACATGGTATGTAAACTGAAGAAAGCCTTATATGGACTAAAACAAGCACCTAGAACTTGGTATGAAAGATTGGACAAGTTTCTGTTAAAGTTGGGATTTACAAAAGGAATAGCTGATAGCAATCTGTACACAAAAGAAATTGAAAATGGTTTGTTAGTTATCATTATTTTTGTTGATGACATTATTTTTGGAGGAGAAGATGAAGCTAGTGATAAATTTGCTGATGAAATGAAGACTGAATTTGAAATGAGTATGATTGGTGAAATGAAATACTTTTTGTGATTACAGATAACACAAAACAATGATGGTATCTTTGTAAGTCAAAAAAAGTACCCGAATGACTTGTTGAAAAGATTTGGAATGGATAACTGTAAACCAATTGGAACACCTATGGTAACTGGACATAAGTTATCTAGCACAGATGAGACTCCTACAGTGGAATAGAAGAAATATAGATCTATGATTGGAGGATTGCAGTACTTGACACATACAAGATCTGATATAGCACATTCAGTTGGAATTGTAGCAGGATTTCAAGCCGAACCTAGCGAATCACATTATGCAGCAGTAAAGAGGATACTAAGATATTTAAGAGGCACAATGGACTATGTATTGTGGTATGAAAAATTTGATGATTTTACCCTATGTGCATATATAGATGCTGATTGGGGAGGCAGTGTTGATGATAAGAAAAGCACCAGTGGTGGAACATTTTTCCTTGGAGGAAGATTGGTTTCTTGGTTAAGCAAGAAGAAAAATTGTATCTCACAGAGCACAGTAGAAGAAGAATATGTAGTGTTAGCAAACAATTGTAACCAGATAATTTGGATGAAGCAAATGTTGAAGGATATTGGAATAAAGTTTGTTGAACCTGTTGTCATACATTGTGACTATACCATCATAGTTAGTATGTCTAAGAATCCTGTATTACATTCTAAGACAAAACATATAGAGATTAAGTATCATGTTGTAAGAGAGAAAGTTGTTGAGAAAGAAGTCAAACTTGAGTACATAAGTACAAAGGAGCAAATAGCAGATATATTTACAAAGCCTTTGCCTAAGGATACATTTGAGTATTTGAGAGGTATGCTTGTGGTTATGCCCAAGCCTACTTTTGAGAATTGATGTAGTTGGTTGCATCCGTCTAGTGGTATATAAGCCTTATCTTTCTTCTGGACTGGATGATGGTACTTCCCCTATGGGGGAGTATGTGTATCTGAGCTAAGTCATGAGGACTCTTGTGAATGTATTTTCTAAATAGTGTCTTTTGAAATTGGAGTTGTTGTTGACATGATGATGATATTTCTGTCATTGATGTCAATGGGGGAGAAGTGTACATAAAAAAACTATTTGTACTATCTGAATAGGAAAATGAAGCAAGATTTAATTGATGAAAAGGATTTGAAATGTTTGTCAGAGCAACAGTGTTGTAGTATTGGATTTTTGGAACATTGGATGTTTTTTCATCTATGTTTCCATGAATTCCGATGGGGGAGATTGTTAGGAATTAATTTTGAATGTTTGGCAGTCATTCTGTAGCAGTTGTTGTTGCATTCATGACTATGATTGTCATTGATGTCAACACAATGATCTTCTGGAGACTTGCAAAGAAGCAGACAGAGATTGGATTAGCGCACATGGGATATTGTAGTTGGAACTATACGATGTTGAGGATATATTCTTTGATATGTTATATGTTGATGGTTAAGAGCACAGACAATAATTCATTTATTCATGGAAGTTATGAGTATTTTGGTGGAAGCAGTATTCAGGCAGTGTTCTTGAGTAGCGGTTTGTGGAAATCAGATGATATCTCCTAATCAAGATGGAATCTAGTTTTGTGCAGTTTAAGGGAAGTTGAAGACACATTGATAGTGGTGTGGATGATAGTGCAAATTTTGAGGTCGCACGAGTGGATAATTATTGTAGTTGGAAGCTGACAATTTTGTGTAATTTTGATGTAGTGTGTGGAAACTTTTATTTTGTAATTGTATGCCGACTCATTTGTGATTATTTGAGTGTGGTATAAAGGAAGGAATTTTTTTCCTTGTTTTAGAGTAGTGGATGAATATGAAGTGAATAAAAGAGCTAAATGTGAAAATGAATTTGTGAAGGAAGACATGCGAAGTACAGAGATCTAAAATTTAGATCTGGTGTAATAGTGAGTACAGTTTGGCACAGTCAGAGAAAAGGTAACATATTATTATGTTGAGTAATACAAAGATTATTTGGACAGTGTGTTCAATGATCTTACCCTAAAGCTATTTGGGTAGTGGTTCCTTCTGTCTTGCATAACTCTTAACAGGGATTCAAAATCTCCTAACAGGGATTCATATGCACTGAATGTATTTCATAAGACTCCTAACAAAGTCCATCCTTTCACAAGGAATATTCATATTAGTGCATCTTTTTTGGGCATCATTCCCACTAGGGTTTACTCTTTGATCAAGAGGATCCCTAGTCAACATATCTTGTGTCATTGTGTTATTGTGTATGAATATCTTTCTATGGTTGGTAATTATATTGCTTACATGGTTTAATGCTGTTGAAGTTGATAAAAGTTATAATTATCTGATAACTGATTCACCCATCCCTCTCTTAGTTATCTTGGTGGACTTTACTTTCTAACAGACCTAACCCAATATGACCACCAGTAGTAAGCTCTTCTTCCTCCTAGCTTGCTTGCACACTTCCTAGCTCCAATCCCTTACATAGACCTATAAGGGATGCTTAGCTTGCTCATCTCCTCAGGCTCTGACAAGGGGTAGGAATGTCTTCTAAGGTGTTTTCACATCCAACTAAGTGACTTCAAGGTATTGGAGAAGTTTTCTCCTTTACCGATTTCACACTTTCTTCCCAAAATAGGGATACTAAGAAAGAGCCCCAATTAGGCCTCCTCTCCGGGTTTATAGGAATTTTGACCCATTTCCTTCACACAACCAAGACAAGTCTTCCATAGAGACCTCTCTTCAAATACTCAAACCTCAATGATTTTAAGGGTTTTATGGCTTCAACTATCCGTACAATGCCTCAACCGAAAATGAGGGTTTCTAGGGCTTGTTGGGCTTGCTTGAGTCACAGGGCTAGTTTGGTTGCATAAACGCCTCAAATGGATTGATAGAACTCTCTCCTTCACAAAAATGGGTCTTTAATCATCCCTCTTGAACTCCTCCAAAGGGTTAGTCTTGAAACTTCCTCCCTTGTCCTCTAGAGCTTCTTCACTGCTGACCACACCTAGTCGAGCATTGCTTAGTCTCACCGAGCTTGGTCCCATAATTGCTTGCGCTCACTCTCCTAGGCCCTGATTGCATATTTGTATAGGTTAGGGTCTATAATACCATATCCAAAAGACCCATGGTGTTTCCATGGTGGGGATAGGAGCTACATGCCCTTATCTACATACCTCTTCAAACTTGATAGAGGACTAGCATATTCAAAAGAAAAAGAACACACACAAATGAAAGGAAATACATTGAAACCAATTTAAAATGTAAAGGATTCTATGAAAAATCCATTAACACTTCAAATCATGCCATTAATCTTGTCTGACACACATAAATGCTATCATAGTCTAATTCTTCCAACACAGATCTGTACACAATGATTGCCAACCCTTGAATTAGGGTTTTCCAGGTCATAAATAGTCTCCTCCTCAAGGTTAGAGCTAGGTTAGGGCTTAGAGATGCTTTGGTAAGGTTCAGACCTTCATTAGGAAAAGTTGCTAGCAACTTTTTGAGAAACTTTTTCTTTCTCAAGCAACTTTTGCTCTCTCTACCTCCTAAGACCATTCTTAGGTCTATTACAAGGCTCACTTGTGCTAAAACTTCTCAAACTCCTATTTTAAGACTTTGACCTATCTAAAGAAGAAGTGACCTCAGGATGACATCATGCCTTGAATCACAATACAATCATAATGGAAGACCAAACTAAGACTCTAAGTCCTCAACTAAGCCTACACACACTAGGTGAGCCTAAAGCTCTTATTCTATTTAAAAACCTTCATAAAGAAGTCATTTCACAACAAAATTGGTGATGGTGGGAGCCCTTAGAAGGGTGCTCCTACACCATACACCCCCTTAGCACAAACTAAGGCACTTTGGTGTCAAGAAGAGCTAGGTCTATGCCTAGTTTCTTGAACTGACTTTCTTCAATCCAGGTGGCTTCAGACTCAGGCTGACCTGCCCATTTTATTAAGTGTTCCATATACACTTGATGCCTTGTAGCCTTGTGCACCCAGGATTCCAAAATTTGCTCTGCTATGGGCTACTTCTTCTTTGGCATGAAATTATTATCTATATCCTACAACACCCTTGACTGATCTTCACCTTGCTATGTTAAGTCTCCTTTGAACAATACCAGGTTAGTAACATTGAACACTGGTGAGATAGCCAAATCTAAAGGTAGGTCCACCTTGTATGCATTTTCACCATATTTGGCCAGAATTTTACAAGGCCCTACTCTTCTCATCTACATCTTGGTAGGAATGCCTTTTTGCATCCTTGCTTTGCTTAGATGGACCATCACATAGTCCCCTATCTTGAATTGGACTTCTTTTCTCCTTTCATCTACTCTGGCTTTGAGTTTTTGAGTGGACTCCATGATAGACTTCTTGACATGTTCTTGGATCTCCTTGATGGTTTGGGTGAAATCTTCTACTTGGACACTCCTCATTTCCATGGAACCAAGGTCTCTTAGTTCACACACTCCTCTAGGGTATCTCCCATACACAACCTCAAAAGGACTCCTTCCTATGGTCCTATTCACACTATCATTGCAGGCATACTCTACTTGTGGAATGACTAGATCCCAAGTCTGTCCATACTCTTTGGTCAAACACCTTAGCAAGTTGCCCAACACCCTATTTATAACTTCAGTTTGATCATCAGTTTGTGGATGGTAAGATGAGCTGAATGAGAGATTAGTTCCTAACCTTTTCCATAAGGTTTTCCAAAAATGACCCATGAACTTGCTATCCCTATTTGACACAATACTCAATGGGAGTCCATGAATCCTCACAATCTCTTTAAAGAAGAGATGTGCTACATAGCTTGCATCATGAGTAGTTCTACATGGAATAAAATGACTCATCTTAGAGAACCTGTCTAATACAACATAGATGCTAGCCATACCTAATTTTGTTTTAGGGAGTCCAACCACAAAGTCCATGCTCACACACTCCCAAGGCCTATTTGGAATGGGTAAGGGTTGATAAAGCCCTGCATTGCTTGAACCTCCTTTAGCTCTTTGGCACACACCACATTGTTCCACATACCTTCTCACATCTCTTGACAACTTAGGCCTAAAATAGTACCTTTATACTAGCTCCATAGTTTTGTTTATGCCAAAATGTCCACTTAGACTTCCATTATGCTTCTCTTGAATCAGATTTTCCCTCATGGATCCCCTAGGCACACATAGCTGATTGCCTTTGAATAAGAGTCCATTTTGAAAGGTGTAATATATGTACTCACCATGGAAATGGTTCTCAAACTCTTGGCACACCTTGTATGCTTTTGAGAAGTCTTCATTCTCCTCATAAAGGTCCTTGAAACCTACTATTCCAATGCTCTGTAATTGAATTTCTTGGACAGTCAAGAGCTTCCTACTTAAGGAATCTGCTACCTTATTGAGGTGCCCCTTCTTATGCTTGATAATGAAGGTAAAGGACTGGAGATACTCCATCCACTTCAAGTGCCTATTGCTAATTTTATCTTGATTATTAATGTAGCTCAATGCCTAATTATCCATGAATACCACAAATTATTTTGGCAGGAGGTAATGCCTTCACTTCTTGAGGGATTTCACTAATGCATATAGCTCTAGGTCATATGTTGAATGCCTTTTCTTTGCTTCATTGAGTTTCTCACTGAAAAAATGCCACAAGCCTTCCCTCTTGGCTCAATACACCCCCGACTGCAACACCACTTCCATCACATTCAATGGTGAAGAATTTGTCAAACGTAGGTAAGAGTAAGATAGGTTTGGTAGCTACCTCTTGTTTCAATGTTTGGAATGCTCTATTAGCTACCTCAATCCATTTGAACTTAGTCTTAGGTCCTCCCTTGATAGTTTCAAGCACTGGTGCGCATATACCACTAAAATTTTTCACAAATTTCCTATAGAATTGGGCCAACCCATGGAAACTCCTAACTTCAGTCCCTATTTTAGGGGCAGGCCAATTCAAGATTGCCTCCACCTTGCTTGGGTCCATTTTCAAAGTGCCCTTGAACACCACAAATCCCAAGTAAACTAGTTCCTATTGCATGAACTCACATTTTTCTAGGTTGATAGCTAATTGTTCCTCATGTAGTCTCTTCAAGACTAACCTTAAGTGCTCAAGGTGCTCTGCTTTAGTTTTTCTATAGATAAGTATATCATCTAGATATACCACCACAAATCTGCTAGTGAAGTCCTTCAAGACCTCATTCAGCAACCTCATGAAGGTGCGTGGGGTATTAGTAAGCCCAAATGGCATCACAAGCTATTCATATAACCCATATGTGGTTTTAAAAGTGGTCTTCCATTCATCACCCTCCTTAATTCTTATTTGGTGATAACCACTCTTGAGATCCAACTTTGTAAAATACAAAGCACCCCCTAAACAATCCATCAAGTCTTCTATTCTTGGAATTGGAAATCTATACCTGATGGTGATCCTATTGATGGCCCTTGAATCAGTGAAAATTCTCCACTTGCCTCCTTTCTTGGATGCCAACACCATCGAGACTGCACATGGACTAATACTTTTCTTTATGAGTCCTTGATCCAATAGCTCTTGTACTTGCCTTGCTACTTCTTTGTTTTGGTCAGGGGTAAGCTTGTAGGCTGCTTTGTTAGGTAGAGCTGCACTGGGTACAAATTCTATTTGATGACTTATGGCCCTTCTTGGAGGAAGAGTGGTAGGTGCTCCATCACTCACAATGTCCTTGAACTCCTCTAACATTTGCTTCATCTCTATAGGTGTCTTTTTTTGTAACTTATGTTCCTCTTCCCTAGGTTTGACCATAATGGAACATCCCACTATTTCATCATCTTGCAATGAGTGTAGGAACTCTTTCCCACTACTAAGCAACACACTAGGTGTCCTTGAAATTCCTTCTTCATTCTCTATCAGAGACTAAATCATAAATGTTTTTCCATCCTTGTTGAAAGCAATGGAGTTCTCTTCTCCATCATAGAGCACTTTCCTATCAAATTTCTAGGGTCTCCCCAATAGGAGATGGTAGGCATCCATGGAAAGGACATCACAAAGAACCTTGTCCCTATAACCTCAAATGGAAAACTCCACCCATGTCTACTCATTCACCAACACACTCTGCTCCTAATTTAACCAAGTCACCTTGTAAGGATTTGCATGGGGAATCTTTATAAGTTTTAGCTTTTTTGCTACTTCATCTGATATGATGTTGTCAGTTGATCTTGAATGAACTATCACCTTGCAAAATGTTCCTTGGATCTTGCATTTGACTCTAAAAAGATTCATCCTTTGCTTGGGTTCTCCTTGGTTAGGTTTCCTTATTAGCACTCTTCTAAACATCAAGTTCTCCCCCATCTCTAATTCTAGCTTTCTTACCTCATTTTTACATGAGCTACTTCCATCTTCTTGGGTATAGGCTACCCTCTTTTCACTACTAGAACTTGTAGGTTTGTCAGGACACCTATAAGCAGGGTGTCCAAGCTGTCCACATTGATAACACTTCATAGTGGCAAAGTAGGAGCTACTTCTTCTTGTACTTCTTCCTTTGCCACCCTGAGACCCTCTTCCTCTACTGAATGTTCCTCTTAAACTGGTCTCTACAACTTGCTCTAGGATTCTCCTCTCTCCTTTACTTCTAGAGTCACCTCCTCTACCACTAGAACCCCCTCTTTGACCCCCTCTAGAGTCTCTACCTCTGCCTCTTTTTTTGGAGTTAGGTTCCTACTTCTTTCTTTTCTTATCTTCTAGCTTTTGTGCCATATGCTAACATCCAAGGACTGTGATAGGAGTAAACAAGTTCATCTCCTTTGCTATACTCCATCTCAGTCCACTTAAATACCTTTCCACCTTGATCCTCTCCTCCTCCTTCACTTTGGATCTTAGGCTCAACTTGTGAAACTCTTTGGTGTAGGTGGATACATCCATTTCTTTTTGTTTGAGGTTCAACCTTCTTCTATGCTACTGGATTTCATAATCTGCAGGTAGGTATGCTTCCCTCACTTTTTTTACCATAGCTTTCCAATTAGCAATTGGATGCTTTCCCTCTTTCTCCCTTTCTTCTTGGACATAATTCCACCAAGTTAGAGATTGGCCTCTCAACCTTGCTTTGGCCACTTTGACCTTTTGGGCTTCAGAGATCCCTTCACATTTGAAGTGGTTCTCCATACCCTCTATCCATTGCATTACAAGTTCTATGTCCATTCTACTAGTAAGAAGTGGAACACCTTCAAGTGCTTTGCTGGTGATGGCTTTTAGTGCCTTCAAGAACTTCTCATCTTGAGTAGGAGGATCAGGTGTAGGCACTTCATCATATATAGTCACCCCTTTTTCCTTAGCATCCTGCTCCTCCTTTCTATCATTCACTTTATCTGCCTTTGCTTGAACATTATCCAAGAGTTGTTCCATCTGATACAATCTTTCTTATAGGAGTCTATTGGCTTCCTCCTAATCTTCTACCTTTTTGGCTAGCTCTGCATTAGTCACCATCTTCTTCTTTTGTGATGACCCTATTGATTCTTTGGGAGGTTGAAACATTCACTCTCCAAACTATCCACTTCCCAAGCCTTATAGGCTTTGATACCAATCTGATGGCGAGATTGGGATAGACTAGCTTAGTATATGCTCCTTGATCCTTGTCTTGGATCACTAGTGTGCTTCACCCACACCTTATGGTCTCTAGGACTCCTCTTCTCAAAAAGATCCCCTGACCTAACCCAATTTGACCACCAATAGTAAGCTCTTCTTCCTCCTAGCTTTCTTGCACACTTCCTAGCTCCAATCCCTTACATAGACCTATAAGGGATCCTTAGCTTTCTCATCACCTTAGGCTCTAACAAGGTGTAGGAATGTCTACTAAGGTGTTTTCACATCCAACTAAGTGACTTCAAGGTATTGGAGAAGTTGTCTCCTTTACCAATTTCACACGTTCTTCCCAAAATAGGGATACTAGGAAAGAGCCCCAGTTAGGCCTCCTCTCCGAGTTTATAGGAATTTTGACCCATTTCCTTCACACAAAAAAGAATAGTCTTCCATAGAGACCTCTCTTGAAATACTCAACCCTCAACAATTTTTAGGGTTTTAGGGCTCCAACTGTCCGTACAATGCCTCAACCAAAAATGAGGGTTTCTAGGGCTTTTTGGGCTTGCTTGAGTCACAGGGCTAGTTTTATTGCATAAATACCTCAAATGGATTGAAAAAATATCTCCTTCACACCAATGGGTATTTAATCATCCCTCCTAAATTCCTCCAAAGGGTTAGTCTTGAAACTTCCTCCCTTGTCCTCTAGAGCTTCTTCACTGCTGACCACACCTAGTCGGGCACTGCTTAGTCTCACCTAGGGCTTGGTCCCATAATTACTTGTGCTCACTCTCCTAGGACCTTCTTGCATATTTTTATAGGTTAGGGTCTATAATACCATATCCCAAAGACCCATGGTGTTTCCATAGTGGGGATAGGAGCTATAGGCCCTTATCTACATACCTCTTCAAACTGGACAGAGGACTGGCAAATTCAAAAGAAAAAGAAGAACACACACAAATGAAACAAAAAGATACTCTAAACACACACAAATGAAAGGAAATACACTAAAACCAATGTACAATGCTAAGGATTTTATGAACAATCCATTAACACTTCAAATCATGCCATTAATCTTGATTGGCACACACAAATGCTATCACAGTCTGATTCTTCCAACATAGATCCATACACAATGATTGCCAACCCTTGAATTAGGGTTTTATAGGTCATAAATAGTCTCCTCCTTGGGGTTAGAGCTGGGTTAGTGCTTAGAGCCTCTTTGGTAAGGTTTAGACCTTCATTAGGAAAAGTTGCTAAGCAACTTTGAAAAGTTGCTAGCAACTTTTTGAGCAACTTTTTCTTTCTCGAGCAACTTTTTCTCTCTCTACCTCCTAAGACCATTCTTAGGTCTATTACAAGGCTGACTTGTGCTAAAACTTCCCAAAATCCTATTTTAAGACTTTGACCTATCTAAAGAAGAAGTGACCTCAGGATGAAATCATGCCCTGAATCACAGTACAATCAAAATGAAAGACCAAACTGAGACTCTAAGACCTCAACTAGGCCTACACACACCAAGTGAGCCTAAAGCTCTTATTCTAATTACAAACCTTCATAAAGAAGTCCTTTCACAACAAAATTGGTGATGGTGGGAGCCCTTAGAAGGGTGCTCCTGCACCAAAGAGATTCAAATGGAGTGAAATAGAAGAGGAAAGGATAAAATCATAAGATGGGATCAGATGGTGGATAAATTGAAGTGAGAGTTCATTCCTTTTGATTATGAGCTTGATCTATTGAAGAAAATGCAAAGTTTGAAGCAAACAAGAAAATTTGTTCAGGAGTATATGGAGGAGTTCTATCAAATCCTCATTAGAACAGGCCATACAAAAGATGACAAGGAGAAAGTTGCCCATTACCTTAATGGGTTGAGGCCGAGCATTCAGGAGGAGTTGAATTTGGTTTGAATGAACAATATTGAAGAGGCATACTAGTTTTCCCTAAAAGTAGAGGAAAAGCTGAACAAGAAGTTTGAGAGCAGACAAAATGGAAGAGGTTGTGGAGGGCGATCTGGTGGATGGTGATATGGAGGCTGAAATGAAGATCTGAAAAAGAAGGATGAGGGTAGTACTAGTCAAAATCAAAGAGGAAATAATTTCAATCATTTTCATGATCTCAATAATAGAGATCAGAGAGAAGGCTTTCATGGAACATGTTTTCACTGTGGAGAAGAAGGTCATAGGGCATATGAATGTCCTCAACACCAAGGAATGATAGATAGGACAACTGAAGGCTAGGCTAGGGTTGCACATGTAGATGAAGATGTTAGATCATCACATTTTGAAGATGCTAAAAGAGGAGAAATGCTAATTAACAGAAGAGTCATGCTGAGCGGTGAGAATGAACCTTAGTAAAGGAGGAGCTTGTTCCACACTAGATGCAAGTGTGAGGGTAAATGTTGTGATGTGATTATTTATAGTGGAAGCACTAAAAATTTGGTGTCAGAAGAGATGGTCACAAAGTTGAAGCTCAAGAGTCAGAAACACCCACATCCATATCGGATTACCTGGGTGTAGGATGACCACAAGGTCATGGTCAATGAACAATGCCTAGTGAAATTCAAGATTGGTGGATAGCATGATGAGGTACTATGTGATATAATATCTATGGATGCATGTCATATGCTATTGGGTAGACTATGGCAATTTGATAGGCATGTTGTACATGATGGTTGTGTGAATACCTATTCCTTGACAATGGATGGAGTGCAACATAAGCTAAAGCCATTGAAGGAGACAAAATAAAAGGTATGTGGTAATGCAAGAATAAATTTTGTTGATGGAAGAAAGTTCCTAGATGGTATGAGGCATGAACATATGTGTTTTTCTTTAATTCCAAAAGATGGTAAAGAGGAAGTAGAAGATGTACCTGTAGAAGTTGTGGATTTTCTAAATGAGTTTCTAGATATTGTATCTGATAATGTACCTAATAGATTAACATTGATAAGGAAGATCAGTCATTAGATGGACTTGATTCCCGGAGCCAGTTTTCCAAATAAGGCAGCACACAGAATGACACTGGCAGAAAGTAAAGAGTTGAACAGACAAGTACATGAATTATTATAGAAAGGGTTGATTCGAGAGAGTCCGAGTCCATGTGTTGTACCAATAGTATTAGCACCAAAGAAGAATGGAGAATGAAGGATGTGTGTAGATTCTAAGGCAATAAACAAGTTCACAATCAAGTATAGGTTTCCATTACCCTGAATGGATGATATTATGGATTGTTTGAGTGGAGCTGTGTATTTTTCAAAGATAGATTTGAAGAGTGGGTATCATCAGATTTGGATCAGAGAAGGAGATGAATGGAACACTTCCTTCGAGACAAAGGAAGGATTGTATGAGTGGTTAGTCATGCCTTTTGGGCTAACGAATGCATCGAGAACATTCATGTGGCTTATGAACGAGGTTCTGAAATAATTTATGGGTAAGTTTGTCATTATTTACCTAGATCATATTTTGATCTTTAGTAAGATATTGGAGGAGCATATGATGCATATTCGTATGGTGTTTGAGAAGTTAAGAGAAGAGAAATTGTTGATTAATTTGAAGAAGTGCAGTTTTGTGAAGGAGTTAGTTTATATGGGATTTCTAATTTCAGTAGAAGGTCTAAAAATGGACCCAGGAAAAGAACATGCTATCCTTGATTGGCCTACTCCAAGGAGTGCTACTGAGGTAAGATATTTTCATGGTTTGGCTAGCTTTTACAGAAAATTTATCAGAAGTTTTAGCAGTATTTGTGGACCCTTGAATCAAACAATGAGAGGGGATAGAAAAGAGTTTAAGGGGACTACTAGGGCAAATAAGAGTTTTAAACTGTTGAAATAGAAAGTTACATAACAACCTATTTTAGCACTTCCAAATTTTAATAAGGTGTTTCAAGTAGACTATGATGCTAGTGGTACTGTAATAGGAGCTGTTATGAGCCAAGAAGGTAAACCTGTTGCTTATTTCAGTGAGAAGTTGAATGATGCCAAGAGGAAATATTATGTTTATGATCAAGAATTTTATGCTATAATTTAGGCATTGAAGAAGTGGAGACATTATATTATTCCTCAGGAGTTTTTTTTGTATATTGATCATGAAGCTTTGCAATATTTGAATAGTCAAGTAAAGTTGAGTCAAAGGCATTTGAAATGGGTTGAGTTTTTGTAGAGTTATATATTTGTTTTGAAACATGAGTGGAAAGTCTAATAGGGTTGCAGATGCGCTTAGCAGAAGGAAACTATTGTTGACAGAGATGCAGATTGAGGTGGTTGGGTTCAAGGAACTCAAGAGTTTGTATCCAAAGGACCCTGATTTTAGGGAAACTTCGAAAGGTTGTAAAGAACCAGTTACTCTAGATAGAACAAAGTGGTTGGATTTCATCATCTAGGATGATATGTTATTCAGAGGGAGTCAATTGTGCATTCCACGAAGTTCTATGAGGGAGAATCTCATCAAGGAGAAATATAGCTGAGGATTAGCTGGACATTTTGGTCAAGATAAAACCATTTCTTTGGTTAGTGAGAATTATTATTGGCCACATTTGTAGCAAGTGATGTCAAGAAGTTTGTATAGAGTTGTAGGGTATGTCAGATGGAAAAAGGAGTAAAGCAAAATACAGGGTTGTATCAGCCATTACTTGTACTAGAAAGGCCTTGGGAGGATATTAGTTTGGATTTTGTTCTTGGTTTGTCAAGGAATCAGTAGGGACATGATTCAATTTTTGTGGTGGTTGATAGATTTTCAAAGATGACACATTTTATTCGCTACAAGAAGACTAATGATGCAGTTCATGTAGCAAAATTGTTTTTCAGATAAGTGGTGAGACTACATGGTTTTCCAAAAAGTATAGTTTCAGATCGAGACAATAAGTTTGTTGGATATTTCTGGCACACATTGTGGAAGAAATTAAAGACAAATTTGAAGTTCAGTTCATCACATCATCCATAGACTGATGGAAAGACAAAGGTGGTGAATAGGAGTTTGGGGAATTTGCTGAGATGTTTGGTTGGAGATAAGACAAAAGGATGGGATTTGATTTTACCACAGACAGAATTTGCATACAATAATTCTATCAATAGGAGCACTAGTAAATCACCATTCCAGATTGTATATGGAAGTAGTCCCAGAAATGCATCTGAGTTGAGAAAGATAGATAAAGGAGAGATAAGTAGTGCTGAAGTTGAGGATTTTGCAGAACATTTGAAGAACATCCATGAGGAAGTGAGGAAGCACATTACCAAGATGAATGCATGGTATAAGGCTAAGGCAGATGAGAAAAGGAGGCATAAGGGATTTTAGGTTGGGGATGAAGTCATGGTTCATTTGTGGAAGGAGGGATTTCCATTTGGTACATATAACAAGTTGAAAATGAAGAAGTTTGGGCCATGTAAGATAATGAAGAAGCATGATTCAGGAAATGCCTATGAGGTCGAGTTTCCTACTAAGTTGAATATTTCACCAGTATTTAACATTCTAGATCTGACAGAGTATCATGAAGGGGGTGTTGAAGATGAGATCATAGAAGCACAATGGAGTATTCTAGCAACTACTTCAGCTACCAAGGAGATTGAGGATATACTGGATAGTCGTGTTGGTAGAAGCACAAGGAACATGACATATGAAGAATATTTGGTCGAATGGAAAGGATGACCTATTGAAAATTCATCATGGCTGACAAAGGAGGAGGTTAACTGTCTTGGTTTTCCTCTTCACACCTAAGTCGTGACAGGGTCACTTCTCAAATTACCCCGGGTGTCTAATGAAGGAGCATCATGGGTGTAAGAGCAATCTTGCATCACCCAAAAATATTTTTGGTTTCTTTTCAATAAGGGCTATCTTGTGCAAAGCTGCTATTTATGGAAATTTACTATTTTTAGTAAGTTGGTCATACGATTTCGAAATGTTCTGATTTCACAGATGGAGGTTCTTAGTCATATCAGCCTACCAATTGAGTTTCATTTCGACATCATCTGTATTGGTGAAGTTATTGAGGTTTTTGGGTATGAAATATTTTAGGTCAATTTTGAAGTCCTTAGAGGCTCTGAATCATGATTGACCCCCGACTGATTGGACTTGCGCGAGTCAGGTATTGTAGATCAGGTCTTGCCATTTTTGAAAAGTGTTTATAATAGAAAAATAGAGCTAGGGTTAGAAAGTTATGGTCTCTGGAATTTGGGTTGCCTAAAAAAATATTTTGTAATTATTTTGAGCCAACCCTATTGTAATAATTGAGAAAAATACATTAATTTTAAGAAAGTCGGTCTTAAGGGCTAAATTTTTGGAACCTTCTTGGGCAGAGGAAATTGCCTATATAAGAAAGGCCAGTAGTGCCGTCTAGGGCAGTTCTAGGTAGTAGATCTGGGTAATGATTAGAGGCTTTGTCCTATAGAATATTGTAAGGGAAAATGCCCATCTGGCTTTGCATATTGTAATTCTAAAATTTGTAATTCCACATTTGTGGAGATAATAAGAAGCTCATTTTCTATTTTTGCAAATTGTTGTTTCTCTATTTTTCCGTTATGTGTTTGTTGTATAGAGCAACCTTCATCAATTTTAAACTCTACAATGAAATCATAGAAACAAACAATGGTCATGTAACGAAAGAGAAATAATGGAGAGGTGGGATATGGAAGTATAAAGTATAGTAGCCCAACAGGATTACATTTGAAAATAGTCATGAGGACCAGGCAATGCAGTTACCAAAATAGAAACTCTAACATATGATGTGGTTACAAATACTGAAAATGAGCTCCCCAATTTCAAGATTTGAGAATTTTGAATGGGTTCACAAATTAATAGGAGAAAACCTACATGCTACAAGGGTTCCATGTTTTTGATCATCTTCATTATCACTTCAGAAAGACTTCTCCCAGTAGGCACAAGAAGCTCTAATACACCATCAAAAGCTCCTCAAATAAATTCAAACTTTGAGACAACAACATACTTATTAATCAAGGAAGGGTCCTAGTTTAGGATAGGAAGAAGCTTCCGCATCTCATCCTTTGAAAGAGAAAGGTTTTGACATTTTAACAACCCTTCACATGCTCTCATCCATTTCAACAACACCCATTCTCCAAGTTGTACTCCTTTTCAGTATCATCAGAAACCCTTCAATTTGGTTCTGTCTTTGATTTTTACAAAACCTTCGATATATGTCATACCTAAAAATGTGGGCTGCAACTTGATATTAACAGAAAATTATGAATAAAATGAAAAAAGAGAAACTCATTCTAAGATTGCAGCCACAATCAAATTTGAAGAACTCCCTTCGTTAACCACTCATTCTAAAGTAGAATAATAATTTGCATAGCTAATTCAGCATCTAATGTTCACGAATGACTGTAAAGAGGGCAGTAATAATATTTACCAAATCCAAAATTCAAGGCCCTAAGAATGATTAAAAGAAATCACCAAATAAGCAAGAGGAAGAAACACTAACTTGTTATAAGTTTGTTATGCAAACATGGGCCAAGTGATGGGATAGTATGAGGAGCCCCTCTGTCTATTGTTTGTTCTAAGAAAATAGGCTCACAAACCTCGCATTTTCTCATGCTCACTCAAATGATGCATATGGAAAAAAAATTTTAGCATAGAGGCCTCGTCCCAGCTGCAAGTCCCATAACCACATTTCTCTAGAGGCCACCAGTCTAGTATGGCACATAAGAAATCATTGTTTGTTTCTGCTATAGCAGTTTCACTATGGATTGCAACTTTAACAACAACACTCTTTTCAAATGGCTTCTGGCATTCAGCTCTATAGTTGCAGAAGGTTGCCAATATGAATAGCCAAATACACATTCAATTGGAAGCCATGGATACAGAGTAGCAACATCTCATAGATGTCATTTCAGCTACTTAATATGCATAAATTTTGAAGTCGAGCCTTGGCACCACCTTGAGAAACTCCAAAGAGGGAGGGAATAGGAGGGAGAGGATAATCATTTCATGCACAACACACTACACCATGACAACCCCTGTAAACCCTTCTACAAATTTTAACCACAATCATCTGTTGAAACTCCCACATCCTTAGGCATCATGGCTTCCTTTTATTGGTGGGGAAAGCTACTGAGTAACACCCCATTTCTGCTTTGTAAAAAAATACCTCCATAATAGAGACTTTTTTTTAGGGTTTGTAAGGCTCGAGAAATGACTGCCATCCTCTTCTCAACCATTCCAATGTAGAAAACCAACCGTTCCTAGACCTTTCACCCTCTGGTAGATATTAAGTCTTCACCCCTTGAAAACTCCTCTGAAACATACTAGCATCATTTATTAATGTAGGAACAAGATCACCATGCCTCATAATTTCTCACTCCACCAACCTTTCTCAATTTCTCTTTCCCAAACAATTATTCATGGAATGTTAGAGTAAGCATCATAATGTTGTCTCGATTATACTTAATGGCTTTTCTATAAGACGAATGGTCGTGGTAGTTGGAAGATTTTTTAAAAAATGGATTACAATATTTTGGTCAAAAAGATGGTTAAGATTACCATGCCTCTTCAGTATCGATAATTAATTCTACCTAATATCTTCAATGCCTCCAAGGACACCCATGCCTTGTCGCTGCCTTGTTTTGATCACTTCTGATAAGTAACTCCTCAATATTAAATGTATTATCTCCCATTCTAAATTAAGTGTGCTTAAGAAGTTTCTCAATGGGTAACATTAGTTTAAGGCATTCTTAAAGTTAAGTATACATATCTAAATATAATTTATACATATTAAAATGTCTCTATTATATGCTTATAGGTTCAACATTAATCAATCATTTTTTATTTCAGGTAACTAAATATCTTTCTTTTTTTAAAAGTTATGTGAATGCTATTTGTATAATAAATCTAAGTTATATCCTATGTATTCATTTAAATCAATCTACATCTTTAACAAAATAATGTTATCATGATTAGAACATACATATTGTTTAAGGTACATTTTGTTACTATTTTCTAAAAGGGTGTATATATACACCTACATAGCTTAAACCTTATATTTGTATATAAAATAAATTATAATTAAATATATTTATTTTATCATATGTAAAAAATATTGCATACATGGAATCATTGCTCATATATTCTCCATCTTTTTTTTTTATTCAAGGTTGATATGGCATCATGTTAATCTTTTAGACTTCTCTCTAATGTTTATAAAAATATTATCTCATTAACACCTTAAGAAAATATAAACAGTAAATAAAAATTTCTAGATAAATAATAATCCATACCTTTCGTGATGGATCCATGTCTCTTTGTTAAATCTTTGTAGATCACGACCCATAGAGCTCGAATATTGTTTTCACCCTCTTGATTACTCAAGTCCTTTCTTGAATAACACTCACTCAAAGTAATTAGGTGATATACTAAGCGTAAATAGAAACGCGTCAATTTATTCATACTCATCATATATTAAAATAACCAAATCATTTTAACCATAATTTATAGAAGAACACATTTTTTTAAACATAAAATTTATTTAACTCTTTTTTGAGTTTTATTTCTTGCATGTACCTTTGTTTATAATCTCAAAATAAATTTGTCAAACTAGCAATACACTTCCCACCATTAGACTGAATTAGAATATGGAAAGCAAAAAGGTATAAACTATGGATAAAGCAGATGACAATGAATTTATATAATATTCCTTATTGAAACCAAGATGGTGATTCATGTTTGATAGTATTACTAACATACAAGTATAATTATACTAAAACATGATAACTATCATTTGTAGCATATCTAGAAGCTTATTTACATTATTTATATTAAACCATCATACTAATAAATGTAGTTCTATAGTTGATAAATCAATTAAAACACATTAAAATATTATGAAGATATTGCTTCAATGAAACATCAAGAGTACACAATCTTGTAAAAGTTGAAATTGAACTATTTAACCCATGCAATGCAACCTTAATCAAGAAGTAATCATAAACCAACATTCATTTGTAGGTTGCACATCACATCCTCCCCACCTAAGATTAAACTTCCTCCCGGAAGTTAGTAAAGAGGTAAAATCCTACGCTTGAGCATGTTTATAAGGAAAACAGATAAAACTTCTCCCCTGACATATAGTATGTAAATTGCAATGTTATCTTCTAGTGTATCATTATAAAATAATTACTCATAAGGTAATTTTCCACAATCAAGGAGTTACTCAAAATTTTTCATATGTTCTCATATGTACGATGTATGAAATTGAAATGATCATAAATAATGTAACTCATATTTTAATACAACCTAAGCCAATAGTGTCAGTAAGGATAGTTTTATTCAGATTCATTATGTTCTCTTCTTCTTATTTATAACAACTCATTCAGTAATCAAATGGTATTAAATTTTTGGGATGTCACAATGTACTAAAATAAAACACATCCATTATATCATACCTATAATACTTAAATATGCAATTATCTTTCTCTTCCATTTATTTTGTATCAATTTCTTTCTCACATGTATATCCAAGAAATATAGCCATCACAAAGGTAACCACAACACAACTCACCTAAACCACAACACAAGACTAACACCAAATGGGATGAGGATGAATAGTGTCCCAAAATTCTCCTCTGAGAATCCATATTACATAAACAATTTCTATTAGGTCCTCCTCGAGGTACATGTATAAAATAAAATATCATATGATCTAGGGAAAATGGATAGTAACCATCCCATACCGGTCTCATTTACCACTACATATTGATTCCCTAGGCCATCTACTCCCCCCATACAACCTTTCAGGGAACCCTCATCAGTATGATAGTTTACATTTGTCATGTCATGATACACAAACTAGTAGTAACAAACATTCATTAAAATTCTTCCTTTCGATGGAGCCTTGTAGTCGGCTGGGAATGTCCAGTCATCATTAGATGCTGGGGTTTCAAGGATTATTGTAGTTGCTGGTGGTTTGGCGGGGGTTTTTTCCTCCACTAGAGGATCCCAGTTAACAGGGAAGCTGCAGTCTTCATCACCTGTTGGTGTGTCTAGGGTCTTGCTGAAAGCTGGTGGATCTCTTGGTGCGTCATCGGTAGTTGGAGCTTCTTTGTCTGCCTGCATTTTTCTAGATGGTGAGACTTCAGATGGAGTTGTTTTTCTAGCTAATCTCCTGTGACCTGTTAGTGTTTTGCCTATGGCTGGTGATGCTAAGATTGCTGGGGGTTCAGGTTCTGGTACTGTACCTCTTATTGGTGCTTCTTTACCTAAGAGGAAATCATATCCTAGTATGGTTTCTTTCAGGGCTGCTACCAATCGCTCTAGTGGGGTGGCGATTGGTGGTTGTTCAGGTTCTAAGGGTCCTCTCCCTATTTTGAACCCTAGCTATATTCCCTTGGGTGAGGAAGTGGTGGAAGATATTGAATCTACTTCTTCTGAGTTTTCTTCTCGTGACGCTATTTGTTGCTTCTTGGGTTTGTGGCTGAGCCTTGCTGATTTGTACCGGTGGATCTCTGATCATTGGGAAACTAAAATTTATGGTACTATTCAAATTTTCCCTATGGAATTATTTTTTTTGTTGCTAAGTTTGATAATGCTGAAGATAGAAAGTTGATTATGTGCGATTACTTTTTCTCTTGGGAAAATGGTAATAATATGTTGGTTATAAAACCTTGGCATCCTGATTTTTCCCCCCCTTCTAAAACATTTAACATGGTTTCAATTTGGGTGAGGCTCCCTTACCCTCCCCTTCATTTTTGGGTTGACTCCCTATTTGAAATGGTGGGAAATGCTCTTGGTGACTATGTGATGGTGGATGATGAATCCTCTGATATTATGCACTCAACTTACGCACAATTACTGGTAGAGATGGATATCTCTAAGGGGTTACAAAAAAATATTAAGTTAGAGTATTCAAAGACTTCCTAGATCCAAACTTTGGACTATAAAGGGCTTCCCTTCAAATGTAGGAAGTGCTTTAAAATGGGTCACTTGGCTGCCCAGTGTGGTTTACAGAGGGCTAAGACCAAAAAGTCTACTTCTTGGTGGAAGGGTGCTTCTCTAGAGCATTATATAGTTGCTAAGAAAAATGAGACTAATGCTGCTGAGGATGTTCTCCCTGATGGAACTATTCCTTTGGAGCCTTCTTTTACATCTGTTGGTAGTTCCAAGGTTTCTACTGGTGTTTCTTCTGCTGGAACTACTGGTATGTCTGCTAGCATTTCTATTGATGTTGGGGTTACTTCTGCTGGTTCTATTCTTGCTGGGGTCTTTGAGTCTTCTGGTATCTCTGATAGTATTGTTCTTGCTAGATGTAATACTTCTATTGCTGGTGTTCCTCTTGTTGCTCCTAGTTTTGCTAAGTGTACTGTTACGTCAACTAGTAGTAACGGTGCTGGAATGTCTATAGAGGCCGCTAGGTCTACTGGCTTCCTTCCAGCCAATTCTATTTCAAAAGGTCCTTTTGATGTTGAGAAGTCTGGCACTGGCTGTAAAGAGGTTGTAGTTGGTTCTATCTAGACTTCTCATGTTGGTTCTATTGTGGTTGGTTCCTCTCCTATTTCTCTCTGGTAGGAGAAAGTTTCTTTGGTAGAGGAGGGGTGGACTCCAACTATAGGTAAACATAATAAAAAGTCATCTCTACATTTTGATATGACTCTCCGCTCCCAGAAGAAGGGAGGAAAAGGAAAATCCTAGTTTTTGATTGGACTGTCAAGTGTGGTCTAATCCTAGATTTGGATTTTTAGCTTGTTTGGGTCTATATGAAGGTTGTTTCATACATTGTCTCATCCAGGTTGTGGGTGCCTATTGTAAAACCCTCTCTTTGGTCTTGATCCATTCTCTTTTTTGGGCTTATTTGAATATCTTTTGTGGCCATTATGTATAGGGTTTCAGGGCCCCTTCAAAAATTTCTTTTACCTTAATCAAACACAAACATTCATTAAAGCCTCAAAACTAGAAAGCTTAAGTTTAAATCAAATAAATAATGGAAAGGCATAAATGGTGATAAAATTTTAATGGTGGCCACCAAGAAATAATTCAAAAATTTTAAATGATAATTCATAATAACAAGTCCTTGAGGAAAAAAGGACAATTTTATAAAGCATTTAATCAATAACTTAAATAAATTCAAGACTGCTAGCCCCATCAATTCAAGATCAAATAAATAATCAAAAGAAGAAATATCTAGTATCACATAAGCTTTTACAACACAATAACTTTGTGACTTCAATCAAGTCACCTAAGGGGGAGAAGGGGAATAAGGTGGTATTAACCACACTGAGCTCATGCATAAATATCAATATCATCATATCCAAGTGTCACACAATCTGAGATGATCATATAGTAAATGTATCATCAATGATAGCTCTCCTGAATCTTCAAGGGTACAATTAGGTCCATCCTCACCCATGGGTAAACATATCAAGGTGTGGGTTTACACTATGAACCAAAAAAAGTGGCTCTACATGCGGGGGACTCTATAGGGACAAACATTCATCAAATTCTTACACTCAACTAAGGTCCTCTATCTCCCAACATGGCATGCATCTCATATAGAAGAAATAAATCTAGTATGGAGCTATGACCAACACAATATTTGATTGTAAGAATCCAATGTGGTCCTCTATCACTCGACCCTTGATTACATGGTGTGCCTCTCATATAGCCTATGCTATGGGGCTACTCCCAACATAACATAATACAATACATGACTAGTTGTATTCATTTTCAAACACAAACACTTCACCATCACACCATGATACAATAGCACATTCATAACTTTTGATAGGTATACAAGACTTTCACAAAGGGCACACTTAGGTGGATCTTCAATGGCATCCACCTCTCCCTTATCCAAGTTGGATGGAATATATCACCCACTTGGGATACAAAACATTGACTGGTCTCATCACATGTTGATGATCTACAACTGATTGAATATCTGGATGAACTGAAGGAACAATGATTAGAGATCACTGAGCTACTAAATTTATATGTAAGATGATTAAATTATTCAATATGTTGTCATTGATGTCAACTAGTTTTGACAGTACTTATCATGATAGTTACCAACATCAGAACATCTATAGAAGGAAGAAAAGATGAAGAACTGAGATATCTACATAAGGAAAAGATGGATATGATAGATAAGGATAAGGTAAACATTGGGTAACTTATTGATGAGTCTATGGCTTTATATTTTTGACTTGAGCATTTTACAATTTGAATTGAGAAAGTTCAATGTGGTCAGTAATTGAAGAGTTTTGTATACACCAAGTTAGTGCAGTGTATATCGAGTGACAGTAATAACTGAGTTAGTTGTCACCAATGCATTTCAGTATTAACCCAGTATGGATGAAAACATTAAATGCTAAGAATAGTCGACTGAAATTAATGAGCTAGAAGTTGTTATGATTTCGTGGTTAAGGATGAAGTTATTTATGAGATCCACAATTGACATAATTCAGAGGTGATCTAAATGATGAGATTGAAACATGTAAATGACACATCTGCCGAGGAAGGTTTAAACAACAAAATGGATGAAGGAGATTATGAGGAAAAATTTGATGGTTGATATGAAAATGATTTACTTGTCTATTTAAGAGATATGAGTTTCATTGTTGAAACATGCCAGACAAAAAGGAAACTATAGAGATTTCACGTGAAGATTTTATTCATGCATTCTTGATCAAACTAGTTATAGAAAGAACCAATCTGCAGACATTACTGAGCGTCAGAGAACTATTTATTGTGTAAAAGTAAGTTGAGAAATATCGAGGAAGTGAATTGGTTAATGGTCAAAGGATTTTATGAACATAGCATGAATCTGAATATTTCAATTGAGTTGTATTTGAATCAGATCAATACTATATCAATTTAACCATTGATTCAAAAAATCTCTTAACTGAGTGGACTTAATAGTCTTATTGTACTATCCTGTGATATTTATTGAATGTAAAGTGTTATCTTGTTGACCCCATAGTGAATTTTGGTCAAAATTTAGCTATTAGTGATAAATCCTCTAACCAGGTCACACCTAACAGTGTGTATTGTAACCCTTAAAAAGGTTGGCTCTTTACCAAGATCACTTCAAATGAGTGAATTATTTTGGGTTACCGCTCCCAGGTGGTTTTTCCCTTAGCAGGGTTTCCACATTAAATCATTGTGTTATGTGTTATGAGTTATTTTTTATGATTTTTTTTCTATCATACTTTACATACTACATATTTGATTTAGACGGTAATCAGAGTTTGAATAATTACTGGTATTCGGTAAAGTGAACAGATAGATTGATATTTTATGTTACCGAGCTGCATAAATTGTTGAAATTGATTTGTAAGGTTTATGTGGGAGTTTGGGACTATAGGATAATTGATCTAACTGATTCACCCCCCTCTTAGTTATTCTAACACATGTCACTACACATATACATTTATGGATTTCACTATACAAAAGTAAGGGACACATATACATGTACTCTTGTAGCTCAACAAAGTTATTTTTCATAAAGTGCATTCATATCAAATTGTTTTGTCTTTTCTTGTTTTGTCTTGGGTTTTCAGTAGACTTCCCTACATCAATATATCTTGGAATTCCATTCTTTATGGGGGCTAATAAAGTTAGCTTTTGGACACCTATTATTAATAGGATAAAATCTTGAGTAGCAGCCTAGAAAGCAAGGTGTTTGTCTCTATCAGGTAGAATTTTACTTATCAAAATTGTTCTATCTACTATTCCAAACTACTATTTATCAATTCTTAAAGCTCCCCCTATAGTTATTCAAGCCATCCAAAAGTTGATAAGAGAATTTCTTTGGATAGGAAACATGAATGGTGAGAAGAAAATTCCCTTGGTCTCTCTCAAAAACATGTCACAGGTAAAGCAATTAGGTGGAGCAGGGATACATGATCTTCAAAAATGAAATCAAGCTTTTGGGGGTAAATTAGTCTGGAAAATGTACACCAAACCTCATAACATCTGGTGTCAAATTATGCAAAAGAAGTACCTAGATGCTACAAATCTAGCCAGAATTCTCTCTGTATTAGACCCTCCAAAAGGTTCTGCCATTTGGGACTTCATGATATCCTCTAGAGAAATAGTTAGTAACTATATTACTTAGGAGGTGAACAATGGCCTAGAATTCAAGTTTTGGTGTGATTCATGGAATGGAGCACCTCCCTTAGTAAAAATGGATTATATAGAGGCCATAGTTACTACTACAAAAAATGAATGGGGTTCCTATCTCTGTGACTATGTTTCAACTATTTTCTTATTCTCTAGAAAAGTGATATGGAAAGATCCTCATGAATTATCACTATCCCCACAAGAAATTCATTGTTTGGGGAATATATTTTCACAAAAATTGGTCTACCTATCTACTTTGGAGGATAAACTCATTTGGGCTCTAGGGAAAGATGGAAATTTCACCATTAAAGAAGGATATAAACTTATCCAACAGAGGGATACTATAAAAAAACCTTCCAGTGCCTACACATTCTATTGGAATCACCTGACACTTCCTAAGGCTGGCTGTTTTGCCTAGATAGCACTAAAGAATAAGGCACTAACCAGTGAATGATTACATAGACTCAACATAGCCCAACCATTCAATTGCCTCTTGTGTGGTAATCAACAGGAAGAATCAGATCATCTATTTCTTAATTGTCAATTTGCACAAGATTGTTGTCTTTTTGTCCTCAGGAAACTTCATTATTCCACACCACTTCCATACAAATTATGGGACTTGTTTGAGTCTTGGCCAGAACTGTATTCCACTTCCCTATTTTCTACTATCTGGAAGTGCATTCTAGCTATAGTAGTGTGGGCATTATGGTGGGAGAGAAACAAAAGAATTTTTCGTAGAATTTCTACACCAATCCAAGTAGTTTTATCAGAGCTAGAAAGGTCTATATCTGAACTAGTAAATTCTAGCCATAGCAAACTTCGATATAATCTAGTGATGACACCTTGGGACTCTTCTATCTTATGGGAATGGAAAAGCATACATGTTCCTTTTGGTTAGTGCCATCAAACAACATCTCCTAAGGTAAATAATAGACCTTCAGTCAAATAGTTGCCACCATCATCAGGAGTTGTAAAAATTAACTTCAATGGCTCTTCAAGAGAAAATCTAGGTAATTCAGGTGCAAAAGTATGTATTTGGGATCATCGAGGCTCACTACTTGCACTCAAATATTTCCCACTCCCATTCGGAACAAACAACATGGCAGAAGCTCAAGCACTATTTACAGGATTAGCCATAGCTAAATCTGGGGGTTTTTAGAAGATCCATATAGAAGGGGATTTGATGATTATTATCAAATCATGTATTAATTATGTTTCACATAATTGGAAACTTTCATACATTTTGCATCAAATTTGGCATCTATTAGATTCATTCCAAGAAGTATACATCTCACATACATTGCGAGAAGGGAATGGACTGACAGATCACTTGGCAAATAAAGGGTGTGATGGGCATGAAAAAATGTCACTCCAATCGGATGAGATCATCAAGAAAGATGCTACACTTCAAGACATCCTCAGAGTGGACAAGTCAGCATATGATGGTTCTAGTTCAAATGTGCAGATGTGAGGCTCTCCTTAGTGTAGTCTGCCACTTGGGTTTATTACTTGGGTCTAAGTGACAATGCACCAACTTCCTATCTGGCATAAGTACCATGTGTGTGTGCTAATGAGGTGGGATGATACTTTAATGAATGCATTATCTATGGTGTACTTATTAAAACTCTACCTCACATTCGTATGTCGTCATTGCTAAATTTTAGTTTAGGCTAAGTACACTGTCCCTGCTAGTTTCATATGTATTCACATAGTGGTTATGTGCGGTTATTCTAACAAGCACCTGGATTTATTATGAGCTTTGTCCTTCTTCTTCCTCAAGTTTAGATTTTGGGAGATCTGCCATAAATGGCTCCAATTTTGAATTCACATGGGCTGCCTTCCAATACCTGCATTCTTGTGTGAATGTACATTTGTTGCATTGATCTCCCCTCTCCTTTACTATCACTGGAATTTGTAGCAAATAAAGTTCCCTATTTGTGACACCTGTGGATCTCTTCATGCCAAGATACTACCCAAAAATTATCAGATCTCCATATCCCCCCTTTCCACTGAGCTTCCATTCCCCCATAGAATTGATGGTCCAGAGCTTGAACAAGTGTTCATTTGCAACTTGATGCTTCACTACAGAGCAGTTCATCATATAATTGGTGAAAACATGCTTACTCCAAGGACAAGATTAGTTGTTTTCCCTTCAAAATTGCTATCAATCTTCCTTTCCAACTTGATGGACTTATTGCAATCAGTTGAGCTAGTGCTCTATATCACCAACATGGTGGTTCATCCACAGTTTATCTCTAGTTCTCGGCTTATGGTGGCTCTTCAGAAATATGATTTCTAGTCAAGAAAAGTGTTGATAGGTGGTCTATTTTCACATCAAGACCTCATGATCAGCCATGAATAGCTCATGGTATACAATTTTTTTAAATGGACTATGGAGAAGAAGAGTTTTCATATTATTAGTAACAATTTGCATATTGCCTCCCCGATGATTAGAAAGGTGCTTACGGATAATATCAAGAGGCTTGTGCATGTGGTGTTGGATCTCTTGGTCTCCCCACTACCTCTAGTTCAACCTCTACAACTTAATCCATCTTGCATGGTGCTTCTTCCTGGTTCCTCTATACTGGTTCCAGACCTGAATGTTGTTAGGAATAAGGTGTCTCAACCTTAGATAATTCCTATTCTTATTATTTGTTTTGTAAAATGTATTTCTTGCAAATAATGTAATTAAGTGTGAGTGTACATGTCTAGTTGGCATGTTGATGTGTCACTCCACTTGATGTGTCAACATCTTGAATTGTGTGTAAGGAGATCATGGCTGAAATGGTTATGACAGATTCCTATGACACGTAAGAGCTATGTCTGGAAGATTCAATGATAGGTGAAGACATGTGGCAACTGATAAATTTTTTTTGGGTTCCTATTTTCTCAGAGAATGGTAAAACCCTAATACGACTATCTTTGGAAGTTGCCCTAAAAAGGAAGCACATGATATAAGCATTTTTTAGGGTTGTGAAGATAGGAGAAGTTCGTGTATTGTTGGAATGTTTTATGCTATTGCGATTTGTCTTCAAGAGTTGGAAAATCTTCTGATAGAACTTGCACTGCAAGTGTATTGTAAACTATAATAGTTTTGATTAATACACTGTGTAGGTTTTGGAGTGCTGGGGTTTTTACCAAAATGTTTCCCTAGGGTAAATCATTGTGTCATTCTCTATTTTATGTATGCATGGTATATGGCTGCAATATCATTGTTAAAGTAGTTAACGAATCTGAAATTGTAAGGATTTAAAAGAATTTGCACAATACTTTCCTTTAGAGATTAGTGTAGGAAGCTGTTTCCGCACCTAAGTTTCCTTACAAGTGGTATTAGATCCTGATCAACTTTTTATCCTAGTTGTTGGGTAGGGTTTTTTGAGCTAATCTCAAGTTGAGTGGGAGTTTTGTGCAGAACATTCTGAATCTTATTTATAGATTGAGATGGAAAGTTCCTCATACAGTAGAATGGAGGTGGAGAAATTTAATGGCACTAATTTCGAGTTGTGGAAATTCAAAATGGAAGACATGCTTGAAAACTGTGATCTATGGGAGGCTACTTCACTTGATGTGAAACCTACAGCAATATCTCAAGTGGATTGGGAGATCAAGGATCAAAAGGCTAAGGGTCTCATCAGACTCTATCTAGCAGATGTCATTCTTCTAAATGTTCTTGATGAGACTACTACAAATTATTTGTGGAAATGGCTTGGGTCTATGTATCAGGCCAAATCTCTAGTGAATAAGTTGTTCCTGAGAAAGAAGTTGTATTCTTTAAGAATGGAGGAAGGTGGATTTGTAACTGATCATCTCAATGCATTCAATTTATTGATTGCACAGTTGGAATCATCTGGTGCCAAGATCGAGGAGGAGGATTATTGTATGAACCTTCTTTGTTCCTTGCCATATTTGTGGGACCATCTTCTGATGGCTCTTGGAAGTACTATAGTCACATTCCATATGGATGATGTGGTGTCTTCATTTCTATCTGAGGAGATGCGAAGAAAGACTTTGGATTCATCTAAGGAAGTCCTTGCTGTTCGTGGGAGATCCAACAAAAAAGGAAAGAAAAATGACAACAAGTCAAAGAAGGGCAGATCTAAATCCTGTGGAAGTTCTAAGACTCTTGGAAAGTCCAAGGTGAAATGTTGGAACTGTGATAAATCTGGGCACTTTTGAAAGGACTACAAAGAACCAAAGAAGAAGATGAAAGGCTCAGATTCAGCTTCTGAAAAATCTCAAGAAGATGGAGATTCTTTTATTGTAGCTTTGGAAGCCCATGCATCTAATGATGTGTGGTTGGTAGACTCAGGTGCTTCTTTTCACATGACCTCTCATCGAAACTGGTTCTCAAAATATGAAGAGTTCGATGGTGGAAAGGTGTACTTGGGTGATGATTCTCACCTAAAGATAGTTGGATGTGGAAGGGTCACTATCAGATTTCCTGATGGATGAGTAAAGGGAATCAATGGAGTTATGCACATTCTAGGTTTGGCACAAAACCTATTATCTGTAAGTATGCTGAATGATGTAGGTGTGCAGGTTGTTTTTTCAAAAGAAGGATGCAAGATGATGAGAGGATCGATAGTGCTTGCGAGGGGTACTAGGAGAGGTACCTTATTTCAGCTAGATGCATGTATTCCTCTATGTAATAGTTCTTCATCCTCACCATCTAAATGAGTAGTGAAGAAGTCTGTGGTTATTGGTTCCAATGGCAGTGCAAACACTTTGGAAGGTAAGCTTTATGCAGAAAAGACAATGTTGTGGCATATGAGATTTGTTCCACATTGGTGAAAAGGGTCTCAGAACCCTGAAAAATAAAAAACTCATTGAGGGGTTAAATGATTGCAATCTTGAGTTTCACTTCTATGAACACTGTTTCTATGGTAAACAAAATCATGTTCAGTTTTACTCTAGTTCTCACAAATCTTCTGATGTTTTGGATCTTATTCATTCTGATGTATTTGGTCCTGTAAAAGTTCCTTCAATCTCCAAGTTTGTATTTTTTGTATCTTTCATAGATGATTATAGTAGGACTTGGATTTATTTCCTTAAAAGTAAGACATAAGTCTTTAGTCGGTTCAAAGAATTTAAATCTCTTGTAGAGAATCAGACTAGTAAGAAGATTAAGTGTGTGAGAACTGACAATGGTGGTGAGTTTTTCTCAGCAAAGTTTGAATAGTTCTGTAAAGAACAAGGTATCGAGAGGCATAAGAAAACTCCTTATACCCCACAACAAAATGGAGTTGCAGAGAGAATGAAGAGGACACTGATGGATAAGGCTAGGAGTATGCTTAGTGGAGCTGGTTTAGAACAAAGGTTTTGGGCCGAAGCTATGGCCACTACTTGCTATCTAGTTAACAGATCTCCTACATTAGCTCTTGTTGGTAAGACACCCATGGAGGTGTGGTCTGGTAAGAAGCCTTCAATTAGACATCTTCATGTTTTTGGTTGTGAAGCTTATGCACATGTTCCAAAGGAGAAAAGATCTAAGTTGGAAAACAAAGTTGTCAAATGTATTTTCATCAAATACACTGTTGGTGTGAAAGGATACAAGCTTTGGGATCCTGTGACTAGTAAGGTGTTGTATAGTAGAAATGTTATTTTCAGAGAGCTAACATCTTCTCCTATTGTGCTACAACCAGATGAAAAAGAAAAGGAAAAATATGTTTTTCAGTTGCCTCTTACCCCTGAGAAGACTGAACAAAGAGACCATGTTGGGCCTAATGATGAGGAGAGCTCTAGCAGCTCTGATAGTTTAGAAGAAGAGGAAGAACAACCTCAACCTCAGCCCTTGAGGAGATCCATGAGAGAAAGAAAGAAACTAGAAAGGTTTGGTTATTCTATGTTAGATTCTAGTTGTGCTTTTGCTTTGATTACTAACACTGATGAGCCTAGATCTGTGAAAGAGGCTTTGGGCATGGAAGATGCAGGTTCTTGGATTGAGGCTATGGATGATGAGATGGTTTCATTGGAGAAAAAAAAAACTTGGGACCTTGTACCTTTTCCTAAAGGGAGAAAATCTATTGGCTATAAATGGGTGTTGAAGAAGAAATTCTGTGCAGATGGCAGTGTTGAAAGGTACAAAGCTAGATTGGTTGCAAAGGGGTATTCACAGGTAGAGGGAATAGATTATGGTGAAATATTCTCTCCTATTGCAAAGTTGACATCCATTAGATTTCTGTTATCTCTTGTTGCATCATATGATTTAGAGATAGAATAGATGGATGTGAAGACAACTTTCCTTCATGGTGATTTGGAGGAAGAGATTTATGTCACAGCCTGAGCACTACATTGTTAAAGGTAAAGAATTCTTAGTTTGCAGATTAAAGAAATCTCTATATGGTTTAAAGCAATCTCCTAGGATGTGGTACCTTAAGTTTGATGCCTTTGTGTTGTCAATTAGATTTGTAAGATCAAAATCAGATCATTGTGTTTATTTCAGAGTTGAAAATGATCACCTTCTTATTGTTGCATTATATGTTGATGATATGTTGATGTTTGGGAAGGGTAAGGATATGATTTCTAATTTTAAATCTCAGTTGTCAGCACAGTTTGAGATGAAAGATCTTGGGGCAGCAAGGTACATCTTGGGTATGGAAATCAGTAGAGACAGGTCTAATAGAAAACTTTGGTTGAGTCAGAGTAAGTATGTGAAGTTTGTGTTGGACAAGTTCAACATGGCAGATTGTAGACCACTATGTGCTCCTATTTCTGTGGGAACAAAGTTATCTATAGATGATTATCCAAAATATCCTAGTGAGGTGGAGGACATGAGTAGAGTACCTTATGCTAGTGTAGTTCGCAGTCTTATGTATGCTAGGGTCTGTACTAGACCAGACATTGCCCAAGCAGTGGGAGTCCTGAGTTGGTTTATGGCTAACCCTGGACGGGTACATTAGGACACAGTTAAGAAAGTATTTAGATATTTGAGGGGTACATCAGATTACTCCATATGTTACCATGGTAACTCTTCTGGATCTCTGCATTTAGTTTGTATTTGTGGGTTTGTGTATTCAAATTGGGTAGGTGATATTGACAGCAAGAGATCCACCAGTGCTTATGTGTTCACTATGTTTGGTGGTGCTATCAGTTAAATGAGTAAGCGACAACCTATGGTTGCTTTGTCCACTACAAAAGCTGAGTACATGGATGCTACTCATGCTTGTAAGGAAGCCATTTAGCTTAGGAGATTGTGTTCTGATGTTGGTGTTGATGTAGAATAGATTACTATTTGGTGTGACAGTCAGAGTGCTATTTGCCTTGCGAAGAATCCAAATTTTCATGCCAGAACGAAGCACATTGATGTGTAGTTTCACTTTGTGAGAGATATGGTGGAAGATGGAAAGGTAAATTTGGAGAAGGTAGATACTATGAAGAATGTTGCAGATGCATTAACGAAACCAGTGGGCACTGAGAAGTTCAGATGGTGTTCAGAGTCTATGGGCCTTTTGGCATATAGTGGTTAGTTCCTGTTATGTTCCTGTTGCTCTTACAATGTGTTCGACAAGTGGGAGAATGTTAGGAATAAGGTGTCTCAACCTTGGATAATTCCTATTCTTATTATTTGTTTTGTAAAATGTATTTCTTGCAAATAATGTAATTAAGTGTTAGTATACATGTCTAGTTGGCATGTTAATGTGTCACTCCACTTGATGTGTCGGCATCTTGAATTGTGTGTAAGGAGATCATGGCTGAAATGGTTATCAAGGATTCATATGACACATAAGAGCTATGTTTGGAAGATTCAATGATAGGTGAAGACATGTGGCAATTGATAAAAAAATTTCAGGTTCCTATTTTCTCAGAGAATGGTAAAACCCTAACACGACTATCTTTGGAAGTTTCCCTAAAAAGGAAGTGCATGATATAAGTGTTTTTAAGGGTTGTGAAGATAGGAGAAGTTAGTGTATTGTTGGAACATTTTATGCTGCTACGATTAGTCTTCAAGAGTTGGAAAATCTTCTGAAAGAACTTGCATTGCAAGTGTATTGTAAACTATAATAGTTTTGATTAATACACTGTGCAAGTTTTGGAGTGCTGGGGTTTTTACTGAAAGGTTTCCCCAGGGTAAATCATTATGTCATTCTCTATTTTCTATATGCATGGTATATGGCTGCAATATCATTGTTAAAGTAGTTAACGAATCTGAAATTGTAAGGATTTAAAAGAATTTGCACAATACTTTCCTTTAGAGATTAGTGTAGGAAGTTGTTTCCACACCTAAGTTTCCTTACAAATGTTCCACTCTCTCCTGTTCAATCTTCCACAACTCCACCTGCGATTCAACTTTCGCGTGATGGCTAGGATGTAGTGCTTGCTTTGGATTCACCAGCTAGTTGGGTGTAGGTGTGGGATTTCGTGCACCTCTCATCCTCCCCCATGGATGAGCAATAAACTTATGCTTTTTGATGGGATTTTTAGTGGGATGTGTTAAATATGTTTTCTTGGGTCTAAGGTGTTTTTTTGCTAGTAGCTCATTTTTGTTGTGTATCTTCCCTCATAATGGGCTTTTGAGCTACTATAGCATCCTGTATGGATTTGCGGTTTTCAGAAGAAAAACCAATCATAAATATGTTTTTATCTTAATTGCATGTATATGACTATGATTCTAGGGTTTCTTCCCGATTCTTTCACGGAGGAGTCCTTGAATCAACTTTTATTAATATAAATATGGTGGCTTGTCCACTTTGGCTTAAAAAAAATAAAATTCACATGATTTATTTTTTGCATGTATTTAAAGTAAAATAAATTAAATCATGATTTTAATTTGTGATACAAAGTGATTAAGCCCAAAATATCCCAGAGTAAAAACCCCACTCTAATACCAAATGTAATGCCTAGATTTAAAACACTAGAATGGACATTGAACGACCTATTTAATCTACTCAAACAGACTATTATGCACACATTTTTTCTTTTTTTTTAAACAAAATGACTCACTATGTTAATAAAGAAACATGGTGTGATTCTACTTGATATAATATTTAACTAAAATTTGCAATGACAATATATCTACTTAGAACATTAAAGTTAAACATGGTGTTAAAATTAACAAATAAGACTTCCCCTTGCATACCTGAGACCCTCTTCATGTTCATATGTTGTGCTCATGTACCAATTACTTATTCCTACATAAAGTGCTACAAAATTAGGTGCATAATATAAGACCAATTGCAAGTTTAGTACTTGATTATGATGACAATTTCCCTCATAAATATATTAGATAGAAAAATAATAAAGTTAGTTACATCAGAATTTGACAAAGGAAATAAGTTTGTGAGACATGAAGATATAGTAAACCAATCTCATATTAATTATATATAAGGACAAGTTATGAAAGTATTTTCAAGGATGCCATTATATAGATCTCAAACAGTTACATTCCCATTTAAGAAAGTCTTCTATTTAATTACTTAATACGCTTCATAACCAAATACCATAAAATGTCATTCAAAATGAATTTCCTAAATAGATGTATGATTATGATTAGATGTATTCCAATAGAAAAGAAATAAAAAAGGTATGCTCTCCTCCCTTCCAAATGGCATCATGAGACCCTTTAAGTCCTAGCCAACCCTCGAGAAATTAAACAATTTTTTATTTTCACCATTATGATCAATGGTGAGCTTCCTTAAATAACCAAAATGACAGTGTCCAATCAAGGTATAAAGATCCTTCATTTATTTGCATTTAAAAAAAAACAAAAAAAACTAATATCTAATCATAATGTTATGAGAAAGAATTGCTAACACTATAATAACATCTAGAAGAAACATTATCATGACCTTTAACATCGATTATAATAGGCTGCAAAATTTACATGAGGTTCCTGATAATAGTTTAAAAAAAAGAATTTACACCTAGAAAGTTATAACCCGTGAAACCTTTAAACTAGCGCTACATAATTAATCTTCCAAATAATTCAAACTTATTATATACTTGCATATAACAGAATGCCTCACTAAACATTGATGTATCTATGTAATTGGTGAAAAGGCCAAAATTTGACGTAAGAGTACATATGATGTTGGGCACAACAGAACGTAGCATACATAGCCTATCATTCACAACCTTTTGTTTCTCCTGCTATTTGACCTAGAATAAGTTCTCTACAATCAACATTACCAACCTCTTCTCATTCTTTCCCTCTCCCCATTTCCCTTTCTTGATAATGTACAATTCACAGATACTCAAAACAATTTTACCATTCATTTTCTATCCTAGATACTAGAAACAATTTTTGCATTACAACACCATGTAATCTTTTGGCAATGCCTAAAAATAGTTTTACAATTACAAAAAATATCATATAACCATTTGGCAATACCTCCACTAATTAAAATTTTCATTACAACCATGTAAATCTTGAATTATTATCTCATTTCAGGTTCATGGTATGCCTTAGCTAAGGAATGATTAAATTTCTAATATTCCCATTTGACAATGTTATACCCAGATTAACAATAGACTCTCAAATACAAATACCCTCCTCATCTTGTCCCTCTATTTACTCTTCATTATCCACACATAATGTTGGAAACAATTGTCTGAAGGAAATTGCTACTCAATTATGTATTGTCTTTGATGTCACACAATTTCATAGTCCGCAGCAATCAGATCCTACCGAGCTCAGTCGGTCTGCCAGACAGGAATATTAGTGCTTACCGAGTCCACTCGGTTATCGAAGAAAAGCAGTGTCTACCGAGTTCACTTGGTTACCAAAGAAAATTTAGTATTTACCGAGTTCACTCGGTTATCGAAAAAAAGTTAGTGTTTACCGAGTTCACTCGGTTATCAAAAAAAAGTTAGTGTTTACCGAGTTCAGTCGGTCATCGAAGAAAAGTTAGTGTTTATCGAGTTCAGTCGGTTATTGAAGGTAAAAGATTGTCGGTGTTTATCGAGTTCCCTCGGTCTCCGTAAGATTATAGAAAGTTATGGTCACTGAGCACTGTCGGCCCTTGAAGGATTTTTGCAAATAGAGTTTGCTTAATTCAGTCGACTGTTATACTAAATAATGGCGATTTGAAAAATCTAAAATCATATAAATAAAAGGTCAAATGTGAAAAGTAAACAAGAAATACAGCAGAAGATTTACAGAAGAAAAGCAGGAAAGGTGTATGCGAATTTGTGAAGGATGTTCAGATATCCTTGAGGTGCAGCAGAGATTTATTCGATCAGAAAGGATCAGACTTATGCAGAACAAAGATCTGTAATCAGCAAGATAGTTGCATTATTATACAGGTCATTTTTCATTGTTACCTTCTTATCATTGTAACAGTGAATTCTAAATCTCTTAACCGAGTTGGTTTAACAACCATATTGTAAATCCTCTAACAAGGTGACAATTCCATTGAATTGTTTTCAAGACCTCTTACCAGGCCACTCCTAGCAGGGTGTTTTAAATCCTCTAACAAGGTCACACCTAACAGTGTTTTTTGTAACCTTTTACCGGGTTGGCTTCTAACCGGGAATCACTTCAGAAAAGTGAAAATCAGTATCTAGATACATTGGTGGTTTTTCCCATATTGGGTTTCCATGTTAAATCTTGTGTCTCTTGTGTTCTTAATTGCTTTCTCAATCATATACATGTGCTGATGAATATCTAAAGATAATTTTGCTAATACTTTCTGCATCTTCAAAGTTACTGCAATCTATTTACCGAGTGCTAAAACAGATAACATTGTTAAGATATCCTAAGGGATCTGGAAAGAATTAATTGTGAAGTGTTTTATGGTTGACTGATTCACCCCCCCCTCTCAGTCACTTCATCCATATTCCATCAATTGGTATCAGAGCTTTTGGTGCTTGCAGGAAGGGTTTCAAAGACCTAAGCTAAAGATCAGGATGTCTTACAAGAGGGAAATTCCAAAGCTCAACAAAGATAACTTTTCAGCATGGCAAGGTCTCATGCGACTTCATCTGGCTTCCATTGGTGATTCAGGATGCAAATACATTGATGAAGAATACACAATTCCTAATGGCGCATTAACTGTTGAAGACATTGCAGATAAAAAGACTCACAACACCATGATGATAGACATTGCATCTTCTCTCAGCTATGAAGAATTTGATGATATTAAAGACTGCACTACTGCATATGAAATGTGGATGGCACTGAAGAAAATATATGGTGGTGATGCAAATGTGAAAAGAGCCAAAGCAGAAAGCCTAAGAGGACAGTTTGACAAGATGAATATGAAGGAAGATGAAAACATTGCAAAATATGTTGAAAGAATCAAAGCAAGTGTAAGTGCAATTAGAGCTTCTGGAGGAACAATCTCATATGAGACTGTTATAAGTAAGGTACTCAAAACATTACTCCCTATCTATGCAATAAGAGTATCAGCTATTCAAGAAAGAAGATGTGAAACAAACCACAATATAACTTTGGATGCTTTAGTTGGAAGATTGACAGCCTTTGAATTAGACAACTATGACAACTATGTTCCAAATTCCAAAAATATTGAATCAGCATTTGAGGCCAAGGTTTCACTAAAGAAGAACAAGAAAATTAAAGAAGTTCAGTCAGAAAGTGAAGAAGTATCAGAAGAAAGTTCTGATAGTGATCTTGAAATTGTAGAAGCATTACTTGCAAAGAAGTACTCTAGAGGGAAAGGTAAATATAAAGGTAAAACTCCTTTAATCTATTTTTCATGTGAAGAAATTGGACATATTGCAGCTAGGTGCCCAAAAAAGCAAGTCAAGGAAGTGAAGAGAAGTCACAAGTACTATGGCAAAAAGAATTTCAAATCATATAAGGATAAAGGTAAGAAATCATATTTTATGGCTAAAGATTCTGATGATAGTGAAGAAGAAATTGTCTTTATTGCTATAAAAGATGAATCTGATGATGATGAAGATAAGATGGCACTTATTTCTCATATAAACAAAGATGATATATGGATAATAGACAGCGGATGTTCACACCACATGACTGGTGACAAGACAAAATTTGAATATCTAGAAGACTGTGACAGTGGTAATGTAAGATTTGGAAACAATGAACCTTGTTGTATAAAAGGAAAAGGAAGAATCTCATTAACCAAAGAACTCATATGTGATAATGCTTATTGGGTTGAAGGACTAAAACATAATCTTCTAAGTGTAGCACAGCTAATCAACACTGGTTTCAAGGTTGAATTCATGAATGGTCAAGCAAGACTGCTGGATGGAAAAGGAAAAATCATTGGATCAGGCAAACAAACAAAAGGTAACTTATTTTATATTGATCTCAGTGAATATTCATGCTTTATTGCTCAAATAGAAGAAATTTGGCTATGGCACAAAAGGTTATGTCATGTGAATTTTGATAACATGATAAAAATAAGCAAATTCAAGAAGGTTAGAGGCATTCCTACTTTGAAGAAACCTGACACTGGTCTATGTAAGAATTGTCAGATTGGCAAAATGAGTAAAACTAGTTTCAAGAGTAAGAACTATCAGTCTAAAGAAATTTTGGAAATTGTGCATACTGATTTATGTGGACCTATTAGTATACAAAGCTATACTAGAGATAAATTCTTTATTCTTTTCGTTGATGATTATTCTAGAATGATGACTGTTATGTATTTAAGAGAAAAATCAGAAGCATTTGAAAAGTTCAAATGGTACTTAGCAAGAGTGGAAAAGGAAACAGGGAAAAGATTGAAATGCTTAAGATCAGACAGAGGTGGTGAATTCATTGTTAAATTAGGTGAAATACTAATCTCCCAAGAACACCTGCATGCATAACCCTGTCACATGGAAGAAGCAAAGCACAGAAGCAAGAAAAATCATGGAGGCCAAAAAGCCAGAGACATCTTATGGACATGCAAAGAGAAATCTCTATTATGATCCAATAAGTGAATTATCTCAAAAAGAATGTACAAAGGGTTCAACCATATAGGTGAACAATAAAACCCTAAAGCTATAAAGCAAAAAATAAAGCTAGGTTGCACATTATAATTAATAAATATATTAATTATAATGCACCTAAAAGATAGCTTAAGTAAATAGAGTAATAAATGACTTAATTAATTAAATCAAAGTGATTTAATTAATAAGCATAAAGTATGATTACTCTAACACCCCCCCTTAAGCGTAGCTCAAGAGGGAAGCTAACCTAGCACAGCTATGAAAGCAGAAAATGGGTCCCGGCAACAAGGCTTGATCAGGTACCCAGTACAAGAAAAAAAATTAGATGAAGGAAACAAAGCCTCCAATCTAGGGAATGTCCCAAAGAAAGGAACAAGAAAGAGCATGAAGCATCTCCGAAGCATGAAGCTGCAAACACTGTCAGAAGAAACTGCTGGAACCCCCATTGAAGTGCATGACCAGGTAGAGAAGACAAAGTCTGAAGAGCTGATCAATCAAAGAGGTGACCTCCAAAATAGGAATGAATGAGTGTCTATATAGTAGATGAACCATCTCACCGAAATGCATAGGTGCCTAGCCACTGCATCCGCCTAGTACATAGGAACAAAAACTGAATACGTAGATCACTCAACCGAACCAAGGAAGCAATAGAGCCAACAGGTGAACCCCCCCATAATGCTGAACGGGGTGACAGGAACACTGAAATGCAATGCCAGAAACATCTGCAAGAAGAAGAAACAGGAACACCTATGTGCAAAAGAAGGTACAAGCACAGGATAAAGGGCGGTGTCATAGACACAGTCTACATGGGCTAATGTCGTGGAAGGTACGCTCACTTGACAAGAGTGGATGCGCCTATAGTGGCAAATGCATCAGAATCCCCCCATGGCACTTTATAACTGAGTGCGAGTACAAACAAACACAAGGAGTACAAGATCCCAGATATGCAAAAGTAGGCACTTTATCTCAGTGCGTTTACAGAAAAAAGAATGCAATAGAAGAGAAGCATACAATGCTCAAAAGACAGAAAGAAGAGTGAGCTATGAACTCAGAAGAAGAGATCCCCGGACCTGTAGAACCAAGCACTCCACCAGAGGGCATAAACTGCATAACTCAGAGGAGTGAAAACTTGGAGTAGAATCTGGAAAAATAACCTCTGCCACTGAATAGCACACTGAACCAGCTTTCCAAAAATACCAAGTTTGCTGAAAACTGAGCCCGGATGTGAGAGATATAGTGTCCGGAATGCAAAAAGTACCCGTGACTTTGACTGGTAGAAAACCCTTGCAAACGGAAAAATCAAACAACCAAACTGAAAAAAATAGAAAGGTCTCGGAACCAGCTTTCCGTCGATATCTCGTTTGGCAAAAAATTCCATCGTATGCTCAAGTTACGGCAAAAACAGTGACAGGTGCTCTGGCAGGCACCTGAAAAAGAAAACCTCTGAATTCAACAGCCTGGTGCGAAAAATGGAAGAAGAATCTAGAAAAAAGCTCTACGTATAAAACGACCGTCTCAGAATCATCTTTCCGATGATGTCTCGTTCGCCCACTAACTCCTCCGTATGAGCAAGTTATGCCAAAAAAAGCATCAGGTGCTCCAGAAAGGCAAAAAAGCAGTCCTGCATTCGAAGGCATGGTATGAAAAACGAGGCAAAAAACTTGAAAAGAAACCTCCATAATTGCGTTTGTCTCGGAAAGAGCTTTCCGATGATATAAAAAACTCCCAAATACGCCTCCAGATGAAGAAGATATGGCAAAAAAAGGCCCAATTACCCTTAAAATAGAGCCCTAAAAAAAATTAAAAAGCATGTCTGCTGATGTCATGCTGACGTCAGCAGAGGGCCTGGGGGATGAATCAGGAAACCCCGGGTCATGTGGGGGACCAGGGGCTGGTGCTGGTGCCGGCGGTGGGCGGGCCGGCGGAGCGGAGGGCACGGGCGCGGGCGGCGGGGGCCGACGGAGCGGAGGCCGACGGAGTGGAGGCCGCGAAGGGCGGTGGCGGCACGGGCGCGGGCGCGGGCGGCGGCTGGGCGGGCCGCGGAGCGGGGCCGGCTGAGGAGGCCAGCGGGGCGGCGGAGGAGCCGCGGGGGTGGCGCCCGGGTGGCCGCTGGGTGGCGCCCGGGAGGCCGTCCCTTAAAAAAAATTTTAATAATTTTTTTGAAAATCGCCGTCTCGGAGTGCGTGCCAGGGCCGTACGGCCTTAGTATGCAAAAATTTTTTTGCCTCAGATGTCACTGTGTCCAAAATGGACAAGTTTTATATGGATTTAGGGGTTCTTGGGCCTTCCGGACACAATGGTGGTGTTCGTTTTTGCCCAAGGTGAGCCAAATTTTGGCTTCCCCCCAGATCCACAAAAAAAAACTCCTGAAACCCTTGAAAACCTCCTGCTTCTGAAACACTTCAACAAAACACGAACAGCGAGCAGCAAGATGGCTCTGATACCATGTTAAATTAGGTGAAATACTAATCTCCCAAGAACACCTGCATGCATAACCCTGTCACATGGAAGAAGCAAAGCACAGAAGCAAGAAAAATCATGGAGGCCAAAAAGCCAGAGACATCTTATGGACATGCAAAGAGCAATCTCTATTATGATCCAATAAGTGAATTATCTCAAAAAGAATGTACAAAGGGTTCAACCATATAGGTGAACAATAAAACCCTAAAGCTATAAAGCAAAAAATAAAGCTAGGTTGCACATTATAATTAATAAATATATTAATTATAATGCACCTAAAAGATAGCTTAAGTAAATAGAGTAATAAATGACTTAATTAATTAAATCAAAGTGATTTAATTAATAAGCATAAAGTATGATTACTCTAACATTCATCTCCCATGATTTTAACAACTTTTGCATTGAAAGAGGAATCAAAAGACAGGTATCAGATCCTAGAACTCCTGAGCAGAATGGAATAGCAGAAAGAAGAAACAGATCTATTATGGATTGTGCAAGGACTCTAATGATAGAAAAGAACATCGCTATAAAGTATTGGAAGGAAGCTATCAGCACTACAGTTCATACCTTGAACCAGGTACAACTGAAGAAAGACACATTCAAAACTCCTTATGAATTATGGTATGGCTATAAACCCAATATAAGTTACATGAAAATATTTGGTAGCAAGTGTTATATCTTAAAAGAATCCAGAAGAAATAAATTTGATGTGAAAAGTGATGAAGGAATATTCCTAGGATATTCTAGCAAAAGCAAGGCATACAAATGTCTGAACTTATCTACTCACAAAGTCATAGAAAGTATACATGTAAAATTTGATGAGTTTGCAGAAAAGACTGAGGAAGAAAGCAAAAGGGAACCTGAGAACTACAGAAGATTCATTTACATTGAACCTGAAACATTGGCAGACACAACTATTAGTAAGGAAACTATATCTACCGAGCCGAGCATAGTTACCGAGTCACAAACCGAGTCACAAGAAGAAGTTCAAACTGAGTCACAGGAAGGAATTCAGACCGAGTCTCAGCCTGAAGTTACCAAGCAAATATCTACCGAGCCCGAGCAACCTGAAGAAGAGATCCTAGAAGACAACAACATGAATCATTCAAAAGACAAGGAACCTATACTAGCCAAATATGTCAGAAGACATCATACACCAGATCAAATCATTGGAAACAAATCAGATGGTACTATGACAAGAAGCAAGCTAAAAGGTACATGTCTGCTTATTGACTTTGAACCTAGAAATATCAAAGATGCATTGGAAAATGAAAGTTGGATTGAAGCAATGAATGAAGAATTAGAACAAATACAAAAGAACAAAACTTGGACTCTTGTACCTAGGCCTAAAGATAAGAATGTAATTGGAACAAAATGGGTATTCAGGAATAAGCTGAATGAAGATGGTCAAGTATCTAGAAACAAAGCTAGACTGGTATGTAAAGGTTATTCTCAAGAAGAAGGTATAGATTATGGAGAAACTTTTGCTCCTGTTGCAAGATTAGAAGGTGTAAGAACTCTACTTGCTTATGCAGCACACAAAGGATTTAAGGTATATAAGCTGGATATAAAATCTGCATTTCTCAATAGAATTCTTGATGAAGAAGTCTACATTGAACAACCTGAAGGTTTTGTTGATCCAGATAAAAGGGACATGGTCTGCAGGTTACACAAAGCATTGTATGGTTTAAAACAAGCTCCTAGAGCATGGTATGAAAGACTCCATAACTATTTGATTCAGATTAATTTCAAAAGAGCTAATGATCACAGTAATCTATATATTAAAGAAGGACCGGATGACAAAATTGTATTGGCAGAAATATTTGTGGATGATACTATATTTACAGGGAATGAGGATCAGTGCAAAGAATTTTCAGAACAAATGAACAAAGAATTTGAAATGTCTATGTTTGGTTTAATAAAATTCTTTGTTGGTCTTCAAATTCAGCAAAGCAAGAATGGTATATACATTACTCAATCCAAATACATTAAGGAAATACTTAAGAAGTTTGGTATGGAAGATTCAAAACCAGTTGGTACACCCATGTGTACTGGACTGAAACTTACCAAAAATGATGATTCAAAAGAAGTTGATCAGACCCTATACCGATCTATGATTGGAAAATTGCAGTATGTAGTACATACAAGACCTGATATTGCCTTAGCAGTCAGTATAGTAGCTAGATTCTCAGCAAAACCTAAGGAAAATCACATGATGGCAATCAAAAGAATCTTAAGATACTTAAGAGGAACTGAAGAATATGGTTTGTGGTATAAATTTGGAGGCAATATAGACTTGAAAGTGTTTACTGATGCTGATTGGGCAGGAAACATTGATGACAGAAAAAGCACAAGTGGTGGAGCATTTTTTCTTGGAAAAAAACTGGTATCCTGGACTAGTAAAAAGTAGAATTGCACATCTCAATCCACAGCTGAAGCAGAATATGTTGCTGCTGCAGTAAACTGTTCAAATATTGTTTGGTTTAAATAGCTATTAGAAGGTATGAAGGTTGAAATCAAAGAACCAGTTGTTATATTTTGTGACAATACCAGTGCAATAAACATCTCTAAGAATCCAGTGATGCATTCCAAAACCAAGCACATTGCTATTAAATATCACTTTGTCAGAGAATTGGTGCAGGATAAGGAAATCAGATTAGAATATATTCATACAAAAGAACAGATTGCAGACATTTTTACCAAACCATTACCTAAGGATGCATTTGTGTATCTAAGAGGTAAGTTAGGGGTCATTCCCCTATCCGAGGCTCACTAAATACAGTTTTAGTGATGCATCAACCAGAACATGATTGAAAATCAACCTGTTGATGCAACATATTCAAGGAATCATTGCATATGAATCAGTACTTGAGGTACATTAATTTTCACCGGTAATATGTGAATTGTCTTTGGCATGTGTTGTCAAAGAGGGAGTGTTTGCTATGTCTTTTCTATTACTTCAAGAAATTTTCAATAGTCAGAAGGAAGAATTTTCAGGATACAGGAAGTTTGCTGACAGAGGGAGATTTGAATCTGAACCGAGCTAACTCTTTCAAATTTCTTATGATATGACATATTGTGTTGCCATCAATGCCAAAGAGGGAGATTGTTGGAAACAATTGTCTGAAGGAAATTGCTACTCAATTATGTATTGTCTTTGATGTCACACAATGTCATAGTCCGTAGCAATCAGATCCTACCGAGCTCAGTCGGTCTGCCAGACAGGAATATTAGTGCTTACCGAGTCCACTCAGTTATCAAAGAAAAGCAGTGTCTACCGAGTTCACTTGGTTACCAAAGAAAATTTAGTATTTACCGAGTTCACTCGGTTATCGAAAAAAAGTTAGTGTTTACCGAGTTCACTTGGTTATCGAAAAAAAGTTAGTGTTTACCGAGTTCAGTCGGTCATCAAAGAAAAGTTAGTGTTTACCGAGTTCAGTCGGTTATCGAAGGTAAAAGATTGTCGGTGTTTACCGAGTTCCCTCGGTCTCCGAAAGATTATAGAAAGTTATGGTCACCGAGCACTGTCGACCCTTGAAGGATTTTTGCAAATAGAGTTTGCTTAATTCAACTGACTGTTATACTAAATAATGTCGATTTGACAAATCTAAAATCATATAAATAAAAGGTCAAATGTGAAAAGTAAACAAGAAATACAGCAGAAGATTTACAGAAGAAAAGCAGGAAAGGTGTATGCGAATTTGTGAAGGATGTTCAGATATCCTTGAGGTGCAGCAGAGATTTATTCGATCAGAAAGGATCAGACTTATGCAGAACAAAGATCTGTAATCAGCAAGACAGTTGCATTATTATACAGGTCATTTTTCATTGTTACCTTCTTATCATTGTAACAGTGAATTCTAAATCTCTTAACCTAGTTGGTTTAACAACCATATTGTAAATCCTCTAACAAGGTGACAATTCCATTGAATTGTTTTCAAGACCTCTTACCAGGCCACTCCTAGCAGGGTGTTTTAAATCCTCTAACAAGGTCACACCTAACAGTGTGTTTTGTAACCTTTTACCGGGTTGGCTTCTAACTGGGCATCACTTCATAAAAGTGAAAATCAGTATCTAGATACATTGGTGGTTTTTCCCATATTGGGTTTCCACGTTAAATCTTGTGTCTCTTGTGTTCTTAATTTCTTTCTCAATCATATACATGTGCTAATGAATATCTAAATATAATTTTGCTAATACTTTCTGCATCTTCAAAGTTACTGCAATCTATTTACCGAGTGCTAAAATAGATAACATTGTTAAGATATCCTAAGGGATTTGGAAAGAATTAATTGTGAAGTGTTTTATGGTTGACTGATTCACCCCCCCCTCTCAGTCACTTCATCCATATTCCATCAACATAAATCATAGCATTTGAAATACACTACATTATCTATCTCTTGACATATTGTGTACTGACATGTAACTCTGAATCAATCTACTAAACATCTTTCAGAATTCTTAAAAACATTTACATATTTAAATCTTGTCCCAAAACTAACTAATACAAAAATACTAACTTCCTAAATGGTGATGTTGGCAAAATAGGCTCTTAACAAAAAGTTACAAACTAAAACCCCTCAGAAATACAAGCCCTATGTTATTACATCATGAATCCTTGACCAATAAAACAAGGGACCAAAAGGTTTTTAAACACTTCATGCTAACAAATAAAACAAACTATACACATATGACAACATGCCTGATCAAGCAGCATATATATTTACCTTGATCACATATCAAGTAATATTGTTGTGCATATCCTATTTTTAGTGCAGGCATACTACATTTTGAACATAATCTTTTATTATTTCAAAGCTTCAAGAATGTAATCATCAATTCATGATCATATAATTTTTTATTTACCATATTCATCGATGTATCTTCAAAGCTCACCAATACCCATCACTTACGGCTAAATAAAAAAAAATCCTAATTAAATACTTCAAAGTCCTATCCAATTTCTTTAATAAAAAAGAAATCCCTACCCACAAAATCCTAACCTACTAAACACTCCCAAGAAAACCTTTAAAAAGAGAGAAAAAAATATCACACACCGTACCGTAGCATACAAACATTATTTGACTTATGTATACAAACCTTTCATAGAATGAGTTGAATTTTACACTCTGCAATGAAATCATAGAAACAAACAACGGTCATGTAATGATGGAGAAATAATGGAGAGGTGGGATAGGGGAGTATAAAGTATAGTAGCCCAACAAGATTACATTTGAAAATAGTCACGAGGACTAGACAATGCAATTACCAGAATGGAAACTCTAACATATGAAGTGGTTACAAATACTGAAAATGAGCTCCCCAATTTCTAGATTTGAGAATTTTGAATGGGTTCAGAAATTAATAGGAGAAAAGCTACATGCTACAAGTGTTGCATGTTTTTTTATCATCATCATTATCACTTTAGAAAGACTTCTCCCAGTAGGCACAAGAAACTCTAATAAACCATCAAAAGCCCCTAAAATAAATTCAAGCTTTGAGACAACAACATACTTATTAATCAAGGATGGGTCCTAGTTTAGGATAGGAAGAAACTCCTGCATCTAATCCTTTGAAAGAGAAAGGTTTTGACATTTTAAAAGCCCTTCACGTGCTCTCATCCTTTTCAAGAACACCCACTCTCCAAGTTGTTCTCCTTTTCGGTATCATAAAAAACCCTTCAATTTGGTTCTGTCTTTGATTTTTACAAAACCTTAGATATATGTAATAGCTGAAAATGTGGGCTACAACTTGATATTAATAGAAAATAATTAATAGAATGAAAAAAGAGAAACTCATTCTAAGATTGCAGTCGCAACCAAATTTGAGGAACACCCTTCGTTAATGACTCAATCTAAAGCAGAATAATAATTTGCATAGCTAATTCAACATCTAATGTTCATGACTAACTGTAAACAGGGTAGTAATAATATTTACCAAATCTTTAATTCAAGACCCTAAGAATGATTAAACAAAATCACCAAATAAGAAAGAGGAAGAAACACAAACATCACATTTTCTCATGCTCACTCAAACGATGCATATGGAAAATAAAATTTAGCATAGATGCCTCATCCCAGTTACAAGTCCCATAGCCACATTTCTCTGGAGGCCACCGGGCGAGTGTGACACATAAGAAGTCATTATTTGTTTCTGCTATAGCAGTTTCACTATGGATTGCAACTTTAACAACAACACTCTTTTCAAATAGCTTATGGCATTCAGCTCTGTTGTTGCAGAAGGTAGCCAATATGAATATCCAAATCCACATGCAATGGGAAGTCATGGATATAGAGTAGTAGCATCTCACAGATGTCATTTCAGCTACTCCATATGCATAAATCTGGAATTCAAGCCTTGGCACCATCTTGAGACACTCCAAAGAGGGAGGGAACATGAGGGCTAGGATAATCATTTCATGCATAATGCACTGCACCATGACAACCCCTATAAACCCTTCTACAAATTTTAACTGCAACCATCTATTCAAACTCCCACATCCTTAGGAATCATGGCTTCCTTTTATCAGTGGAGAAAGCCACCGAGAAATACACCATTTCTGCTTTGTAAAAAAAAGTACCTCCACAATGGAGAATTTTTTAGGGTTTTTAAGGCTTGAGGGATGACTGCCATGCTCTTCTCAACCATTCCAATGCAGCAAACCAACCGTTCCTAGAACTTTCACCCTCTAATAGATATTTAGTCTCTACCCTCTGAAAACTCCTCTAAAACATACTTGCATCATTTATTAATGAAGGAACAAGATCACCATGCCTCATAATTTCTCACTCCACCAACCTTTCTCCATTCCTCTTTCCCAAGAAATTATTCATGGAATGTTAGAGTAAGCATCATAATGTTGTCTTGATTATATCTAATGGCTTTTCTGTAAGACGAATGGTCATGGTAGTTGGCATATTTTTTTAAAAATGGATTACAATATTTTGGTCAAAAAGATGGTTAAGATTACCATGCCTCTTCAACGTCGACCATTAATTCTACCTAATATCTTAAATGCCTTCAAGGACACCCATGCCTTGTCGCTGCCTTGTTTTGATCGCTTCTTATCAGTAACCCCTCAACATTAAATGTATTGTCTCCCATTCTAAATTAAGTGTGCTTAGGAAGTTTCTCAATGGGTAACACTAGTTTAAGGCATTCTTAAAGTTAAGTATACATATCTAAATATAATTTATACATATTTAAATGTCTCTATTATATGCTTATAGGTTCAACATTACTCAATCATTTTTTATTGCAAGTAACTAAATATCTCTATTTTTAAAAAAAGTTATGTGAATGCTATTTGTATAATAAATATAATTTAGATCCTATGTATTCAGTTAAATCAATCTACATCTTTAACAAAATAATCTTATCATGATTAGAACATACATATTGTCTTAAGGTACATTTTATTACTATTTTCTAAAAGGGTGTATATATACACCTACATAGCTTAAACCTTATATTTGTATATAAAATAAATTATAATTAAATATATTTATTTTATCATATGTACAAAATATCACATACATGGAATCATTGCTCATTTATTCTCCATCTTTTCTTTATTCAAGGTTGATATGGCATCATGTTAATCTTTTATACTTCTCTCTAAGGTTTATAAAAATATTTTTCATTAACATCTTAAGAAAATATAAACAATGAATAAACATTTCTAGATAAATAATAATCCGTACCTTTCCTGATGGATCCATGTCTCTTGGTTAAATCTTTGTAGATCACGACCCATAGAGCTTGAATATTGTTTCCACCATCTTGATTACTCAAGTCCTTGCTTGAATCACACTAACTCAAAGTAATTAGTGGATATACTAAGCGTAAATAGAAACACATTAATTTATTCATACTCATCATATTGTAAAGTAACCAAATCATTTTAACCATAATTTATAGAAGAACACTTTTTTTTTTTAACATAAAATTTATTTAACTCTTGTTTGAGTTTTATTTCTTGCATCTACCTTTGTTTATAATCTCAAAATAAATTTGTCAAAATAGCAATACTCTTCCCACCATTAGACTGAATTAGAATATGGAAAGCAAAAAGGTATAAACTATGGATAAAGCGGATGACAGTGAATTTATATAATATTCCTTATTGAAACCAAGATGGTGATTCATGTTTGATAGTATTACTAACATACAAATATAATTATACTAAAACATGATAACTATCCTTTGTAGCATATCTAGAAGCTTATTTACATTATTTATATTAAACCATCATGCTAATAAATGTAGTTCTATAGTTGATAAATCAATTAAAAGACATTAAAATATTACAAAGATATTGCTTCAATGAAACATCAAGAGTACACAAACTTGTAAAAGTTGAAATTGAACTATTTAACCCATGCAATGCAATCTTAATCAAGAAGTAATCATAAACCAATATTCATCTCTAGGCTATGCATCACATCCTCCACACCTAAGATTAAACTTCCTCCCAGAAGTTAGTAAAGAGGTAAACTCCTACGCTTGAGCATGTTTATTAGGAAAACAAATCAAACTTCTCCCCTGACATATAGTATGTAAATTTCAATGTTATCTTCAAGAATATCATTATAAAATAATTACTCATAAGGAAATTTTCCACAATCAAGGAGTGACACAACATTCTTCATATGTTCTCATATGTATGATGTATGAAATTGAAATTATCATAAATAATGTACCTCATATTTTAATACAACATAAGCCAATAGTGTCACTAATGATAGTTTTATTCACATTCGTTATGTTCTCTTCTTCTTCTTTATAACAACTCATTCAGTAATCAAATGTTGTTAAATGTCTGGGATGTCACAATGTACTAAAATGAAACACATCCATTATATCGTAGCCATAATACTTAAATATGCAATTATCTTTCTCTTCCATTTATTCTCTATCACTTTCTTTCTCACATGTCTATCCAAGAAATATAGCCATAAAAAAGGTAACCACAACACAAGTCACCTAAACCACAACACAAGACTAACACCAAATGGGATGAGGATGAATAGTGTTCCAAAATTCTCCTCTGAGAATCCATATCACATAAACAATTTCCATTAGGTCCTCCCCGAGGTACCTGTAAAAAGTAAAATATCATATGATCTAAGGAAAATGGATAGTAACTATACCATACCGGTCTCATTTACCCCTACATATTGATTCCTCAAGCCAACTAATCCCTCCATATAACCTGTCAAGGACCCCTCATCAGTATGATAGTTTACATTTTTCATATCATGATGCACAAGCTAGAAGTAACAAACATTCATTAAAGCCTCAAAACTAGAAAGCTTAAGTTTAAATCAAATAAATAATGGAAAGGCACAAATGATGATAAAATTTTAACGGCGGCCACCAAGAAATAATTCAAAAATTTTAAATGATAATTCATAATAACAAGTCCTTGAGGAAAAAAGGACAATTTTATAAAGCATTTAATCAATAACTTAAATAAATTCAAGACTGCTAGCCCCATCAATTCAAGATCAAATAAATAATCAAAAGAAGAAAAATCTAGTATCACATAAGCTTTTACAACACAATAACTTTGTGACTTCAATCAAGTCACCTAAGGGGGAGGAGGGGAATAAGGTGGTCTCAACCATGCTAAGCTCATGCATAAATCTCAATATCATCATATCCAAGTCTCACACAACCTGAGATGATTATATAGTAAATGTATCATCAATGATAGCTCTGCTCAATCTTCAAGGGTACACTTAGGTCCATTCTCACCCATGGGTAAACATATCAAGGATTGATTTTACACTATGAACCAAAAAATGTGGCTCTACATGTGGGGAATTCTATAGGGATTAAGATCCATCAAAGTCTTACACTCAATGAAGGGCCTATATCTCACAACATTGCATGCATCTCATATAGAAGAAATAAATCTAGTATGGAGCTATGACCAAAACAATATTTGATTGTAAGAATCAAATGTGGTCCTCTATCACTCAACACTTGATTACATGGTGTGCCTCTCATATAGCCTATGCTATGGGGCTACTACGAACATAACATAATACAATACATGACTAGTAGTATTCATTTTCAATCACAAACACTTCACCATCACACCACGATACAATAGCACATTCATAACTTTTGTTAGATATACACAAGTTTCATGAAAGGCACATTAAGGTGGATCTTCCATGGCATCCACCTCTCTGTTATCCAAGTTGGATGGAATAAATTACCCACTAGGGATACAAAACATTGACTGGTCTCATCACATGTTTATGATCTACAACTGATTGAATATCTGGATGAACTGAAGGAACAGTGATTAGAGATCACCGAGCTATTGAAGTTATATGTAAGATGATTAAATTTGTCAATATGTTGTCATTGATGTCAACTAGTTTTGAAAGTACTTATCATGATAGTTACCAACATAAGAACATTTATAGAAGGAAGAAAAGATGAAGAACTGAGATATCTACATTAGGAAAAGATGGATATGACAGATAAGGGTAAGGTAAACATTGGGTAACTTATTGTTGAGTCTATGGCTTTATATTGTTGACTTGAGCATGTTACAATTTGAATTGAACAAGTTGAATGTGGTCAGTAATTGAAGACTTTTGTACACACTGAGTCAATGCAGTGTATACTGAGTGATAGTAATAACCAAGTTAGTTATCATCGACACATTTCATTATTAACTGAGTATGGATGAAAACATTAAATGCGAAGAGCAGTCGACTGGAATTGATGAGCTGGAAGTTGTTATGATTTCAAGGTTAAGGATGAAGTTAGTTATGAGATCCATAATTGACATAATTCAGAGATGATCTAAAGGATCAGATTGAAACGTGTTAAAGACACATCTGTTGAGGAAGGTTTAACCGAAAAAATGGATGAAGGAGATTATGAGGCAAAATCTGATGGCTGATATGAAAACGGTTTACTTGTCTATTTAAGAGATGAGTTTCATTGTTGAAACATGCCAGACAAAAAGGAAACTGTAGAGATTTCGCATGAAGATTTTATTCATGCATTCCTGATCAAACTGGTCATAGAAAGGACCAAGTTGCAGACATTACCGAGTGTCAGAGAACTATTGATTTAAAAAATTTCTTAACCGAGTGGACTTAACAGTCTTATTGTACTATCCTATGGTATTCATTGAATGTAAAGTGTTATCTTGTTGACCCCATAGTGAATTCTGGTCAAAAGTTAATTGTTAGTGATAAATCCTCTAACCAGGTCACACCTAACAATGTACATTGTAACCCTTAATAGGGTTGGCTCTTTACCAAGCTCACTTCAAATGAGTGAATTATTTTGGGTTACTGGTCCCATGTGGTTTTTCCTTTTGCAGGGTTTCCACGTTAAATCATTTAATTATCTATTATGTGTTATTTGTTATGATTGTTTTTCTATCATACTTTACATATTGCATAGTTGATTTAGTTTGTAATCATAGTTTGGATAATTAATGGTATTCGGTAGATCGAACAGACAGATTGATATTTTATGTTACCGAGCTACATAAATTATTGAAATTGTTTTGTAAGGTGCATCTGGGAGTTTGGGACTATAGGATAACTGATCTAGCCGATTCACCCCCCTCTCAGTTATTCTAACACATGTCACTACACATATACATTTATGGAATTCACTATACAATAGTAAGGGACACATATACATGCACTCTTGTAGCTCAACAAAGTTATTTTTCATAAAGTACATTCATATCAAATTGTTTTGTCTTTTCTTGTGTAATGATTCACATGATTTTGTTTTTGCATGTATTTGAAGTAACATAAATTACATCATTATTTTAATTTATGATACAAAGTGATTAAACCCAAAATATCCCAGAGTAAAAACCTTGTTGTGATACCAAATGTAATGCCCAGATTTAAAACACTATAATGGACATTGAACAACCTATTTAATCTACTCAAACATGACTATTATAACCACATTTTTTCTTTTTTCTTTTTAAACATTTAATGACTCACTATATTAATAAAGAAACATGGTGTGATTCTACTTGATATAATATTTAACTAAAATTTGCAATGACAATATATCTACTTAGAACAATAAAGTTAAACATGGCATTTAAATAACAAATAAGACTTCCCCTTGCATACCTGAGACCCTCTTCATGTTCATATGTCGTGCTCATGTCCTAATTACTTGTTCCTGCATAAAGGGCTACAAAATTAGGTTCATAACATAAGACCAATTGCAAGTTCAGTACTTGATCATGATGACAATTTCCCTCATAAATATATTAGATAGACAAAAAATAAAGTTAGTTACATCAGAATTTGACAAAAGAAATGGGTGTATGAGACATGAAGATATAGTAAACCAATCTCATATTAATTATATATAGGGATAATTTATCAAAGTATTTTCAAGGATGTCATTATATAGATCTCAAATAGTTACATTCCCATTTAAGAAAGTCTTCTATTTAATTACTTAATAAGCTTCATAACCAAATACCATAAAATGTTATTCAAACCGAATTTCCTAAATACATGTATGATTATGATAAGATGTATTCCAATGGAAAAGAAATAACAAAGGTATGCTCTCCTCCCTTCCAAATGGCATCATGAGACCCTTTAAGTCCTAGCCAACCCCAGAGCAAGTAAAAGCTTTTTTATTTGCACCATTATGATCAATGGTGAGCTTCCTTAAATAACCAAAATGATAGTGTCCAATCAAGGTATAAAGATCCTTCATTTATTTGCAATTAAAAAACAAAAACAAAAAAAACTAATATCTAATCATAATGTTATGAGAAAGAATTTCTAACACTATAATAACATCTAGAATAAATATTATCATGACCTATAACATCGATTATAATAGGATGCAAAATTTACATGAGGTCCCCGATAATGGTTTAAAAAAATAAATTTACACCTAAAAAGTTATAATGCATGAAACTTTTAAACTAGCGCTACATAATTAATCTACCAGATAATTCAAACTTATTATATGCTTGCATATAACAGAATTCCTAACTAAACATTAATGTATCTGTGTAATTGGTGAAAAGGCCAAAATTTATCATAAGAGTACAGATGATGTCAAGCATAACAGAACAGAGCATACAGAGGCTATCATTCATAGCCTTTTGTTTCTCCTGCTCTCTGAGCCACCATAACTTCTCTACAATCAACATTACCAACCTCTTCTCATTCTTGCCCTCTCCCCATTTCCCTTCCTTGATAATGTACAATTCATAGATACTCAAAACAATTTTACCATTCATTTTCTATCTTAGATACTAGAAACAACTTTTGCATTACAACACATGTGATGTAAGCTTTCGGCAATGCCTAAAAAGAGTTTTACAATTACAAAAAATAGCATATAACCATTTGGCAATGCCTCCACTAATTAAAATTCTCATTGCAGTGATGTATATCTTGAATTATTATCTCATTTCAAGTTCATGGTATGCCTTAGGTAAGGAATGATTAAATTTCTAATATTCCCATTTGACAATGTTATACCTAGATTAACAATAGACTATCAAATACAAATACCCTCCTCATCCCGTCGCTATATTTACTTTCCATTATCCACACATAAATCATAGCATTTCAAATACACTGCATTATCTATCTATTGACATATTATGTACTGACATGTGACTTTGAATCAATCTATTGAACCTCTTTCAAAATTCTTAAAAACATTTACATATTTAAATCTTGTCCCAAAACTAACTAATACAAAAAGAATAATTTCCTAAATGGTGATATTGGAAAAATAGGCTCTTAACAAAATGTTACAAACTAAAACCCCTCAGAAATAAAAGCCCTATGTTATTTCATCATGAATCCTCGACCAATAAAATAAGGGACCAAAAGGTTTTTAAACACTTCATGCTAACAAATAAAACAAAGTTTACACATATGACAACATGCCTGACCAAGCAGCATATATATTTACCTTGATCACATATTGGGTAATATTGTTGTGCATATCCTATTTTTAGTGCAGGCGCACTAGATTTTGAACATAATCTTTTATTATTTCAAAGCTTCCAGAATGTAATCATCAATTTGTGAGCATATAATTTTTTATTTACCATATTCATCAATGTATCTTCAAAGCTCACCAATACCCATAACTTACAGCCAAATAAAAAATAATCCTAATTAAATACTTCAAAGTCCTATCCAATTTCTCTAATAAAAAAGAAATCCATGCCCGCAAAACCCTAACCTACTAACCACTCCCAAGAAAACCTTTAAAAAGAGAGAAAAAAAATATCACACCATACCGTAGCACACAAACCTTACTTGACTTATGCATACAAACCTTTCATAAAATGATTTGAATTTTACACTTTGCAATGAAATTATAGAAACAAACAACGGTCATGTAATGATGGAGAAATAATGGAGAGGTGGGATAGGGGAGTATAAAGTACAGTAGCCCTTCACATGCTCTCATTCATTTCTGCTTCAGGTTCATGGTATGCCTTAGGTAAGGAATGATTAAATTTCTAACATTCCCATTTGACAATGTTATACCCAGATTAACAAAAGACTCTCAAATACAAATACCCTGCTCATCCTATCACTCTACTTACTCTGCATTATCCACACATAAATCATAGCATTTGAAATACACTGCATTATCTATCTCTTGACATATTGTGAAAGATTTTTTATTTGCACCATTATGATCAATGGTGAGCTTCCTTAAATAACCAAAATGATAGTGTCCAGTCAGGGTATAAAGATCCTTCATTTACTTGCATTTTGAAAAAACAAACAAACTAATATCTAATCATGATGTTATGAGAAAGAATTTCTAACACTATAATAACATCTAGAAGAAACATTATCATGACCTATAACATCAATTATAATAGGCTATAAAATTTACATGAGGCCCACGATAATGGTTTTAAAAAAAGAACTTACACCTAGAAAGTTATAACCCATGAAACCTTTAAACTAGTGCTACATAATTAATCTACCAGATAATTCAAACTTATTATATACTTGCATCATGTAGGTTTTGTCCTGTTAATTTGTGAACCCATTCAAAATTCTCAAATCTTGAAATTGGGGAGCTCATTTTCAATATTTGTAACCACATCATATATTAGAGTTTCCATTCTGGTAACTGCATTGTCTAGTCCTCGTGACTATTTTCAAATGTAATATTGTTGTGCTACTATATGATGAAGGGTGCTCCCCTTAATACCACAAACACATAACAGAAATAGAGAAACAACAACAATATGCAAGAACAGAAAATTGGCTTCTTATTATCTCCACAAATGTGGAATTACAAACTTTCAAAATTACAATATGCAAAGCCACATGGGCATTCCCTTACAATATTCTGTAGGACAAAGCCTCGAACTATTACCCAGAACTATTCTGAACTGCCTAAGACAATAATACAGCCTTCCTTATATAGGCAATTTTCCACCGCCTGGGAAGGTTCCAGAATTTTAGCCAATAAGGCCGACCAAACTTAGAATTATTTTTATTTTACATTTCATTACATCATAGTCGGCTCAAAATAAATTTTGAAACCCGAACAGAAATTTTGAAGAAAAATCATTTTCTGCCATTTCAAGTGACCCAACTTCCGAAGACCATAAGTCATCACCAGTTGACCCAATTGACTATTGTAACCCCATTTCGGAAAGGGCGCGAGGAGCTCTACAACGCCTAAATTAAGCAAGCTTCATTCAGCCCAAAATTCGACCTCATCCGGGGCCTCTAAAGCCTTCAAAACTGAGTTCAAAGTTTCTGTCCCCTGCTGCCAATACCGAAAATCTTCAATGTCTTCCAATATACACTTGATCTGGCAATGAAACTTTACTGGCAGACTTGTATGACCAAAATGAACCTCCAAGAAAGAAATCAGATCATTCTGAGCACATACAAAAATTACCAAAAATAGTAACTTTCCATAAATAGCAGCTCTGCACAAAATAGCCCTTATTGAATATAAAAATAGAAATATTTTTTGGGTGATGCAAGATTGCTCTTACACCCAGGATGCTCCTGCATCACTATACTTTATACTCCCCTATCCCACCTCTCCATTATTTCTCCATCATTACATGACCATTATTTGTTTCTATGATTTCATTGCAGAGTGTAAAATTCAACTCATTATATGAAAGGTTTGTATGCATAAGTTAGATAAGGTTTGTATGCTACGGTAGAATGTGTGATATATTTTTCTCTCTTTTTAAAGGTTTTCTTGGGAGTGTTTAGTAGGTTAGGGTTTTCTGGGCAGAGATTTCTTTTTTATTAGAGAAATTGGATAGGACTTTGAAGTATTTAATTAGGATTTTTTTTATTTGGTTGTAAGCTATGGGTATTGGTTAGCTTTGAAGATACATTGTTGAATATGGTAAATAAAAAATTATATGCTCATGAATTGATGATTACATTCTGGAAATAATAAAAGATTCTACTCAAAATCTAGTATGCCTACACTAAAAATAGGATATGCACAACAATATTACCTGATATTTGATCAAGGTGAATATATATGTTGCTTGGTTAGGCATGCTATCATATGTGTAAAGTTTGTTTTATTTGTTAGCATGAAGTGTTTAAAAACCTTTCGGTCCCCTGTTTTATTGGTTGAGGATTCATGATGAAATAACATAGGGCTTTTATTTCTGAGGGGTTTTAGTTTGCAACATTTTGTTAAGAGCCTATTTTGCCAATATCACCATTTATGAAATTATTCTTTTTGTATTAGTTAGTTTTGGGAAAAGATTTAAATATGTAAATATTTTTAAGAATTATGAAAGAGGTTCAGTAGATTGATTTAGAGTCGCATGCGAGTACACATTTTGTCAGGAGATAAATAATGCAGTGTATTTCAAATGCTATGATTTATGTGTGGATAATGCAGAGTAAATAGAGCAACAGGATGAGGAGGGTATTTGCATTTGAGAGTCTGTTGTTAATCTGGGTATAACATTGTCAAATGGGAATGTTAAAAATTTAATCATTCTTTACCTAAGGCATACCATGAACCTGAAATGAGATAATAATTTAAGACTTACATGGCTGTAATGAAAATTTTAATTAGTGGAGGCATTGCCAAAAGGTTATAAGATATTTTTTGTAATTGTAAAATTATTTTTAGGCATTGCCAAAAGCTTACATGACATATGTTAAAATAAATATATTTAATTATAATTTATTTTATATACAGATATAAGGTTTAAGCTACGTAGGTGTATATATACACCCTTTTACAAAATAGTTAACAAAATGTACCTTAAAACAATATGTATGTTCTAATCATTATAAGATTATTTTGTTAAAGATGTAGATTGATTTAAATGAATACATAGGATATAACTTAGATTTATTATACAAATAGCATTCACATAACTTTAAAAAAAAAAGAGATATTTAGTTACTTGCAATAAAAAATGATTGATTTATTGGCAAGTTGACTATACTATTGTATATGACTAAATATAGTGTTGTCATTATGACAACAAAGTCATATAGTGTTTTGGAGTCAGTGCACATTATCAAAAGATCAGAATTTGGCTAAGTTTAGAAGACCGGACATTTAATAGAGCACCAGTAGATCAGAGCATCAACACACGTGCGTATGATAGAATTATGGTATGCACCCTTGAAGATAAGATGGTAAGAGTCTATTCGTGCTTAGTCTAAGAGAACATGATCAGATGTGCAAGTATGCAGAAGATATAGATAGTTGAAGAGCTACAACCAGTGAATGCCAGAACATAACAGAGTATGCGGCCCACTCTTGGTAATTTGATTAGCGATGATAATATTGTAGACACCTAAATTTGATTAACAATTTTAATTAAATTATTCATCTTACTCACATTATTGATTAAATAATCATTCATTATTTAATTAGTTAATGTCATCCATCTAGTTAATTAATATAATTAATTAACTATAGTCCAATTAATCTAATGGAAACCCATAACCATTTAATTAATTAAATCTCCTTTATCTATTAATTTAAATAGATGCACATATCCAATTAAATTAATTCACAAAACACCCTCTTTTCCTCTCACTTGGAATTAAATAAAATATTTAATTCTAAAATTCATGTCAATCCTCCTTAATTAGCTAATAACCCATGCTTAGATAATCTAACCCTCCACTCATTCTTTCTGCTCCCATCACATCTCCCTAATTCTCCACTTACCATCTAATCGAAGCCTAATCACCCCTTAATCATTTGCACAACCATAATCGAAGGATTAAGAAATACTAAACCATCTCAAGTCAACTCTCATGTCACATCACCACATCCTCCATCACCACATCCTCCAATGTCAAATCATAAAGCCTCTTAGACATCTATTACACACTTGTCCCCTTCACTCCTTGCAAAGTGGTCACATTCCTGAAGGATTTGGCCTCTCCTCTCATCCTCCCCCATTTTGACACTTATCACAATGCTATGCATTTGAGAAAGCAAAATCCATGTGCTCTCTCTTAGATGCATCTCAACCCTTCCTCAAGTTTGCATCTTGACCATCCATTCACCTCCCATTTGCCTTTATATTGAGCCTTTTTGTCCTTTATTTTCATCCATCTTTTATGCAAAGTTATCATGCTAGTTTGAGAGCCTAAAAACTACCAAGCTACCATTATAATGTCAAAATCTCCATTGAAGCTTGATCATTAGCATTTGAGCACACATATCTACATCATTTGGACAATATCTCTTCAACAAGGAAGGTTTGCTTTGATTTGGTGTTTTAGTTTAAGCTTTCTTTGGTCTAATCTTAAGTGTTATCTAGCTTGTTTTCTTGAATGTTTAGCTTGTTTTCTATTTATTCACACTACATATTTAGGTATTCCATTTTGGCACGCCTAGTGGGACCCACTTCAAGGGCCATTTCTCTTCATTTTTCTTATTTTTCTTCGCAAAACTAACCCAAATACTAAGGTTTTTTGTTGTTTGAGTGTGCTGCAAGGGTTTTTTGGGTATTTTGCAAGTTCAGGGCCAAAAAAGACACATTTGCACAAACATCCCACCTTCGGATTTTACACAGCATCAACATCCAAAAAATCTACAATTTTGCGAGAATGCTTGTACGGATAAGGGAATGCTTGTACGGATTGCGGGAACGCATTCCTACAATGAAACTTGTATTTTTCCTATCTTTTTCTTCTCTCTGTCATGACTTTACCAGTGACTGACTGTACCCTTTTTACAATATTGCATTCCCGCAACGTGGGAATGTGCGTTGACCAGGCGGGATTACCTGTGTACTTTTTGTAAGTCATACGACATTCACTCTTGTTTTTTTTTTTTGCCTTAATTTTCCACAAAGCCAGATTGCTGTTTGACTATTGTGGAAATGTTGTTTGACCTAGCGGGATTGACTGTTAACCTTTTGTAAGTCGTACGACCCTGTCATTTTTCTGAGGTTTTGCCTTCATTCTCGCAACCTAGGATTGACTATTGACTATACGTGAATGCTATTGACCAGGTGAGATTGCCTGTTGATCCTTTGTAAGCCGTATGACACTGTTATTATTTTTGAATTTTTTGCCTTCATTCCTGCAACGCGGGATTGACTATTGACTCCATGGGAATGTCGTTGACTACGAGAATGCATCTACAGGTATCATCCCCTGTCCAACATTTATTACTTTCTGGCAGTTTTTATTTCTAACAATCCTGCAGGATCGCTGGTATGGTTTGTGGGAACACATTTTTCTGTTGGGGGGATTGTAGGTGTTTGCGGGAATGTGGGTTTAAATTTTTCTAATTACCTAAAAACACAAAACTCACACATTACTCTTGGTGTTTAAAATAAATCAAAATGAAATCTCAAATGCCTAAGAAAAATAATCAAAAAATTTGCATTTTTTTAGATGTTTTAGTAAATTGCATTTTTGGAGGTCTTCAAAAATTTCTAATGGGTTTTAGTTTGTAACATTTTGTTAAGAGCCTATTTTGCCAATATCACCATTTAGGAAATTATTCTTTTTGTATTAGTTAGTTTTGGGACAAGATTTAAATATGTAAATATTTTTAAAAATTTTGAAAGAGGTTCAGGAGATTGATTCAGAATTGCATGACAGTACACAATATGTCAGGAGATAGATAATGCAGTGTATTTCAAATGCTATGATTTATGTGTGGATAGTGTAGAGTAAATAGAGCGATAGGATGAGGAGAGTATTTGCATTTGAGAGTCTGTTGTTAATCTGGGTATAACATTGTCAAATGGGAATGTTAGAAATTTAATCATTCCTTACCTAAGGCATACCATGAGCCTGAAATGAGATAATAATTCAAGATTTACATGGCTGTAATGAAAATTTTAATTAGTGGAGGCATTACCAAAAGGTTATATGATATTTTTTGTAATTGTAAAATTGTTTTTAGGCATTGCCAAAAGTTTACATGACATATGTTAAAATAAATATATTTAATTATAATCCGCAGTTTTTAATTTGCAGTTTTGTAGGAACGCTTGTACTGTGGCGGGAACATTGATTTCACCACGGGAACGCTTGTACGGATTGTGGGAATGCATTCCCGCAATGAAACTTCTATTTTTCTTGTATTTTTTCTTCTCTCTGTCCCGACTTTAGCAGTGACTGAATGTACCCTTTTTGCTGGATCGCATTCCCGCAACGTAGGAATGCACGTTGACCAGACAGGATTGCCTGTGTACTTTTTTTAAACCCTACAACATTCACTGTTGTTTTTATTTTTTTTGTGTTCATTTCCACTAAGCAAGATCACTGTTTGATTGTTGTAGAAATGTTGTTTGACCTAGTGAGATTGACTGTTAACCCTTTCTAAGCTATACAATCTTGTCATTTTTTTGAGGTTTTTTATCTTCATTCCCGCAACGCGAGATTGACTGTTGACTCTGCGGGAATGCTATTGACCAAGTGAGATTGCCTATTGATCCTTTGTAAGTCGTACGACACTATAATTATTTTTCAAGTTTCTGCCTTCAATCCCACAATGCGGGATTGACTGTTGACTCCATGGAAACACGTCCGTGGATATCATCCCATGTGTAGCATTTATTACTTTCTACCAATTTTTATTTTTGACAGTCTCATGGGATAGCTTGTATGGTTTGCAGTAATGCATTTTTCTGTTGGCGGGATTGCAGGTGTTTACAAGATTGCAGGTTTAAATTTCTCTAAGTACCTAAAAACACAGAACACACACATTTCTCTTGGTGTTTAAAATAAATCAAAATTCAATCTCAAATGCCTAAGAAAAATAATCAAAAAATTTGCATTTTTTTAGATGTTTTAGTAAATTGCATTTTTGGAGGTCTTCGGAGCATTTCTGATAGGTTTTAGTTTGTAACATTTTGTTGAGAGCCTATTTTGCCAATATCACTATTTAGGAAATTATTCTTTTTGTATTAGTTAGTTTTGGGATAAAATTTAAATATGTAAATATTTTTAAGAATTTTGAAAGAGGTTCAATAGATTGATTCAGAGTCGCATGCCAGTACACTATATTTCAGGAGATAGATAATGCAATGTATTTCAAATGCTATGATTTATGTGTGGATAATGCAGAGTAAATAGAGTGATAGGATGAGGAGGGTATTTGCATTTGAGAGTTTCTTGTTAATCTGGGTATATCATTGTCAAATGAGAATGTTAGAAATTTAATCATTCCTTACCTAAGGCATACCATGAACTTGAAATGAGATAATAATTCAAGATTTACATGGCTGTAATAAAAATTTTAATTAGTGGAGGCATTGCCAAAAGGTTATATGATATTTTTGTAATTGCCAAATTGTTTTTAGGCATTGCCAAAAGCTTACATGACATATGTTAAATTAAATATATTTAATTATAATTTATTTAATATATAGATATAAGGTTTAAGCTACGTACGTGTATATATACAGCCTTTTAGAAAACAGTAACAAAATATACCTTAAAACAATATGTATGTTCTAATCATTATAAGATTATTTTGTTAAAGATATAGATTGATTTAAATGAATACATAAGATATAATTTAGATTTATTATACAAATAACAATCACATAACTTTAAAAAAAAGAAAGATATTTAGTTACTTGCAATAAAAAATGATTGAATTTTTGGAAAGTTGGCTATACTATTGTATATGACTAAATATAGTGCTGTCATTATGGCAACAAAGTCATATAGTGTTTTGGAGTCAGCACACATTATCAGAAGATCAGAATTTGGCAAAGTATAGAAGACTGGACAGTTAACAGAGCACGAGTAGATCCGAGCGTCAGTGCACGTGCGTATGATATAATTATGGTATGCACCCTTGAAGATAATATGGTACGAGTATATTCATGTTTAGTCTAAGAGCACATGATCAGATGTCCAAGTATGCAGAAGATATAGATAGTTGAAGAGCTACAACCAGTGAATGCTAGAACAAAATAGAGTATGCGACCCACTCTTGGTAATTTGATTAGCGATGATAATATTATAGACACCTAAATTTGATTAACAATTTTAATTAAATTTAGTCATCTTACTCGCATTATTGATTAAATAATCATTCATTATTTTATTAGTTAATGTCATCCATCTAGTTAATTAATCTAATTAATTAATTATAGTCCAATTAATCTAATGGAAACCCATAAACATTTAATTAATTAAATCTCTTTTATCTATTAATTTAAATAGATGCACATAGCTAATTAAATTAATTCACAAAACATCCTCTTTTCGTCACTTGGAATTAAATAAAATATTTAATTCTAAAATTCATGTCAATCCTCCTTAATTAGCTAATAACCCATGCTTAGATAATCTAACCCTCCACTCATTCTCTCTCCTCCCATCACATCTCCTTAATTCTCCACTTACCATCTAATCCAAGCCTAATCACCCCTTAATCATTTGCACAACCATAATGGAAGGATTAAGAAATACTAAACCATCTCAAGTCAACCCTCATGTCACATAACCACATCTTTCAATGTCAAATCATAAAGCTGCTTACACATCTGTTACACACTTTTTCCATTCACACCTTCCAAAGTGGTCACATTCCTCAAAGATTTGGCCTGTCCTCTCATCCTCCCCCATTGTGAAACTTGTCACAATGCTATGCATTTGAGAAAGTACAATCCATGTGCTCTCTCTTAGATGCATCTCAACCCTTCCTCAAATTGCATCTTGACCGTCCATTCACCTCCCATTTGCTTTTATATTGAGCATATTTCTCCTTCATTTTCATCCATCTTTTATGCAAAGTTATCATGCTAGTTTGAGAGCTAAAAAACTACCAAGCTACCATTATAATGTCAAAATCTCCATTGAAGTTTGAGCATTAACATTTGAGCACACATATCTTCATCATTTGGACAATATCTCTTCAACAAGGAAGGTTTTCTTTGCTTTGGTGTTTTAGTTTAAGCTTTCTTTGGTCTAATCTTAAGTGTTATCTAGCTTGTTTTGTTGAATGTTTAGCTTGTTTTCCATTTCTTCACACTACATATTTAGGTATTCCATTTTGGCATGCCTAGTGGGACCCAATTCAAGGGTCATTTCTCTTCATCTTTCTTATTTTTCTTTGCAAAACTAACCCAAATACTAAGGTTTTTTATTGTTTAAGTGTGGTGCAAAGGTTTTTTGAGTATTTTGTAGGTTCATGGCCGAAGAAGACACATTTGCACAGACATCTCATCTTTGGATTTTACACAGCATCAAAATCTAAAAAATATGTAGTTTTGCGAGAACGCTTGTACGGAAACGGGAACGCTTGTACGGATTGCGGGAAAGCATTTCCACAACAAAACTTCTATTTTTCTTATCTTTTTCTTCTCTCTGTCCTAACTTTACCAGTGACTGACTGTACCATTTTTGTGAGATCGCATTTCCACAATGCGGGAATGCGTGTTGAATAGACATGATTGCCTTTGTACTTTTTGTAAGCTGTACGACATTCACTCTTGTTTTTATTTTTATGCATTTGTTCCTGCAAAGCAAGATTGTTGTTTGACCATTGCAGAAACGTTGTTTGACCTAGTGGGATTGACTGTTAACCCTTTGTAAGCCGTACGACCTTGTCATTTTTCTAAATTTTTTGCCTTCATATTCGCAACGCAAGATTTACTGTTCACTATACAAGAATGCTATAGACCAGGCAAGATTGCTTATTGATCCTTTGTAAGCTGTACAACACTATTATTTTTTTTGAAGTTTTTGTCTTCATTCCTGCAATGCGAGACTGACTGTTGACTCCGCAAGAATGTCGTTGACTGTGGAAATGCGTTCGCAGGTATCATCCCATGTCCAACATTTATTACTTTCTAGCATTTTTTATTTTTGATAGTCTCGCGAGATCGCTGGTATGGTTTGTGAGAATGCATTTTTCTATTGGCGGGATTGCAGGTGTTTGTGGAAATGCGGGTTTAATTTTTTTTAAGTACCTAAAAACACAAAATTCGCACATTTCTCTTGGTATTTAAAATAAATCAAAATCCAATCTCGAATGACTACAAAAAATAATCTAAAAATTTGCATTTTTTTAGATATTTTAGTAAATTGCATTTTTGGATGTCTTTAGAGCATTTCTGAGGGGTTTTATTTGTGAAGGGTTTTAGTTTGTAACATTTTGTTAAGAGCCTATTTTGCCAATGTCACCATTTAGGAAATTATTCTTTTTGTATTAGTTAGTTTTGAGATAAAATTTAAATATGTAAATATTTTTAAAAATTTTGAAAAAGGTTCAGTAGATTGATTCAGAGTCGCATGTGAGTACACAATATGTCAAGAGATAAATAATGCAGTGTATTTCAAATGCTATGATTTATGTGTGGATAATGTAGAGTAAATAGAGCGACAGGATGAGGAGGGTATTTGCATTTGAGAGTCTGTTGTTAATTTGGGTATAACATTGTCAAATGGGAATGTTAGAAATTTAATCATTCTTTACCTAATGCATACCATAAACCTGAAATGAGATAATAATTCAAGATTTACAAGGTTGTAATGAAAATTTTAATTAGTGGAGGCATTGCCAAAAGGTTATATGATATTTTTTGTAATTGTAAAATTGTTTTTAGGTATTGCCAAAAGCTTACATGACATATATTAAAATAAATATATTTAATTATAATTCACAGTTTTTAATTCAAAATTTTGCGGTAACGCTTGTACAGACGTGGGAACGTTGATTTCCCTACAGGAACACTTGTACAGATTGTGAGATGCATTACCGCAATGAATCTTCTATTTTTCTTGTATTTTTTTCTTCTCTTTGTCTTGACTTTAACAGTGACTGACTATACCCTTTTTGCGAGATCGTTGTTTGAATGTTGCAGGAATGTTGTTTGACTTAGTAGGATTGACTGTTAACCCTTAGTAAGCTGTACGACACTGTCATTTTTCTAAGGTTTTTACCTTCATTCCCACAACACGAGATTAACTGTTGACTCTATGAAAATGCTATTGACCAGGCGGGATTACCTGTTGATTTTTTGTAAGCCATACGGGACTGTTATTCTTTTTCAAATTTTTGCATTCATTTTTGCAACGTGGCATTGATTGTTGACTCCATGGGAATGCGTCCCCACATATCATCCCATGTCCAACATTTATTACTTTCTGCTAGTTTCTATTTCTGACAGTCTCGTGAGATTGCTGATATGGTCTGCGGGAACAGATTTTTCTATTGACAAGATTGCAGGTGTTTGCGAGATTGCGGGTTTAAATTTTTCTAAGTACCTAAAAACAAAAAACTCACACATTTCTTTTGGTGTTCAAAATAAATCAAAATCCAATCTCGAATGCCTAAGAAAAATAATCAAAAAATTTGCATTTTTTTAAATGTTTTATTAAATTACATTTTTGTAGGTTTTTGGAGCATTTCTAAGGGGTTTTATTTATGAGGAGTTTTAGTTTGTAACATTTTGTTAAGAGCTTATTTTGCCAATATCACCATTTAGGAAATTATTCTTTTTGTATTAGTTAGTTTTGAGACAAGATTTAAATATGTAAATATTTTTAAGAATTCTGAAAGAGGTTCAGTAGATTGATTCAAAGTCGCATACCAGTACACAATATGTCAGGAGATAGATAATGCAATGTATTTCAAATGCTATGATTTATGTGTGGATAATGTAGAGTAAATAGAGCGACAGGATGAGGAGGGTATTTGCATTTGAGAGTCTATTGTTAATTTGGGTATAAAATTTTCAAATAGGAATGTTAGAAATTTAATCATTCCTTACCTAACGCATATCATGAACCTGAAATGAGATAATAATTCAAGATTTACATGGCTGTAATGAAAAATTTAATTAGTGGAGGCATTGCCAAAAAGTTATATGATATTTTTTGTAATTGTAAAATTTTTTTTTAGCATTGCCAAAAGCTTACATGACATATGTTAAAATAAATATATTCAATTATAATCTACAATTTTTAATCCGCAGTTTTGCGGTAACATTTGTATGGACGCAGGAACCTTGATTTCGCTACCTGAACGCTTGTACAGATTGCGGGAACGCATTACCACAATGAAACTTCTATTTTTCCTATATTTTTTTCTTCTCTCTGTCCCAACTTTAACAGTGACTGATTGTACCCTTTTTGGGTATGTGCAAGATCATGAGGGGCCAAACTATGCCCTTAAGTGGCAATGAAAAATCAGCAAATCAGGGTTAGTCAACTTTACGTGAAAATTTCAACTAGCTATGAACCTAATATCAAAAAGTTGTAAGAATAGAATCTATAGAAAATTGAATGTAGTTTCTAAACTACTAGGCCTTTTTTGAGAAAAAGTTAGTATGATTGGTGAAAAGTATTGATTTCAATGCAGCAGTACAAAAATTTTAGGAAAAAAAAAAGTAGGTGTATGTCTGACCACCTTAATGATATTCAAATGATAATATTTTATTATAAGATTTTATATATAAGTAGTAGACTCATGCCTGGATGTGATGCATATTTTTTTGTAATTTTATTCAAAAAAAATAATTAATTATGAATTTTTTGCTACAACATTTTTAGAATAAAAAAAATCCCATGTCTGACCACCTTAACTCATTCAAAACTTTACAAAATTCAATTTTATTTTTTTTCTTATAGTAGGCGAAGCATAGAATGTGACACATTTTTTGGATTTCAAAAATGTTATACCGTTTGAAAGTTATAGTCATTTTTCAATCAGTATATAAATCGGCACTTTAGAGGTAGCTCAATTAGAAAATAACTAATAATTACTTACCGAATTCAAAATTTGACAGCAATTATATCGATAGAAAGTTGATAATCTCCTTAAGATACCCTTTTCATTTTATCAAATTTGGGTGAAAAAAAAGTCCTCAACTACATTGTCAAAGTTTGGAACTTAGAGAAACAGGTGAAAAACATGTATTTGAGACATTCCAATAGTTGACCATGTAGGTTTGGTGCACAAGGCAATACCGAGCCTAATCAGGTACCTGATATTTTCAGGTACCCAAATATGACGACAAAATTTTGAATTTTAACTTTGCCTCCACTTTCTCCCTCCCATTTCTCCATCCTTCATAAACTATATATTAGTTATATATTAGATATATATTAGATATATTAAATATTATATAATATCAATTATATATTAAATGCTATATAATATATATTTTACATTAAATATTATTTAATATATATTAATATTAAAAACTATATATTATATTATATATTATATATATTAAATATTATATAATATACATGTTACATTAAATATTATTTAATTTTATATTAATATCAAAAACTATATATTAGATTATATATTATATATAATATTATATATTAAATATTATATAATATACATTTTACATTTTAAATATTATTTAATATGATTCTGAGCATGAGCATGAGTCCCTACAAGGGCATAGTTGTGCCTTTTACAGGCGTTGAAAACCCTAGCTACGCAAAAATGGAGGCTTTGAAGAATAGTTCACTGGAGGCGGATTATAGAAGCAAAGGGCAAGAGAATCACTCTGTTTCCACCGCCTGTGGCTGTGAAATGGTATCTTTCCTTGCTTTTTAAATCAGAACGCTAAATTGCAAAGGTTCTCAAAATAGATTTTGGTCACCAAACAATTGTACCACGCTTGTTGATAATCTGGCAGCTTAACAGAGTCATTGGGAGGTTAAACAAGAACAACTGGACGGATCTTTGAACCGGCCAAAGATTATGGAGAGCGGGGAAGGGTTTGGTAAAATGAGCAGTTGTACTGGAAATTATGTAGGAGCCATAGAACTGACCACAGTAATAAATTTAAAGAAGAGATCAGCGGCAATGTGACATTATGAGGAAAGCCTTGCCATTTCGATGGCATGGCCTCGATATTATGAAGAATGTCTTGCCGCTTCAATGCCGACGCCGCCTCTATCTCAAACTTTCACCATTTCTTCACATCAGTACTCTGAGATATGGCAGGGATTCCAAGCTTTTGCAGAGCATAGTCCATCATAAATTCTCTATAAATCATGATGCGTTACAGTATTCTACGTGTTTCTGAACAACTTACTCGAAGAATTTAATTTTTACCGTAATTTTGAATCCATGGATTGTCATTTTGTGCTCGGAGAGAAGCTGCGGATTGCAAGAATTTGATAAATTTGGTTTATCTCATTTTCTTTCTTTGCCATTTCTGAGTAATACGATTTTATTTTTGTCCGTCTTAAATGATTTTGCCTAAAGTTAATGAGATTTTTAAGATGATTTTTTCTGAATTTTTAATGAAATTTGTTCCATGGATGCTAATGAAATCTCTTCCATGAATGCTGATAAGACGTTTAAATTTAGAGTTAATAAATTCTATAGCTTGAATGTTCTTTGTTGTAGAAGGTTATTTTCATGGTTTCTGATTCATTCAATTCCTTAATAGATTCATTCTTAACAGAATTCATAACTAGATTTTCCATAGCCAATTTTCTTCTTGATCGTTGCAATATTTTCTCCTCAACTGAACATTTTGTAATCAGTTGATATACAATCACTTTTTTCTCTTGGCTAATTCTGTGGGCTCGTGATTGAGCATGTAGATCCACAAAAGGGTTCAAATCTAGATCTAGTGGAAGAGTAGTATTAGCAAGAAGTCATTCACTAACATCTCATCTGGGTCATGGGGACTCCCTAGGGGTCCTGGTACACCTTATCATGCGTTAGGACCTCTAGGAAGTCCCGATGACCCCTTTTGACACATTGGAATGCTCAAGTGTGTCTTAAGGGGTCTTAGGACCCCTTAATACACACTTGAGCATTCCAATGTGTCAAAAGGGGTCACGGGGACCTAGTATGCCTTATCATGTGTTAGGACCCCTAGGGAGTCCCCATGACCCCTTTTGGCACATTACAATGCTCAAGTGTGTCTAAATAGGTTGTAGGATGCCTTAAGACACACTTGAGTGTTTCAATGTGTCAAAAGAGCTCATGGGGACTCCCTATGGGTCCTAGTATGCCTTATCACATGTTAGGACCCCTAGGGAGTCCCCATGACCCCTTTTGACCCCTAGGGAGTCCCCATGACACCTTTTGACACATTGGAATGCTCAAGTGTGTCTTAAGGGGTCTTAGGACACCTTAAGACACACATGAGCATTCCAATTTGTCAAAAGGGGTCACGGGGATGCCCTAGGAGTCATATTATGCCTTATCACATGTTAGGACCCTTAGGGAGTCCCCATGACCCCTTTTGGCACATTGGAATGCTCAAGTGTGTCTTAAGGGGTCTTAGGATGCCTTAAAACACACTTGAGCATTCCAATGTGTCAAAAGGGGTCTAGGGGACTCCCTAGGGGTCCTAGTACACCTTATCATGCCTTAGGACCCCTAGGGAGTCCCCATGACCCCTTTTGACCCCTAGGAAGTCCCCGTGACCCCTTTTGACACATTGGAACACTCAAGTGTGTCTTAAGGGGTCCTAAGACCCCTTAAGACACACTTGAGTGTTCCAATGTGTCAAAAGGGGTCATGGGGACACCCTAGGGGTCCTAACCCATGATAAGGCATACTAGGACCCCTTTTGACACATTGGAATGCTCAAGTGTGTATTAAGGAGTCTTAGGACCCCTTAAGACACACTTGAGCATTCCAATGTGTCAAAAGGGGACACAGGGACTCCCTAGGGGTCCTAACATGTGATAAGACATACTAGGACCCCTAGGGAGTCCCCTAGACCCCTTTTGACACATTGGAATGATCAAGTGTGTCTTAAGGGGTCTTAAGGCACACTTGAGCATTCCAATGTGTCAAAAGTAGTCACGGGGACTCCCTAGGGGTTCTAATGCGTGATAAGGCATACTAGGACCCCTAGGGAGTCCCCATGACCCCTTTTGATAGATTGGAACACTCAAGTGTGTCTTACGGGGTCCTACAGCATCCTAAGGCCCCTTAAGACACACTTGAGCATTCCAATGTGTCACAAGGGGTCACGGGGACTCCCTAGGGGTCCTAACACATGATAAGGCATACTAGGACCCCTAGGGCATCCTTGTGAACCCTTTTGAGACATTGGAATGATCAAGGGTGTCCTAAGGGGTCTTAGGACCCCTTAAGACACACTTGAGCATTCCAATGTCTCAAAACGGGTGACAAGGCCTCCCTAGGGGTCCTAGTATGCATTATCATGCATTAGGAACCCTAGGGAGTACCCGTGACCCCTTTTGACAAATTAGAATGCTCAAGTGTGTCTTAAGGGGTCCTAAGACCCCTTAAGACACACTTGAGTGTTCCAATGTTTCAAAAGGGGTCACGGGGACTCCCTAGGGTTCTTAACACGTGATAAGGCATACTAGGACCCCTAGGTAGTCCCTGTGACCCCTTTTGACACATTGAAATGCTCAAGTGTGTTTTAAGGGGTCCTAAGACCCCTTAAGACACACTTGAGCATTCCAATGTGTCAAAAGGGGTCACGGGGACTCCCTGGGGGTCCTAATGCGTGATAAGGCATATTAGGACCCCTAGGGAGTCCCTGTGACCCCTTTTGACACATTAGAATGCTCAAGTGTGTCTTAAGGGGTCCTAAGATCCCTTGAGACACACTTGAGTGTTTCAATGTGTCAAAAGGGGTCACGGGGACTCCCTAGGGGTCCTAACATGTGATAAGGTGTACTAGGATCCCCAGGGAGTCCCTGTGACCCCTTTTGAGACATTAGAATGCTCAAATGTGTCTTAAGGGGTCCTAAGACCCCTTGAGAGACACTTTAGCATTCCAATGTGTTAAAAGGAGTCATGGGGACTCCCTAGGGGTCCTAACGCATGATAAGGCATACTAGGACTCCTAGGGAGTCCCCGTGACCCCTTTTGACACATTGGAATGTTCAAGTGTATCTTAAGGGGTCCTACAGGGTCCTAAGACCCCTTAAGACACACTTGAGTATTCCACTGTGTCAAAAGAGGTCACGGGAACTCCCTAGGCATCCTAACACATGATAAGGTGTACTAGGACCCCTAGGGAGTCCCCATGAACCCTTTTGACACATTGGAACACTCAAGTGTGTCTTATAGGGTCCTAAGACCCATTAAGATACACTTGAGCATTCTAATGTGTCAAAAGGGGTCTAGGGAACTCCCTAGGGGTCCTAGTATGGCTTATCATGTGTTAGGACCCCTAGGGAGTTCCTGTGACCCCTTTTGACACATTAGAATGGTCAAGTGTGTCTTAAGGGGTCTTAGGACCCCATAGGACCCCTTAAGACACACTTGAGCATTCCAATGTGTCAAAAGGGGTCTAGGGGACTCCCTAGGGGTCCTAGTACACCTTATCACGCGTTGGGATCCCTAGGGAGTCCCCATGACCCCTTTTGATAGATTGGAACACTCAAGTGTGTCTTAAGGGGTCTTAGGACCCCTTAAGACACACTTAAGCATTCCAATGTGTCAAAAGAGGTCATGAGAGTCATACCCCTGAAGAAACGCTTGAGCATTCCAATCTATCAAAAGGGGTCACGGGGACTCCCTAGGGGTCCTAACGCATGATAAGGCATGCTAGGACCCCTAGGGAGTCCCTGTGACCCCTTTTGAGACTCTTAAGGGGTCCTAAGACCCCTTGAGACACACTTGAGCATTCCAATGAATCAAAAGGGTTCACAAGGACTCCCTATGGGTCCTAACGTATGATAAGGTGTACTAGGACCCCTAGGGAGTCCCCGTGACCCCTTTTGAGAAATTGGAATGCTCAAGTGTGTCTTAACGGGTCCTAAGACCCCTTGAGACACACTTGAGCATTCCAATGTGTCAAAATGGGTCACGGGGACTCTCTAGGGGTCCTAACACGTGATAAGGCATACTAGGACCCCTAGGGAGTGCCCGTGACCTCTTTTGACACATTTGAATGCTCAAGTGTGTCTTAAGGGGTCTTACTAATACCCCTTAAGACACACTTGAGAATTTCAATATGTCAAAAGGGGTCATGGGGACTCCCTAGGGGTCCTAACATGTGATAATGCATACTAGGACCCCTAGGGAGTCCCCTAGACCCCTTTTGACACATTGGAATGCTCAAGTGTGTCTTAAGGGGTCTTAAGACCCCTTAAGACACACTTGAGTGTTCCAATGTGTCAAAAGGGGTCATGAGAATTCCCTAGGGGTCCTAATGCATGATAAGGCATACTAGGACTCCTAGGGAGTCCCCGTGACCCATTTTGAGACATTGGAATGCTCAAGTGTGTCTTAAGGGGTCCTAAGACCCCTTGAGACACACTTGAACATTCCAATGTGTGAAAAGGGGTCATGGGGACTCCCTAGGGGTCCTAACACATGATAAGGTGTACTAGGACCCCTAGGGAGTCCCCATGACCCCTTTTGACTCATTGGAATGCTCAAGTGTGTCTCAAGGGGTCCTAAGACCCCTTGAGACACACTTGAGCATTCTAATGTATCAAAAGGGGTCACGGGGACTCCTTAGGGGTCCTAACATGTGATAAGGTGTACCAGGACACCTAGGGAGTCCTCATGACCCCTTTTGATATATTGGAATGCTCAAGTGTGTCTTAAGGGGTTCTATAGGGTCCTAAGACCCCTTAAGACACACTTGAGCATTCCAATGTGTCAAAAGGGGTCACGGGGACTCCCTAGGGGTCCTAACACATGATAAGGTGTACTACAACCCCTAGGGAGTCCTCATGACCTATTTTGACACATTGGAATGCTTAAGTGTGTCTTAAGGGGTCCTAAGACCCCTTAAGACACACTTGAGCATTTCAATTTGTCAAAAGGGGTCCCACCCCTTAAGACACACTTGAGCATTCCAATGTGTCAAAAGGGGTCACAAGGACTCCCTAGGGGTCCTAACACATGATAAGGCATACTAGGACCCCTAGGGAGTCCCCTAGATGCCTTTTGACACATTGGAACACTCAAGTGTGTCTTAAGGGGTCTTAGGACCCCTTAAAACACACTTGAGTGTAACAATGTGTCAAAATGGGTCATGGGGACTCCCTTGGGGTTCTAACATGTGATAAGGTGTACTAGGACCCCTATGGAGTCCACGTGACCCCTTTTGATAGATTAGAATGCTCAAGTGTGTCTTTTGGGATCCTACGGCATCCTAAGACCCCTTAAGACACAATTGAGCATTCCAATGTGTCAAAAGGGGTCACGAGAACTCCCTAGGCATCCTAATGCATGATAAGGCATACTAGGACCCTTAGGGAGTCCCCATGACCCCTTTTGAGAAAGGTCTTAGGACCCCTTAAGACACACTTGAGCATTCCAATGTCTCAAAAGGGGTCACGGGGACTCCCTAGGGGTCCTAGTACGCATGAACATGCGTTAGGACCCCTAGGGAGTCCCCGTGACCCCTTTTGACACATTGGAACACTAAAGTGTGTCTTAACAGGTCCTAAGATCCCTTGAGACACACTTGAGCATTCCAATATCTAAAAAGGGGTCTCGGGGACTCCCTAGGGGTCCTAGTATGCCTTATCATGTGTTAGGACCCCTAGGGAGTCCCCGTGACCCCTTTTGACACAGTGGAATGCTGAAGTGTGTCTTAAGGGGTCTTAGGACCCCTTAAGACACACTTCAGCATTCCACTGTGTCAAAAGGGGTCACGGGGACTCCCTAGGGGTCCTAACACATGATAAGGCATACTAGGACCCCTAGGGAGTCCCCGAGACCCCTTTTGAGACATTGGAATGCTCAAGTGTGTCTCAAGGGATCTTAAGACCCCTTAAGACACTCTTGAGCATTCCAATGTTGTCAAAGGGTTCACGGGGGCTCCCTAGCAGTTCTAACGCATGATAAGGCGTACTAGGATCCCTAGGGAGTCCCCATGACCCCTTTTGATAGATTGGAATGCTCAAGTGTGTCTTAAGGGGTCCTACAGGGTCCTAAAACCTCTTAAGACACACTTGAGCATTCCAATGTGTCAAAAGGGGTCACAGGGACTCCTTAGGGGTCCTAGTATGCCTTATCATGCGTTAGGACCCCTAGGGAGTCGTCGTGACCCCTTTTGACACATAGGAATGCTCAAGTGTGTCTTAAGGGGTCTTAGGAACCCTTAAGACACACTTGAGCATTCCTATGTGTCAAAAGGGGTCACGAGGGCTCCCTAGGGGTCCTAGTATGCCTTATCACGTGTTAGGAACCCTAGGGAGTCCCCGTGACCCCTTTTGACACATTGGAACGCTCAAGTATGTCTTAAGGGGTCTTAGGACCCTGTAGGACCCCTTAAGACACATTTGAGAATTCCAATCTATCAAAAGGGGTCACGGGGACTCCCTAGGTGTCCTAGTATGTCTTATCATGTTGTAGAACCCCTTGGGAGTCCCCGTGACCCCTTTTGACACATTGGAATGCTCAAGTGTGTCTTAAGGGGTCTTAGGACCCCTTAAGACACACTTGAGCATTCCAATGTGTCAAAAGAGGTCACGGGGACTCCCTAGGGGTCCTAGTATGTCTTATCATGCATTAGGACCCCTAGGGAGTCCTCATGACCCCTAGGAAGTCTCTCTCTCCGCCTCTAGTGAACTATTCTTCAAAGCCTCCATTTCTATGTAGCTAGGGTTTACGACATCTATAAAAGGCACATTTAATACAAAGATTTAGCTAACCACCTTTAAAGACCTAAAAGAAATGAGAAAAAAGTTTAGGCCAAAAATACATACCGCATTTCTATATGTAGTACTGTAAGCTTCAACAATCCAGCCAACTTCCTCTGCTAAGGCATGAAGAACTTCATTAATGTATGCTCTAGGAGGAAGATTATAATTTCCATATTTTCACAAGAGATTCTCCAAAATTTGTAATATTATATATAATATATTAGTATACATTAGTATATGTATTATATATATATATATATATTATATACATGTTAGTATATATAATACATTAGTATATTTTAATACATTAGTATATATAATACATTAGTATATTATAATACATTAGTATATATATAATATACATTATATATATCATATGCGTCTTTTATTTATATCTATTATATACATCAATATATGTAAAAGTTAAATTTTTTTCATTTGCTCCCGCCCTTTTTTCATCAGCTTGAGAATATCGGGTACCTGATATGAAATCAGATACCCGATTTTTGCTAGGTAATATTTGACCAAAATATTCCCTATCCCCACAGACCAGACAATCATGGGATTTGATACTTTTTTCACGTGTTGTGAAAAAAAAAATGTTATTTGGGGCCCATTGTTTGATTTTTGTCGACTTGTGGTCTCACCATGGGAAGCAGCAGTTGTCGAAAGGCTAAACGCAAGAGGAAGTTGACAGATGATGAAATTCAAGCATATAGGGAAAAAGATAAGGAAAATCACCAAAGAAAGAGAGAAGGTGTGTTAAACATTAATCGAGGTGACCCCGTAAATGTAGTTGTAAGTGAAGAGGATGTTCAATTTGAAAATGCACAGATGGAGATTGAAATTATAGACTTTGGGAATGAAAATGTTGCACAAGAACCACATGAGTGTTATACATCTCCAAATTATATGTGAAATGAAGTCCCTTGCAATAAAGATAATCAATCTTCAAATTCAGGGCTTTCAAGAACACCTAAATGGTTAATTGAAATTGAGGAGAACATTATGAATAATTTGGAAGGAAAGAGGTCACATAGAATCCGTGAAACCATTTTATTGTGTACCCCTTAAGATTCGAAATACATGTTGCAAATATCATGTTGAGTTTTCAATGCATCATGAATTATTACGGTCCATTCATTCTAGTTTGCATACTAATGAAATGCTAGAGGATTGTGGTGCAAGTGGTCTTCCCAAATCATCAAGAGACTTGCTAGATCAATTTTTATGTCATAGAGATGATGGTTGTTTATTTTATAAAAAATATTGCTTAAATGCCAAGTGCTCAGAATGTGGTGGCTTGTCCAAGTTTAGAACATGTTTTCATGAGGGTTTGGAACACAATTTTAGAAAGACACTCATCCAAAAAAAGGTATATGAAACTGTGAAATATACATTGAAGAGTGGAGGTGAAGGCTCTAGATGTGAGTTAGTTGCAAAAGAATACAATGTTGCTGATTTTATCTCAGATTTCAAGACAAATATTTTTTACTAGTATGCAAGGCATAGTCACAGGTCTCAATGGTTGGATCAACAATTCAGGACATGTAAGGACACTTTCCCCATTGAAACTATTATATCTATTGTAGACTTTGTAGAGAACTATACATTGCAGCCCCAGAATGAGACTCAAGCTCAATATTACAATTCCATTAAGGTTGCTATTTTTGTACACATCACATATAGACATTCCCCTAAAAGTACAAAAGATTTTAGGTGCTGTACTTCTTGATGCTCATTCTATTATTGATTGGTGTACTTTAGCATTGTCACAGGGGGGACTCTTGATTCTACAGTGCGTAGATTCTTTTGGTTGGTTGAGGAGGGAACTATAGGAGATAGATTGGATTGTCAAATAGTGAAAGACTCTTCAAAAATGCATTCATTCTGAAGCTCCGATAGTAGTACATGGACCATTTGGACACGAGAGTTGGCTTGTTTTTTCCCCATGTGTTATCAGTATGATTGGGATAATTGCGAGTCAAGTGAGTGCGTGGATACATGGGTTCCATAGTATCTGACTCCTTTATCTTTGACACTCTCTATAAGAAATGATGACATGGACACTTCAGTTGACTATGACCATCTTTCAGATCTTTTGAAGCTAGGAGATGTTTTTGCATTGGTTGCACCATAGGGGAATGATGAGAGGTTAGATTATTGGTTAGCACATTGTGTACAAGGTAAACAGAAGCTTGTACAACCGATGACAGATGGTGATGGGTTCACATATCCTACTGGTTTAGTTGTTGTTGTGGGAACATGGCTATGAACATACATGATTAGAAAGAATGGAGTTCCCGCATTTGAAGACTATGAGAAGCAAAAAACTATTCTCATGTATTCACACCTTGTTATAGAAACAAATGTCAAGTTGTCAAAGCATCAAGGAAGACCAAAGACAAAAGAACTTTGGACTATTACTACTACTGATCATGAAGCACTATTGCAGACCCTGAAGCAAAGAGATGACCCTTCAAGAACACTTGACTAGGTAATAAGTTAACTTAGTGCATTGTTTTCTAAGTTCATTAAGCTTAATTTCAATACATTAATTTGACCTTTCTTAGATTGTATTTTGAGTCAATAAACTTGGTTTTGTATGTGGATTGTAACTGTAATACCCCAAAAATGGGCTGTAAGTTCATTAATCTCATATATCAACAATTTGAATGAAATCGACATCAAAGTCCTAATCTAAGGCACATCTGCACATCATCGAATCCTAATTGATTATCTTAAATTCTGCATTGGGGAATATTCCTAGCAATATTCCTAATTATCTTAATTATCTTTAATTTAATGATTATTTGGCGATAAATCACATTTATCCTAAATTTGATTAATTGAATATTTTCATATTTAATTAATTAGATTTAATATCTTGCCACTTAATTATGTAATTAAATTAAATTATATCTATTATTAATTGTATTATTTAATTTTCACAATAAATCTAATATCTTATGAATAATTGATTAAATTCTTATTTAATTAATTAAAGCAAGTTGTCATTATTTAATAATATAGTTTTTAATAAAAGTTTGATTAAATAATTGATTAACCCATAAATCAATTATTTATTTTAAAAAATCAGTTAAGTTGAGCATAAATCACTTTATTTATTTATTAAATCATAATTATCCATGTGCATATTCAAGGACCAGTTAAACTCAAATTGGAAAATCAATGCAAGTTGTTAGCTTTTTGAAACTCAACATCTTTTTGAGTTTTAAAGTTGATCTAAACTTCTAATTTGAGTTGAACTTTGCTTTTGCATGTTTTTGTGAATTAAATTATCTTTATTATCAGATAACTCAAAAATCAAGCTGAGTTAATCTGAGTGATTTATGGCTTTTTCTCATGCACCTCCAAAGCCCTGAATTTCTATAAAACCAAGGCTTTAGCTCTTCATAATTCATCTCAAAAATTGCAAACTTACTCTACAGGAATCATAGCATATCAGATTTGGAGAATTTGCACAATTGGAGCTTGAAAGATAAATTTGAGGATTCGAAGCTTTGTGAGATCAATTTCAAATTCATAGCTTTCATATTATTGTTAGAATTTTCATTCTCATATCATATCATTTCTAGATTAGCATATCATAGCATATCAGTTTTTACATATCATAGATTTCATATCAGTTTTTATCATTCTTATTGCATCTAAAATCTAAAAAAATAGAATAATTGCATTCATATTTCATATCAATTTTGCATTCAAATCCTTCATTTAGGTGTCGTCTAGGTCACTGATCTCAATAACAATCTGAGAACATCAATCTCGCACCTATTAGAAGGCAGTAAATCACTTGGTTAGATTAGATTTCAATTTTGCACGATTTTGATTATAGCTAACCTCTAATGTTTTACTGAAGTGTTGTGTCTACAAATTAGGTACAATTTTCACACACACATTTTCTAGTACCTACCGTGGGGCAACCCACCTTTACATGCTAGTTTTGATTTTTTGGGGGAGCTAAAGCCCTAAAGTTTCAAAGATTTAATTTTATCTCTCAAACAGCTTATATTTTTTCTTTAAAATTTGTTTTACAAGTTTTACATATATCAGAGAAGCTACAGTAAAAAATTAAGAATTTTATGAGGTGTTTTGAATTTTTAATAATTTTTTCTTGAAATTCCAGAAAAAATTAATATTTGATGCAAATTAGCATATTTTTCAAAAAAATTTATATTTTCGTAAAGCTCTTTAAATTATACAGGGGGTCCATTCTTTGTATTTTAAATTTGGATGCAATATAATAGCTCAAATTGTCAATTTACAAAAACTGGTCTATTTTGATAAAACAAATCTCTAGGGCACAAATGAATAGATTTTTCTAAAATTTTTACATTTTTGGAAAGCTCTCTATTTTTTAGTAGGGGTCTCTATTTTAAATTTCTATTTTTGTGTCCAAAATCATAAAAAAAAAAAATAGATCTTGTTGACTAGGTCAAATGCAGCAAAAAAAATAAAGTTTTGTGATGGGTATGCACTTATTTTTTTTACATGGTTCAATGAATGGTATGAGTTGTCATTTGGGTTAATTGCTAGTTATTATTGCTGATAATAATTGATTTTTAGAGCTAACCCTATGGTTTTCAGAAGTTGAATATATTTTGCATATCTTGTTTGCTTGTTTGCTTGTTGGAGAGTTCGTCACTTGCTTGCATGGAAAAGCTCAACAAGAATTGCTAAAAATCAAGAAAAATCTACTAAGCGCGTTGTGAGGATCTTAGGTATTCTCCTTCATCTAATAAAATTTTGATTTGGACTTAAAATAAATCTCTTATGTGTCTGGCTTGTGTGCATCTTTTCATGCTTTTGTCTATTTCTACACACTTGGATAATTGATACTAGGTTGTGACACCTTAGGTATTTATTTAGCAGTCTTAGATACTTGTGATTGATCTAGATTTCTATCTTGGGTTATTGGACTCACTAAATCCACCGGCCCCTCATTCCGCCCCGTGGTTGCAATCTCAGCGCCATAAAGGGGAGGGGTCTATAGGAGAGAAGCGTTAATTATTCCACCAGACAACCCTTTTGTACTTTTTAGAACTCACTTGTTTTCTAAGTTGGGGACTCATTTTCAGCTTGTGTGAGGTGTTAAGTGTTCCACTTTATGGACTCATCTTATATTCTCTTTAAGCGTTAAGTGTTCCTGTTTCTGCTTTTTGGGTACTTTTGGTAGATTTGCTTTTGGAAACATACATCTGTGCTCACATAGTAATTAGGCCATATGAACACTATTCGTGATTCTTGAGAGATTGGATTCCCAGCGAAATCCTTCTTGATGACAGAATCCTTGTAGGTAGGGAGTATACTTAGTGTGTTTCACATTCAACTTGGTTAGTGCGTCTTCTCTTATTGATCGATACATTCTCTCCTAGGAGAGGTTGGTAGATCACGTGGGGTAGACATCATGAGCTTTGGTGAATCAAAATTGGTTAGTGCATCTTCCCTTATTGATTGATACATTCTCTCTCTGGAGGAGTTGATAGATCACATAGGGTTGATATCATAGACCTTGGTGAGACAAACTTTGTCTTAGCGTGTCGGATTAATCTGCTTGCTTTATTTGGGTTAAAAGTGAAGAGGCATCAAAACCTTGGATCTAGAGCCAAGTCCCCTTGTGGTATCATACTGTGAGTCACCTTTAGAGAGGGTTAACCGTAGAAGACAATCCCTTCACAGGGTAAACTGCGTTGATGGAACCTCAAGCGGTAATAGCCATTTTCGCCGTGGTAGTGACAGCCGCTATATAAATGTCCTTGTAGAAGAAATCCCCATGGGTATGGTTCATTGTTGGGTTGTTAGATCTCCCTAGCAGCTCCTGAAGATTAAGTTCTTAGACTGTGTCAAAACCCTGGTGCACCAGGATTGGAGTTCACCCCTTTGGATCATAAAAGTTGCAAAGTCAAACCATTACTAAAAACCCTAGTGAGGCCAAATTTTCATTTTATAGGGTATATGTACGTTATTGCAAAACATTTTTGGAACATACATAATTGGCACTTCTGAGGATTAGAATGAATAAGTCACTTGATTGTTCATGCGCAAGGTTGCTTTTGCCCTTGTTCATTATTTTCAGACATGCTTGAAATCACATGCTTTCTATTTTGCATGCTTGTTTATCTATCTGGTTATTGAAAATGGACGAATCTGTTACAATCCTCAAATTTGGACATTGAAATTTGCAAACAATCCGAATCTGCAAACTCAAAATTTTGCAAAAATTGATGTAAAATCCTTTTTGGAGTCAAAAATCATTTCAGGAAGTCAAAATTCATACGAGTTTTTCCAAGTGTCATTTCATTACAACCCATCTGTCGTATGATTGAGTACCTAGTGTTGTATGAGTTTCCATGCCAACAAATTCTTAAAGTCAAAATCTTGCAATTGTCGTATGAGATTTTCAACTGTCGTTTCATTGCTACCCAACTATCGTACAAGTTTTTCAACTATCATTTCATTGCTACCCAACTGTCATGTGAGTTTTACAACTATCATTTCATAGCATACCCACTTTCGTATGAGTCTGCAGAGTGTTGTTTGGGAAATTTTTGAAAGTTGTCAAAATATTGTCAAAATTGCCAGATATTTAGCTTTTTAAGCCTAATTTCAGAATCTATCGAACGAATCACTTTGTCAAGAACAAAGCAATATCTATTGAGAATTAGTACACATGTCTCAAAGAATTAGTACACAAGAGGAAGAAGCTCTAATCACCGCTATGATGAAGCAGCTGCAAGCTATGCAAGTCTAGCTTGACAAACTTGAGAAAGAAAAGGAACCTAAAGAGTTCTCCATGGAAACTCTATGCTCTTTTCCATTTGATAAAGAATTGTACATGTCACCATTCCCTTAGACAAAATGTGAGCAACGTGATAACCCTTATGATACCTCTTCCACAGAGAGTGACACATCAAGCTTTGGAGACTATGATGACTATGATGATAGATAATGTAATGATACCTATGACACCTCTATTCCTAAGACTCCTCCTCATCGTGTGTTCCTACTTACTACAAATGGGCCGTCACATTGGATAGATCGTGATGGTGATCCATATGATTTTGATTTTGAAAGAGATTTTGATAGCTTTTGTGGACAATACCTTGATTATGATCCATCTACTACTGCTGAGGACTATAAAATGCATCGTGCTAGCTTGAAAAGTCAATACTATAATGATCTCTCCTCTAAGGACTCTCTTGCTGAAAATAAAGATTATCTTCTCAAGCAAGATCATGTTAATGTTGAACCTTTGTCTAGCGATGGTTCCCTTCCATCCCCTACTTCCTCCAATACCCATATATTTCCTAAAGCTTCCGAGTCTTTCAAATCTTTCACAAAACTTTCATCTGACACAAACCCTGATACTTTTCATGCGGTTCCCTATAGTTATCCTCCAGGGCTACCTCTTAAAGAAACTCAAGCTAACCTTCACTTGGCTGCAAATACTTTCAATAATGATAAACCTAAAGAGCCTAAGCCTTCATATGCTATAATACCTACTTCAGCTAGTCCTCCACCATCTCTTTCAAAGTCATCCATACAATCCCAACATGCTTCCTTGTCCTTAGAAGTGGCTCCATGTCAAGAGGACTCTAAAAATGATGAAGAAAAGAACATAAAAAAAGATCAAGATCAAGAACCCTCCATGTCATCCACTCCTTTTCATGATGTCTCTTATTCGCCTCAGGGTTCTTTTGATCCTACAACCCCTTTTTCATGCATTCAACCATGTCTTAAGTCTTCTCCTAAGCAAGATCAAGCTACTACTTACACCGTTGAGCTTATTGACAATCAAAATGACCTTACTACACTTGCGCTTTCCAAAGATGATACTTCCATTAAGGTTGGTAAAAATGGTGTTGTTACTTCCAAAGTTAAGCCTATTGAAAATCAAGAGAAAAATTATGTACTTATGCTATCCAAAGATCCTTGTCAAGATCAAAGTCTTCCATCTTATTCTACTACTCCATGTTCATTTTCACTTTCTACTCTTTCTAACTCTTTGCAAGCTTTGAACAATCCTATCAAAGAAGGTGCTCATATTCAAGATGTCCATGATTCTATTGAAAATTCTAATGCTCACTCTAAAGATGCTGATATCCTTGGTTGTCATATAGATGCTGATGAACTTATTGATTATCCTTTTGTGTCTTCCACTTCCATCCTTGGACCTCTTCCACCACTACTAAGGGCTTCACATCTGCCTTCTATCTTGGGTCCTTATATCCCTTCACTTTCCCCTCCTAACTCTCTTAATTTTACATCCATCTTGGGTCCTTACATCCCTCCATCTCCTATCTTTCCTCAAGATCAACATAGATGCATACCCTTGAATCCTTTTCATCCACCCACCCATCTAAACCAGTCATATCCTCCCTCTTCCACAAGTCCCAAGTCTTTTGGAAGTAACTTGAATGTTCAATACAAGAAAAAGAAGCAATACAAGAATCTATCAAAAAAAAAAAAAATATCACCATGTCTCCTCTAATAGACATGGAAACATAAAGTCAAAAGAGATATCTAAGAAAAAAACTACAAGACAAGTATGGGTTCCAAAATCCATCATTGAAGATATTCTCTCCAAATTACCAAAAAGAAATGAAAATCCTATGGCTATATGGATTCCAAAGTCTTTTTTGAAAGAGTCTGGTGTTGAACAAAAATTGAAGTTGACATTCAAGCTTCCAAAGGCTTCCACTTCATCTCCTTCCAAAAACATTCTTCCATTCCATGCACCTAAACCACAACCTCTGCTATCCATTCACCATATTCCTTCACGTATTCCTTCATTCACGATTCTTCCATCCTCTCACCACTCTTCAAGGTATGTGTTGATGTTGAGCTTGCCTTCTTTTCCATCTACCCTTTCATAATCCTTCCATGCATTATCCTTCTACCTTCTATCCTTTTTCCTCATTTATCTATTCCTCCTATCTTCCAACCTCACTCGCTTTACATAAAACCTTATCCTCCATTTTCTCTTCCATCTTCCTTTCCCTATCAGCATCTTTGAGCATATCATTTTGATTCCTTGGAATATCACGGTTTATCCTTTCAAGGAACACTATCTAAAAAGCTTGCCTTCTTCCAAAAATTCAAAAAAAAATAAATTTTTTTTTTTGAAAATGTGCCTTGGTGAAAACCTAGAAACAGGCACCTTGGTAGCAAAAGTAAAGAGAAATCAATTCATCCTATGGTGAAAACCACTCCCTTGTGGTGCCTTGGATAAGTACCATGATGAAAACTTGGCAATCAGGCATCATGCGTAGTTCTTCTATATGTTTCATCCATTCCATCTTCTCTCTTTGATCTTGACAATGTTGATCTATACATGAACATTTGGCTATTTTGTGAGCTATCTTACAATGATCTTGTTTTCATTCACTTCCTATTTAGCCTTCATATTTATTTTCCTCCATTCATTCTAGTCTTTCGCTATCATTTTCCCTTTGGTTTTGATCTAATAAAAAAAGAAAAGAGAAAGAGTAAAACACAGTGCTATGAAGCCTCTTGACATGTCTACTCCTTTGGACTACATCCTTTCCTTATTTGGCATTACGCTTTTGTGACTTATCCTATGCTGGCCTTTCATTGCTTGTCCAAATGCGCTTTACATGAAAATTTTTCCCTAGCTTGGGTATTCTTGAGGATTTTTCCCTTGAGGATTTCTTCCTTTCATTCTCCTTCATTCTCTTGTCTTCCATCTCATCCACCAACTTGCTAATCCCTCTTGTTCTCCACCTTGCTAGACATTGGGACTGCACGATATGATCTTGCTTGGGAGTTTGCAATGAAAAAAGATGCTATCAAGTATACCAAGTATGCAAACAAGTATAAGAATCAGTATCAGAATGATTATCAGAATCAGTATCAGAATCAGTATCAGAACCAGTATCAGAACTAGTATCAGAACAAGTATTAGAATGAGTGTCAGAACAAGTATCAGAATGCCCACTGGGGCTACACCTTTTTCTTTAGTTTATGGGTCTGAAGTGGTACTGCCTATTGAGGTTGAAATCCCATCACTAAGAATTAGAATGCATGGTCTAGTAACTGATGATGACTACAAAGTGTCTAGGTTACAAGAACTTGAACTACTAGATGAGCACAGACAAGCAGCATATGATCATCTCAGAGTATATCAGAAGAGAATGTCTAGAGGCTACAACAAGAAAGTCAGATAGAGAATTTCAGGTTGGCGATCTAGTCTTGAGAGAAAATTCTAAAAATCAATCCTATCGAGAACACAAGGGGAAGTTCAAACCCAACTGGCTGGGTCCCTTTGTAATCACTGCTACTTTTGGCTCCGGTGCCTATCAACTCTCAATGACTGAAGGAGAACAGCTCTGAGAACCAATCAACATTCTCCATCTAAAGAAATTCTACGCCTAAGACATTCAATCTTTGTAAAATGTCCTGAAAAAAATTATAAAAATGAGAAAAAGTCCTGAAAAATTGAACATCTTGGTGAAAATCTAGCAATAGGCACCTTGATGATTCACAAAAAAAAATAAAAAAATAAAAAATTCATACAAAAAAATAAAAAAATATCAAAAGTACAAAAAAAAATTGAAAAAATAAAAAAAAATAAAAAATGAAAAAATACAAAAAAATTGAAAAAAGAAAAAAAAGTGCCTTGGTGAAAACCTAGAAACAGGCGCCTTGGTAGAAAAAATAGAATCTCTACCAAGATGGTGAAAACCCGGCAAATAGGTGCCACTTGTTTCAAAATGCTCCATCTATCAGTGCAATCTTGGTCTTTCCCAGCTTCCAGTTTTGCTTTAGTTTGTCCATATCTCTCGGTTTGTTTTTGCATTTCCTATTTTCAATAAGACAGTCTGTACACCAATTAGCTCAAGCGTCTGTATCCTATCAATGTTCAAAATTGGGGGCAATCAAAGTCATATCCTATGGCCTCCAATGTATCTTAGACGTGTCATATCTAGTCAAAGTCCTTTTGAAGCTTCATGTGAGTCAGTCAAGTCAGTCTTGTCTCCAGAAAGGATTTTGCATCTACAACAACGCAATCAAACATCAAACTAAAAATAATCTATGCTTTTTTACATGCTTTTATCTCCTTGTATGCTTACTGATTCATATTGAGATTTTTGCATATTGTGTCCCTTTGAGCTCTTCGATGATGTCCTTTATAGGATTTAGAGAGTGATGACTAGGGGCATAATCTTTTCTTTGTCTTCTGCTTGTATGTGAAAATCTAACCTCTTTGGAAATTTTGGATTGAAATGGTGTCCGACTGTAAGAGCCTCTATCTCGAATTGGATGGCCATTTGTACCTCGACCATTGATACCCAAAAAATTCAAGGAAGTTTGATCTAACTATTGTCTTTTTGAGTGAGTTCTTTTTCCTACTGTGAAATGCAATCTTACCTAAGGCTGTGAACGATAAAGGGTCACTACGGGTAATTCACATTGGATTTAGAATAATCTCTTAGCTGTTTGATGTGTTTGTAATGCAAGGTGTATTTAGGTCATCACGACGTTCATGTTTTGATGCTTATACAAATTTCTATATCAAAATGGACATGATATTCAGGTCATCTTGGCATTTATGCCTTGGTGTTTATATCTAATCTGACATTCTGAAAATAAAATCAATATTCATATATCCATGGTTGTTGACCAGTGGGTGTTGTATTGATTCTTGCACATACAAATCAATATTCATATGTCTATGGTTTCATAGCTAGTGGGCATTGTATTGATTTATCCGGTTACCTAAAAGTTCAATGATGATAACAAATTGACATATGATCAGTGAGTAGGTCCTAGGTCTTAGGTTGCATTTCATTTTGCATGTCTCTTTGCATTTTGGATGTTTGCATGATCTCACAATGGCTAAACGAACTTCAATGCTTAAACAATTCTCCACTCACATCTTCAAATCTAACAAGAGCTGAATCTCACACGAAGGTTCCTCCAATGAAACAGCAAGTAGAATCCTTTTTTGGGATCAAAATCAAAATCTGAGATCATTCATATTATTAACTACTTGCATAATCAACCTTCAATCATCACAAAAATCTAGTATTCAACTTAATTGATTATCTTACATCAAACTATCAAAATTTTAACTCTGTCAACTATGGTCAACTCATGGTTTAACCTTGTCAAACTTGATCTTTTGGGACCTTCCAACGATGCAGAACATGTTCCCGAACGTGTATAACCACTTTTCCAATCAATTAACATGCTTCTAAATTCTCAATGTTGACTTTTCTTGTCAGATTTCAATTTTAATCCTGAAGGGGGCATGGTATTGCACATCATTCAAAGTCTGTAAATCAAATTCTAGCAATCTTTCCTCAGTAATTAAGACAACAACCATGTCTAGTTGTTGATTCATCAAAAGACCTCATCGCTTGGGGCACATCTATCATCACTTGGGGCATATCAGATTCATCAAGATCCATATCAATCTGGTATTCTCCTAATCTTGTAAACTGTATTAGTTTTTGCAACCATCGGATCATAGTGTTCTTTCCTTGGTTCTTCGGCAACTGAAGGGTTCAGATGTGATACCTACTAGTTCTGCTAAGACAATCGAGTCTAGAACCAGTCACTCACTTCTTTGCAATCCTAAGGTTTGGAATAAGATGTTTTGACACTTTTTCGCAATCATAGGTTCATTTGCTGTTACAGTGAACATTATCTTTGGTCATTCAGGATCTATTATCTCCATATCAAATCAATATCAATCAGCTTCTGTCTCATATCAATTATCAATTTCAAACATCAGTTTCATATCTTTATCAAACACAGACTATCTTTGAACCACTGCGCTTTGCACAATAATTCAAAGAGGGGCAAAATGTAATACCCCAAAAATGGGCTATAAGTTCATTAATCTCCTATATCAACAATTCAAATGAAATCAACATCAAAGTCCTAACCTAAGGCACATCTGCACATCATCGAATCTTAATTGATTATCTTAAATTCTGCATCGGGGAATATTCCTAGCAATATTCCTAATTATCTTAATTATCTTTAATTTAATGATTATTTGGCGATAAATCACATTTATCCTAAGTTTGATTAATTGAATATTTTCATATTTAATTAATTAGATTTAATATCTTGCCACTTAATTATGTAATTAAATTTAATTATATCTATTATTAATTGTATTATTTAATTTTCACAATAAATCTAATATCTTATGAATAATTGATTAAATTCTTATTTAATTAATTAAAGCAAGTTGTCATTATTTAATAATATAGTTTTTAATAAAAGTTTGATTAAATAATTGATTAACCCATAAATCAATTATTTATTTTCAAAAATCAGTTAAGTTGAGCATAAATCACTTTATTTATTTATTAAATCATAATTATCCATGTGCATATTCAAGGACCAGTTAAACTCAAATTGGAAAATCAATGCAAGTTGTTAGCTTTTTGAAACTCAACATCTTTTTGAGTTTTAAAGTTGATCTAAACTTCTAATTCAAGTTGAACTTAGCTTTTGCATGTTTTTGTGAATTAAATTATCTTTATTATCAGATAACTCAAAAATCAAGCTGAGTTAATCTGAGTGATTTATGGCTTTTTCTCATGCACCTCCAAAGCCCTGGATTTCTATAAAACCAAGGCTTTAGCTCTTCATAATTCATCTCAAAAATTGCAAACTTACTCTACAAGAATCATAGCATATCAGATTTGGAGAATTTGCACAATTGGAGCTTGAAAGATAAATTTGAGGATTCGAAGCTTTGTGAGATCAATTTCAAATTCATAGCTTTCATATTATTGTTAGAATTTTCATTCTCATATCATATCATTTCTAGATTAGCATATCATAGCATATCAATTTTTACATATCATAGATTTCATATCAGTTTTTATCATTCTTATTGCATCTAAAATCTAAAAAAATAGAATAATTGCATTCATATTTTATATCAGTTTTGCATTCAAATCCTTCGTTTAGGTGTCGTCTAGGTCACTGATCTTGATAACAATCTAAGAACATCAATCTCACACCTATTAGAAGGCAGTAAATCACTTGGTTAGATTAGATTTCAATTTTGCATGATTTTGATTATAGCTAACCTCTAATGTTTTACTGAAGTGTTGTGTCTATAGATCAGGTACAATTTTCACACACATAGTAACTTGTGCAGGAGCACCTATGAAGATGCCTATGGTTACCATGGATCCAATCAAAGATAGAAGGAAAAAAGGATCCTTAATGGTTAATTGAGATCTTTTGAAGCCTATAATGGCAATTTGTAACAATCAATTTGATTTAAAATTTAAATGTCCTAAAACTCTTCATAAGGACTTATGACCAAAATCATGTATGGGTGGCCAATAGTGCCAAGAAGGGATCTTACATGTCATATACTTATGTCATTTGCATGGTTTTAATTCTTACATGTTTGATTGTTGTTTCTAATGCTTTAAGGATATTATTTTTTAGCATTTCAAACAATCTATAAAAGTTAAACCTCAAACATAATAAGCTCCATAGTTCAAATTTCACAAGCTTAATCATGATTAATTTCACAGTTCAAATTTCAAACATACCACGAATAGTCAGTTGAAAGCGGCTCAGCAACATATCTTTCAAACCGGTAGCGATCTTCTTGGGCTCATATGTTGGACTTCATGAGAGGTATTGAGAAATTTTTAGGTGATACAGGATCATGTTTTCAAGGTCTACAATAACCCCTCTCAGTTTTGGGCGATTTGACTTCGTTTGCATTTGGCAAGGGTATCTCAGTCAATGCCAAAACTTGCAGTGAGGGTAAGTTGAAAGTGGCTTAGCAGCATATCTTTCAAACCATCCGACATGGCATTGAACCATCTGCTCCATTAGCTTTGGTTAGCTAGGTAAACTCCAGTGACAACCCTGTTCTATCCACAGAGTCACCGGAACGCTCGTGACCACGCTCGACCCAAGTGACCCCAAGGTGCACTAAGCACGATTGGGCAGCAATCTTTCAGGGCTTGTATCTCAGACGTCATGAGAGATATCAAAAAATCATTAGGTGCTATGGGATCATGTTTTCAAGTTCTACAATAACCTCTCTCAGTTTTGGGCGATTCAACTTCGTTCGCATTTGGCAAGGCAATCTCAGTTGATGCCAAAACTTGCAGTGAGTGTCAGTTGAAAGTGGCTCAGCAGTGTATCTTTCAAACCATCTGACCTGGCATCAAACCATCTACTCCAGTTGGCTAGTTAAATTCCAATGACAACTCCGTTCTGCCCATAGAGTCACCAGAACGCTCACGACCATGCTCGACCCAAGTGACCCCAAGGTGCACTAAGCATGATTGGGCAGCGATCTTCCAGGGCTCGTATCTCAAACTTCATGAGAGGTATCAAAAAATCATTAGGTTCTATGGGATTTTGTTTTCAAGGTCTACAATAACCTCTCTCGATTTTGGGCGATTTGACTTTGTTTGCATTTGGCAAGGCGATCTCAGTCGATGCCAAAACTTGCAGTGAGGGTCAGTTGAAAGTGGCTCAGCAACATATCTTTCAAACCATCTGATGTGGCATCAAACCATCTACTCCATTAGCTTCGGTTGGCTAGGTAAATGCTAGTGACAACCCCGTTCTACCCACAGAGTCACCGGAACGCTCGTGACCATGCTCGACCCAAGTGACCCCAAAGTGCACTAAGCACGATTGGGCAATGATCTTTCAAGGCTTGTATCTCAGACTTTGTGAGAGATATTATAAAATTTTTAGGTGCTACAAGATCATGTTTTTGAGGTTTACAATAACCTCTCTCAGTTTTGGGCAATTCGACTTCATTTGCATTTGGCAAGGCGATCTCAGTCGATGCCAAAACTTGCAGTGAGGGTCAGTTGAAAGTGGCTCAGCAGTGTATCTTTCAAACCATTTGACTTGGCATCAAATCATCTACTCCATCAGCTTTGGTTGGCTGGGTAAACACTAGTGACAACCCCATTCTACCCACAGAGTCACCGGAACGCTCGCGACCATGCTCGACCCAAGTGACCCCAAGGTGCACTAAGCACGATTGGGTAGTGATCTTGCGGGGCTCGTATCTTAGACTTCATGAGAGGTATCAAAAAACCACTAGGTGCTATGGGATCATGTTTTTGAGCTCTACAATAACCTCTCTCAGTTTTGGGCGATTTGACTTCGTTTGCATTTGGCAAGGCGATATCAGTTGATGCCAAAACTTGCAGTGAGGGTTAGTTGAAAGTGGCTCAGTAGCGTATCTTTCAAATTGTCTCACATGGCATCAAACCATCTACTCCATCAATTTTGGTTGTCTGGGTAAACACCAGTGACAACCTCATTCTGTCCACAGAGTCACCGGAACACTTGTGACCACGCTCGACCCAAGTGACCCTAAGGTGCACTAAGCATGATTGGGCAGCGATCTTCTGGGGCTTGTATCTCAAACTTCGTGAGAGGTATTGAAAAATTTTTAGGTGCTACAAGATTGTGTTTTTGAGGTCTACAATAACCTCTCTTAGTTTTGGGCGACTCGACTTCATTTGCATTTGGCAAGGCGATCTCAGTCAATGCCAAAACTTCCAATGAGGGTCAGTTGAAAGTGGCTCAGTAGTGTATCTTTCAAACCATCTGACCTGGCATCAAACCATCTACTCCATCAACTCTGGTTGGCTGGGTAAATGCCAGTGACAGCCCCATTCTGCCCACAGAGTCACCAGAATGCTCACGACCATGCTCAACCCAAGCGACCCCAAGGTGCACTAAGCATGATTGGGCTGTGATCTTTCGGGGCCCGTATCTCAAAATTTTTGAGAGGTATCAAAAAATTGTTAGGTGCTATGGTATCATGTTTTTGAGGTCTACTATAACCTCTCTCAATTTTGGGTGATTCAACTTCATTTGCATTTGGCAAGGCGATCTCAGTCGATGCCAAAACTTGCAGTGAGGGTTAGTTGAAAGTGGCTTAGCAGCGTATCTCTCAAACTATTCAACTTGGCATCGAACCATCTAATCTATCAGCTTTGGTTGGTAAATGCCAGTGACAACCCCATTCTTCCCACAGAGTCACCAGAACACTCGCGACCACGTTTGACCCAAGTGACCCCAAGGTGCACTAAGCACAATTGGGTAGTGATCTTTCAGGGCTCATATCTCAGACTTCGTGAGAGGTATCAAAAAATTTTCAAGTGCTACAGGATCATCTTTTTGAGGTCTACAATAACCTCTCTCAATTTTGGGTGATTCGACTTCGTTTGCATTTGGCAAGGTGATCTCAGTCGATGCCAAAACTTGCAGTGAGGGTTAGTTGAAAGTGGCTCAGCAACGTATCTTTCAAACTGTCTGACCTGGCATCGAACCATCTACTCCATCAACTCTAGTTGGCTAGGTAAATGCCAGTGACAACCCTGTTCTACCCACAGAGTCATCAGAATGCTCGCGTCCACGCTCGACCCAAGTGACCCCAAGGTGCACTAAGCACAATTGGGTAGTGATCTTCCAGGGTTGGTCCAGGGCACCCTCCACTAGTAGGAATTTTTATTGTATTGTTATGTTTGTAATAAATAGGATGGATCTAAATAGATCATCCTAATTTTCATTTGGAATCCCTAATGTGTGATCAAGGATCTTTTGGCAATGTTATAAGCCTACGATACCTTAGGTCATGGGGTTCACCTAGTTAGTGATAATTTGCTAGCTTAGGCTTATGGAGTCTTAAAGGTTGATTTTAGATTATTTTCACTTGAAAAATCATGTTTATATGTTTTTATCTCAAAAATAAATCATAAACTCTATTGAGTTCATAAAATGGCATATTTTGCAAAATTGCAAAAATGCAGTAAAAGTTGTTGTTGCAACTTTCTAAAATTTCTGGAGAGATTGGAATTGGAAACCCAAGAGTCAAATGGTTTCTCCAATCAATATACCTTCATTTTGAAGGTTATACATGCTCATCACTTTGAACCATAATGTTAAGAAGTTGATTTTTGTAAACTGATGCCATAAAGGAGGAATACAAACCATTTTTGAGCCATTTCTCAGAGTTGTACGGATGTGTACGGACTTAAAGGGTCATGATTTGAATGTGGGAATACTATATTTCATGTTAGTGAACATTTTCATTGATTTGAAGAAGTTTTAGTTTCATTTGTTAAAGTTATTTCAATTCTTTTCAAAACAGTCCAGGAAGCAAGCTTTTCGAGGGCCTTGAACACTAATGGAGGCCTAACTTGCATTCTAGCTGTGGGTTTAACCTAAGAATTTGGAAAATGCAAGTTAGGTCTATGTATCAATGGATTCTAAAGGCTCATGTAGTGGCTCAAAGGGAAAGGTCTTCATGCATCAGGCCCTAGTCTAAATTTTTGAGAGGATTCAATCTAGAAAGTAGAAGAAAGTTGTAAAGAAGTGCATAGAATAGATAAGTGAGTGAAGTAAAGGTGGTTTTGAGTCATTTGGGGTTGGAGAAGAATATCTAAATCACTTTACTAGTTCCATGAACCCTATACCTCATACTTGCTTTGTAAACCAAGCTTAATTAGGCCAATTAGGTCTGTGTCCAAGGTGGGTGTTAGGTGGTGTTGGAGTGGAGTTGGAAGGAAAGGCTTTGGGATCTTAAATAAATTCCAAATGGGTGTCTGAAAATGCCCTAATTGTATCAAGATACTCAGTTGTGCAAAATTTAGAGTAAAAAACCTCTATTGAGAAGGCTACAACGAAATTGGCGTGCAGGTCTAGTTTGCCATGGTACGGTTTTGGTGGGAATAAACCAAGTGTTATTTCAAAGGCCTTAGGTCATATGAGGACCATCTAAATTCTTGGGAGTGGTTAGGAAGTCCACTGGTGAAGAGTTCTATCAATAAGTTAGTTTTAGGCCTAGTGTCCCTAAAGCCAAAAAGGCATTGAAGTTTGATTAAGTGTGTAATGTTGCAAAGGGAGTTTATTGGGATAGAAATACATTTGTTTGGTTGTGTTATACCATCAAAAGAGTTTGAGATTACCCTTAAGCCTTTGTGGTTGGTTGGTGAGTTGTGGGAGGTAGTAGAAGGGCACTCCACTTCTTGCTGTAACCTCTGCATTAGGGGCTCGTATATGTAAATTATTTGACAAAATGCCTGCAAGTAGAGCATGAAATATGGAATTACAGATAGGATTAGTAGAACTAGTAAAAGGTATCCAAAAATGAAGTTTCCAAAGCTTTGTCAGGCTAGACTGGTCGATGACAATGAGAATTGGTTTTGCACATCGACAGTATTGGCATTCGAGAACATGATAATCTATAACGCAATTTCAATATTAAGACATTATCATTTCTTGAGAATGCCCCAGCACCAAATGTCAAGGAGGACCTAACATCTTCCCTGATGGATAGAACCTTGTTTCATGCTCGGTTGTTGGATTCATAGAGGTCTGGGACTATATCAGTGGGAAACTTAAGAGAGGTTTTCAATACCAAGCTGATGATGCCTTCATGATGCATGATAATGTAGTTCTTTATGTTGACATTAGTCATGATTCAGAGATGTTGGCTTTAGGTTTATAGGGTGGGAAAATTGAGGAGGACGTGCTCGCAATTGAATCCCAAAATACGTATGTATGATGGCTTCGACAAAATGTTTCTTGGTGTCACTTGCATGAAGTGGTATGTGTGTGGAGAGCTAGAAATGACACGCTCTAGTTATAACACCAAGCATCCAATCAAAACATAGAGGCATTAACACTTGTGTTGCAATAAGATCCAGATGGCACTATTCTATAGGAATAGATCCATTTTGAAAGATGTAGAGCACCAAGTAACATGGACTTTCATAACAAAATAGTACTAAGGCACTCAAAAAGGGAGACTTTAATGTATTCAAGAAAGAATATGTGGATAGACACATCCTCAAGAATTAGTTATTATAACAGGAAAGAAACTGACTGAAAGGGGAAAATTAATAAGGCTCGTAGAGGAGATTTTGGGGGTTCCAGATTCCGCCTGACCTGAGAGACTTTGTGCTAGGGGAGGGATAGATTAGGATTTTTATTGTAATGCAGGCAAAGAGGGATTTTATTTTCAGATAATGATTAATGTACAGGAACAACATAATCTTTGTTGTTTTTCTATGTTCAAAGAAGGATATGTCAGCATATTAAAACTTTGATTTGAGATGCTCACTTTCTGATTGATATTCATCTTTGAATGATATTGGTTTCTTTTGAATGCATATCTATTACGTCTGATCATCAGCACAATCATCTGTGGACTTTGTGCTATAGTTTTTCATGTATTTGGAAAGAACCATTCGTCTTTCTCTCTTAGTTTCTTTCTGTAATGCATTGTTTAGGCAAATGAAATTTGTAGCATTTACTGTCCTTTTCTTTTCAGTAAATTAGTCCCTTCGTGTCTATCTTGTGTTTATGAATAGATTTTTGTAAGCCTTTATTGCTTTTAGGTTAAAAGCATTATCATTTATAGTTTAGTTGATTCATTGTAAATCCTGCATGGGGAGCTGTACCCAGATAATTCAGAGGGCACTTACGCTTCTCAATAGCGAAGTGACCCAACTGTTGGTGTTGGTTGAGTCTTTTTATTTGGGCTTTAAGGGTCATTTTGTAAGCATTTCTTTGGAAGACAAATCTGTTCACCAACAAGAAGTTAAACCTCAAACATAATAAGCTCCATGAACAAGGTATTCCAGAGTAAAGAAAAACAAATGTAACTTCAACAAGATATAATTTAAATCATAATGATAATCATAGTCAAGATATAACTTCACCATTCAATTCCATAAACATGAATAATAAATATGTATATACAAAAGATGATGCAAATATAACATATAAATGAACATGTTCTATATATATATATCAAATGTATCAAAAGTATGTCCATCTACAAATATGGCACATGCCATTTCAAAATGTCTACAAAATCAATGTTTTAAGGTGTACAATGTGGCATATATGCCATCTCAAAATGTGTCAAGTGTCATCTCTAAATGACCACAAAACTAAAACTGCATCCTATGCTGTAGGGGGATCATCAAAATGTAGCCTCTTTGAAGAAGTGTTGGGCTCTGATTGATCTTGCATAAAAAATGAGTTCAAACCAAAGTTAGATTGCTTACTTTATGTGATTTGTACATATACATATATATATATATATACATATATATATATATATATATACATATATATATATATATATATATATACATATATATATATATATATATATATATATATATATATATATATATATATATATATATATATATATATATATATATATAATTCATAATTTTCAAACACTAATTTAATTAAAATTATAATTGAATACAAATATTTGTACCTGGTCTCTCGATCGCCTACCATGAGTAGGTGTCCTAGCATAAGTCCTGGGTAGCGAAGGGACCATGCCAGCGATACCAACTCTGACCAATAAATATATATTTGCAATAATGAGATTAGTAGAGTGGTGCAACATAGAGTAATAAATCTACAAAATAGGATGATAGCATAATAAAATTATAAATTGATTGACCTAAAATTAAAACTTACATCTGGTGATCCCTCCTTTGGAATAGTGGGCTGGGTCAACAAAGAAATGAAGGATTCTGGTGGGCCCTCCCTCACAGTTGAAGTAACCTATGAGAGTAAAAAGATTGTCAATTATATATCAATGTAATTCATCATAGCAAACCTGGTTACAAAATACAAATAACAATATTGAAAAGTCTACGTACAATCAGGCTATCACTATGAATCAAGACGCCTATAACCCTATGCTGTCGAACCAGTGTCGGGACATCATCGATAGCCACACCCTATACAATAAAGTGCAAGTAAAATATTTATTACTACACACAAGTGGCATACATATGCATGCATAATTAATCTTAAACAATTAACTACCTTTCCTTTTTTGACACCTGATGAAAGAACCCCCTTATGCCCCCCATTGACATCGACTGTAGCCTGCAAGAACACAATAAGATGACAATATATATTAGTAAATGTATGAATTTTATTGCTCTAATTGATAGAGATTTAAGCATGTACACCAAATAATATTAAAAAAAACTAATGGGTAAATAATTTATAATATACCATATAGTCATCAAGGCCAAATGAAATGGTCGAAAGTGTGAACTCATCCACCTATCTCACCTCCTCCTATGTCATCGACTGAACATAAATGTAAAAAATATATATACATAAGTGCATGCAATCATTAAAACTAATCTAAATAAATAAATTATTTTTAAATTAAATAAGTCACGTGACAAATTTATTTATAATGTTTACTCTTACCATATCAAGAGGAGTCAATGGTCCTACCTGCACCTCCTGAGCACTCTCATGAGATGTAGATGCTCCATAAGGTGTTGCAGCCTCTGTAGCTGCACCTCAATATAATGAAACTGATATATATATCAAAATTAGTAAGCGGTCTGAGGAACATATGCCTGCACGTAATGCACATATGGGGCTCGCATACATGTGAACTCCGACGAGCTGTCAATGTGCCAATAGCATCCAAATGAGGCAACACTGACCTAGTCTGAGTGATCAACTGATCACTCAGTAAATGAATGGCCCTAATAGTATGTGAGGCAGCCTCTGCAATGATATCAAGATGCTGCACTGGAGGAGGGGGTGCGACATCAGTGGGGGGGACAAAGGTAGTGGCCTTTCGGCACTGGAAAGATGGCCTAGTCTGAGGAGCTCCTCTGCCTACACCCATGTTGGGCCTCATACTCCAATAATCAACATGGTGACCAAGCACAAACTCAGCATACAATTTTTTAAGGAAATAAAATGGGACCTCCAAATTGCTATGGGGTGGTTTATCAAAAACCATCCACCAACGATCCCAAAAGTTTGTGCACATTGCTTCATTTGTGCACCATTTTATTGATAATTTGGGATTTTTGGGGTCAATTGGTATTCCGATTTTAGGATCGACAAAAAGGGTGGCTATATCTTCCTTACTTATATTAAGGGCCGCAATCCCATCATGGTCAAGCCCGCCATCAAATTGAGCATGCATATCATCACACCAATGAAGAGCAGCATTATGTTGTTGCGTGAGTGTGTCAATGTTTCCAACAATTGTATTTAGTGTGGTGAGCATGGGACCTAATGTAGGTATATTTTGATACGTGTTTTGGAAACCCCGTATTGTGTTCAAATTTTCTTGTATCAAATCTTGTAAAGATGGAGGGTTTTGAAGTGGGGGATTGTTTTGGGGATCGTTATTTGGTGCGAGAGGGTTATTTTCTTCATTGTTGTTAGCCATGCTTGATTAAATAAAAAATAATCAAAATTTCAATCTAATTTCATATATTATTACAAATGTAAATACAAAACCCTATTTAAAAAAAAATGCTACATTTAGCATGAAAATAAAATAAATTAATAAAAATTATATAAATAACTACTTACCGAATATGCTTGGAGTTGAATTTGTTGTTTCTAATATCAGGTATCCAAAAATATATCGGGTATCTAAAAATCACGGAAAGAACTTGAAGAAAATTGCGCAAGGAAATGAGGAAAAGGGCTCGCGGGTTTTGGATTTATGCCACAGTTATCAGGTACCTGATATTATCGAGTACCCGATATTATCAGGTACCTGATTAGGCCTGTGCTTTGGTGGTAGGTTTGCCCAGGTGTACTGACACCCAGGCCTACTAAAAAGTCAACAAGCACTTTCATGCGCTTTTGGATGAGTGAAAAGTGAATGTTTTTCACATCGCCACTTTTTGGCCCCTCATGATCTTGCACATACCCTTTTGTGGGATCACATTTCCACAATGTGGGAATGCACGTTGATTAGACAGGATTGCTTGTGTACTTTTTGTAAACCGTATGACATTCATTATTGTTTTTATTTTTCTGCCTTTATTTCGGCAAAGCAAGATCGCTGTTTGAATGTTGCAGGAATGTTGTTTGACTGTTAACCCTTTGTAAGCTGTACAACCCTGTCATTTTTTTGAGGTTTTTTCCTTCATTTATACAACGCGAGATTGACTGTTGACTCTACGAGAATGCTATTGACCAGGAGGAATTGTCTGTTGATCCTTTATAAGCCGTACAAGATTGTTATTTCTTTTTCAAGTTTCTGCCTTCATTTTTGCAATGTAGGATTGATTGTTGACTCTGCGGGAATGCATCCATAGGTATCATCCCATGTCCAACATTTATTACTTTTTGTCAATTTTTAGTTCTGACAGTCCTGCGGGATCGCTGGTATGGTCTGTGGGAACGTATTTTTCTGTTGGCGGGATTGCAGGTGTTTGCGGGAATGTGGGTTTAAATTTTTCTAACTACCTAAAAACACAAAACTCACACATTTCTCTTAGTGTTTAAAATAAATCAAAATCTAATCTCAAATGCCTAAAAAAAATAATCAAAAAATCTGCATTTTTTTAGATGTTTTAGTAATTACATTTTTGTAAGTTTTCAGAGCATTTTTTAGGGGGGTTTTATTTTTGAGGGGTTTTAGTTTGTAACATTTTGTTAAGAGCTTATTTTGCCAATATCACCATTTAGAAAATTATTCTTTTTGTATTAGTTAGTTTTGAGACAAGATTTAAATATGTAAATATTTTTAAAAATTCTGTAAAAGATTCAGTACATTGATTCAAAGTCGCATGTCAGTACACAATATGTCAGGAGATAGATAATGCAGTGTATTTCAAATGCTATGATTTTATGTGTGGATAATGCAGTGTAAATAGAGCGACAGAATAAAGAGGGTATTTAAATTTGAGAGTCTGTTGTTAATTTGGATATAACATTGTCAAATGAGAATGTTTGAAATTTAATCATTCCTTACCTAAGGCATACCATGAACTTGAAATGAGATAATAATTCAAAATTTACATTGCTGTAATAAAAATTTTAATAAGTGGAGGCATTGCCAAAAGCTTACATGACATATTTTAAAATAAATATATTTAATTATAATCCACAGTTTTGTGGTAACTCTTGTACAGATGCGGGAATGTTGATTTCGTCGTGGAAACACTTGTACGAATTGGAGAAACGCAATCCCACAACAAAATTTCTATTTTTCCTATCTTTTTTCTTCTCTCTGTTCCAACTTTACTAGTGACTGACTGTACCTTTTTTGCGTGATCACATTCCTACAATGTGGGAATGCGGGTTGACCAGTTGAGATTGCCTATGTACTTTTTGTAAGCCATATGACATTCACTGTTATTTTTATTTTTTTGCCTTCATTTCTGCAAAGCGAGATCATTGTTTGATTCTTGCGGGATTGTTGTTTGACCTAGCGAGATTGACTGTTAACCCTTTGTAAGCTATACGGTCTTGTCATTTTTTTGATGTTTTTGCCTTCATTTCCACAATGCGGGATTGACTGTTTACTCTGCGTAAATGCTATTGACCAGGCAGGATTTCCTGTTGATAATTTGTAAGCTGTATGACACTGTTATTTTTTTTCAAGTTTCTGCCTTCATTTCCACAACGTGGGATTGAATGTTGACTCTGTGGGAACGCTTTCGTAGGTATCATCCCATGTCCAATATTCATTACTTTTTGCCAGTTTTTATTTTTGACAGTCCCACGGGATAGCTAGTATGGTCTGTGGGAACGCATTTTTCTGTCGGCAGGATTGTAGGTGTTTGCAGGAATGTGGGTTTAAATTTTTCTAAGTACCTAAAAACACATAAATCACACATTTTTCTTGATATTTAAAATAAATCAAAATCCAATCTCGAATGCATAAGAAAAATAATAAAAAAATCTCCATTTTTTTAGATGTTTTAGTAAATTGCATTTTTGGAGGTCTTTGGAACATATTTTGAGAGGTTTTAGTCTGTAACATTTTGTTAAGAGTCTATTTTGCCAATATCACCATTTAGGAAATTATTATTTTTGTATTACTTAGTTTTGGGATAAGATTTAAATATGTAAATGTTTTTAAGAATTCTGAAAAAAGTTTAATAAATTGATTCAGAGTCGCATGTCAGTATACAATATGTTAGGAGATATATAATGCAGTGTATTTCAAATGCTATGATTTATGTGTGGATAATGCAGAGTAAATAGAGCGACATGATGAGGGTATTTGCATTTGAGAGTTTGTTATTAATCTAGGTGTACCATTGTCAAATGGGAATGCTAGAAATTTAATCAATCCTTACCTAAGGCATACCATGAATCTGAAATGAGATAATAATTCAAGATTTACATGGATGTAATAAAATTTTTAATTAGTGAAGGCATTGCCAAAATGTTATATGATATTTTTTGTAATTATAAAATTATTTTTAAGCATTGCCAAAAGCTTACATGACATATGTTAAAATAAATATATTTAATTATAATTTATTTTATATACAGATATAAGGTTTAAGCTACGTAGGTGTATATATACACCCTTTTACAAAATAGTAACAAAATGTACCTTAAAACAATATGTATGTTCTAATCATTATAAGATTATTTTGTTAAAAATGTATATTGATTTAAATGAATACATATGATATAACTTAGATTTATTATACAAATAGCATTCACATAACTTTAAAAAAAAATTAAAAAATTTAGTTACTTGCAATAAAAAATGATTGATTTGTTGGCAAGTTGACTATATTGTTGTATATGACTAAATATAGTGTTGTCATTGTGGCAAAAAAGTCATATAGTGTTTTGGAGTCAGCGCACATTATCAAAAAATCAAAATTTGGCTAAGTATAGAAGACTGGACAGTTAACAAAGCGCCAGTAGATCAGAGCGTCAGTGCACGTGCGTATGATAGAATTATGGTATGCACCCTTGAAAATAAGATGGTAAGAGTATATTCATGTTTAGTCTAAGAGCGCATGATCAGATGTGCAAGTAGGCAGAAGATACAAACAGTTGAAAAGCTACAACCAGTGAATGCCAAAATAGAACAGAGTATGCGGCCCACTCTTGGTAATTTGATTAGCGATGATAATATTATAGACACCTAAATTTGATTAACAATTTCATTAAATTTAGTCATCTTACTCGCATTATTGATTAAATAATCATGCATTATTTAATTAGTTAATGTCATCCATATAGTTAATTAATCTAATTAATTAACTATAGTCCAATTAATCTAATAAAAACCCATAACATTTAATTAATTAAATCTCTTTTATCTATTAATTTAAATATATGCACATATCTAATTAAATTAATTCACAAAACCTCCACTTTTCCTCTCACTTGAAATTAAATAAAATATTTAATTCTAAAATTCATGTCAATCCTCCTTAATTAGCTAATAACCCATGCTTAGATAATCTAACCCTCCACTTATTCTCTCTCCTCCCATCACATCTTCTGAATTCTCCACTTACCCTCTAATTCAAGCCTAATCACCCCTTAATCATTTGCACAACCATAATCCAAGGATTAAGAAATGCTAAACCATCTCAAGTCAACCCTCATGTCACATAACCATATCCTCCAATGTCAAATCATAAAGCCTCTTACACATCTGTTACACACTTGTCCCCTTTACACCTTCCAAAGTGATCACATTTCTCAAAGATTTGGCTTCTCTTCTCATCCTCCCCCATTGTGACACTTGTCACAATACTATGCATTTGAGAAAGCACAATCCATGTGCTCTCTCTTAGATACATCTCAACCCTTCCTGAAATTTGCATCTTGACCGTCCATTCACCTCCCATTTGCTTTTATATTGAGCCTCTTTCTCCTTCATTTTCATTCATCTTTTATACAAAGTTATCATGTTAGCTTGAGAGCCTAAAAATTACCAAGCTACTATTATAATGTCAAAAACTCTATTGAAGTTTGAGCATTAACATTTGAGCACACATATCTCCATCATTTGGACAATATCTCTTCAACAAGGAAGGTTTGCTTTGTTTTGATGTTTTAGTTTAAGCTTTTTTTGATTTAATCTTAAGTGTTATCTAGCTTGGTTTGTTGAATGTTTAGCTTGTTTTTTATTTCTTCACACTACATATTTAAGTATTACATTTTGGCATGTCTAGTGGGACCCAATTCAAGGGTTATTTCTCTTCATCTTTCTTATTTTTCTTTGCAAAACTATCCCAACTACTAATGTTTTCTATTTTTTGAGTGTGCTGCAAGGGTTTTTTGAGTATTTTGCTGGTTCAGGGCCGAAGAAGACACATTTGCACAAACATCCCACCTTCGGATTTTACACAGCATGAACATTCAAAAAATCCATAGTTTTGCGAGAACGCTTGTACAGACGCGGGAGCGCTTGTATGGATTGCGAGAACACATTTCCACAACAAAACTTCTATTTTTCCTATCTTTTTCTTGTCTTTGTCCTCACTTTACCAATGAATGACTGTACCCTTTTTGTGAGATTGCATTTTCGTAACATAGGAACACGTGTTGAACAGACGAGATTGTCTGTGTACTTTTTGTAAGTCATACAACATTCACTCTTGTTTTTATTTTTCTATCTTCATTCCCGCAAAGCGAGATCGCTATTTGACTGTTACGAAAACATTGTTTGACCTAGCAGGATTGCCTGTTAACCCTTTGTAAGCCGTACGATGCTGTCATTTTTATGAGATTTTTGCCTTCATTCTCGCAACGCGGGATTGACTATTGACTATATGAGAATGCTATTGATCAGGCGAGATTACTTGTTGTTCCTTTGTAAGCCGTACAACACTATTATTTTTTTAAAAGTTTATGCCTTCATTCTCACAATGTAGGACTTACTGTTGACTATGCAGGAATGTCCTTGACTGTGAAAATGCATCCGCATTTATCATCTCTTGTCCAACATTTATTACTTTCTAGCAATTTTTATTTCTGACAGTCCCATGGGATCACTGGTATGGTATGCGAAAATGCATTTTTTTGTTGGTGGGATTACAGGTTTTTGCGGGATTGCGGGTTTAAATTTTTCTAAGTACCTAAAAACACAGAACTCACACATTTCTCTTGATGTTTAAAATAAATCAAAATCCAATCTTGAATGCCTAAGAAAAATAATCAAAAAATCTGCATTTTTTTAGATGTTTTAGTAAATTGCATTTTTGGAGGTCTTCAGAGTATTTCTGAGAGGTTTTAGTTTGTAACATTTGTTAAGAGCTTATTTTGCCAATATCACCATTGAGGAAATTATTCTTTTTGTATTAGTTAGTTTTGGGATAAGATTTAAATATGTAAATATTTTTAAGAATTCTGAAATAGGTTCAGTAGATTGAATCAGAGTCGCATGCCAGTACACAATATTTCAGGAGATAGATAATGCAGTGTATTTCAAATGCTATGATTTATGTGTGGATAATGTAGAGTAAATAGAGCGACAAGATGAGGAGGGTATTTGCATTTGAGAGTCTCTTGTTAATCTCGGTATAACATTGTTAAATGGAAATGTTAGAAAATTTAATCATTCTGAAGGGTTTTATTTCTGAGGGGTTTTAGTTTGTAACATTTTGTTAAGAGCATATTTTGTCAATATCACCATTTAGGAAATTATTATTTTTGTATTAGTTAGTTTTGAGACAAGATTTAAATATGTAAATATTTTTTAAAATTATGAAAGAGGCTCAGTAGATTTATTCAGAGTCACATGTCAGTACACAATATGTCAGGAGATAGATAATGCAGTGTATTTCAAATGCTATGATTTATGTGTGGATAATGTAGAGTAAATAGAGCGACAGGATGATGAGGGTATTTGCATTTGAGAGTCTGTTGTTAATTTGCGTATATAAAATTGACAAATGAGAATGTTAGAAATTTAATCATTCCTTACCTAAGGCATACCATGAACCTGAAATGAGATAATAATTCAAGATTTACATGATCGTAATGAAAATTTTAATTAGTAGAGGCATCGCCAAAAGGTTATATGATATTTTTTGTAATTGTAAAATTATTTTTAGGCATTGTCAACAACTTACATGACATATGTTAAAATAAATATATTTAATTATAATCTGCAGTTTTTAATCCACAATTTTGCAGTAACACTTATACAGATGCAAAAACATTGATTTCACCACGGGAACGTTTGTACAGATTGCAGGAACGCATTACCGCAATGAAACTTTTATTTTTCCTGTCTTTTTTTCTTATCTCTCTCCTGACTTTAATAGTGATGGACTGTACCCTTTTTGCGGAATCACATTCCTGCAACGCGGGAACGTATGTTGACCATACGGGATTGCTTGTGTACTTTTTTTAAGTCATACAACATTCACTGTTATTTTTTATTTTTTGTCTTTATTTACGCAAAATAAGATCGATGTTTGAATGTTTCAGGAATGTTGTTTGACTTAGCATGATTGACTGTTAACTCTTTGTAAGTTGTACGATCCTATCATTTTTCTGAAGTTTTTGCCTCCATTCCTGCAATGCGGGATTGACTGTTGACTTTGCGAGAATGCTATTGACCAGGCGAGATTGCTTGTTGATCATTTGTAAGCCATACGACATTGTTATTCTTTTTCAATTTTTGCCTTGATTTCCGCAACATGGGATTGATTGTTGACTCTGAAGGAACGCGTCCACAGGTATCATCCCATGTGCAGCATTTATTACTTTATGCCAATTTTTAATTCTGACAATCCTGCGGGATCACTGGCATGGTCTGCGAGAACGCATTTTTCTGTTGGCGGGATTGCAGGTGTTTGCAGGTTTAAATTTTTTGGAATACCTAAAAACACAAAACTCACGCATTTCTCTTGGTGCTTAAAATAAATCAAAATCCAATCTCGAATGCCTAAGAAAAATAATAAAAAAATATGCATTTTTTTAGATGTTTTAGTAAATTACATTTTTGTAGGTCTTCGGAGCATTTTCGAGAGGTTTTATTTTTGAGGGGTTTTATTTGTAACATTTCCTTAAGAGCTTATTTTGTCAATATCACCATTTAGGAAATTATTCTTTTTGTATTAGTTAGTTTTGAGACAAGATTTAAATATGTAAATATTTTTAAGAATTTTAAAAAAGATTCAGTACATTGATTTAGAGTCACATGCCAGTACACAATATGTCAGGAGATAGATAATGCAGTGTATTTTAAATGCTATGATTTATGTGTGGATAATGCAGAGTAAATAGAGTGACAGGATGAGGAGGGTATTTGCATTTGAGAATCTGTTCTTAATCTGGGTATAACATTGTCAGATGGGAATGTTAGAAATTTAATCAATTCTTACCTAAGGCATACCATGAACCTGAAATGAGATAATAATTCAAGATTTACATGGTTTTAATGAAAATTTTAATAAGTGGAGGCATTGTCAAAAGGTTATATGATATTTTTTGTAATTGTAAAATTGTTTTTAGGCATTGCCAAAAGCTTACATGACATATGTTAAAATAAATATATTTAATTGTAATCTGTAGTTTTGTGGTAATGTTTGTACGGATGCGGGACACTAATTTTGTCATGGAAACGCTTGTATGGATTGCAAAAATGCTTTCACGCAATGAAACTTCTATTTTTCCTATCTTTTTCTTCTCTCTATCCTGACTTTACCAGTGACTAATTGTACCCTTTTTGTGAGATCATATTCCCACAACGCAGGAATGTGCATTAACCAGGCGGGATTGCTTGTGTACTTTTTGTAAGTCGTATGACATTCACTCTTATTTTTATTTTTCTACCTTCATTTTTCGCAAAGTGAGATCGTTGTTTGACTGTTGCGAAAATGTTGTTTGACCTAGTGGGATTGACTATTAACCCTTTGTAAGTTGTACGACCCTGTCATTTTTTTTAAGTTTTGCCTTCATTCTCGCAACACAGGATTGACTATTGACTATACAAGAATGCTATTGACCAAGCGAGATTGCTTGTTGATCCTTTGTAAGTTGTACGACACTGTTATTCTTTTTGAAGTTTCTGCCTTCATTCTGACAACGTGGGATTGACTGTTGACTCCATGGGAACATCGTTGACTACAAGAATGAATCTATAGGTATCATCCCTTGTCCAATATTTATTACTTTTTGGTAGTTTTTATTTCTAACAGTCCTGCGGGATTGCTAGTATGGTCTGCAGGAATGAATTTTTTTGTTGTGGGGATTGCAAGTGTTTGTAGGAATGCGGGTTTAAATTTTTCTAATTACCTAAAAACACAGAACTCACACATTACTGTTGGTGTTTAAAATAAATTAAAATCCAATCTCGAATGTCTAAGAAAAATAATCAAAAAATCTGTATTTTTCTAGATGTTTTAGTAAATTGCATTTTTGGAGGTCTTCAGAAATTTCTAAGGGGTTTTAGTTTGTAACATTTTTTTAAGAACCTATTTTGTCAATATCACCATTTAGGAAATTATTCTTTTTGTATTAGTTAGTTTTGGGACAAGATTTAAATATGTAAATATTTTTAAGAATTATGAAAGAGGTTGAGTAGATTGATTCAAAGTCACATGCCAATACACAATATGTCAGGAGATAGATAATGCAGTGTATTTCAAATGCTATGATTTATGTGTGGATAATGCAGAGTAAATAGAGTGACATGATGAGGAGGGTATTTGCATTTGAGAGTCTGTTGTTAATCTGGGTATAACATTGTCAAATGGGAATGTTAGAAATTTAATCATTCCTTACTTAAGGCATACCATGAACTTGAAACTTCTATTTTTCCTATCTTTTTCTTCTCTCTATCCCAACTTTACCAGTGACTAACTGTACTTTTTTTGCGGGATTGCATTCCCGCAACATGGGAACATGCATTGACCAGATGAGATTGCCTATGTACCTATGTACTTTTTGTAAGTCATATGACATTTACTATGGTTTTTTATTGTTTTGCCTTCATTTCCACAAAGCGAGATCATTGTTTGACTGTTGCGGGATTGTTGTTTGACCTATCACGATTGACTGTTAACCCTTTGTAAGCTATACAGTCCTATCATTTTTCTAAGGTTTTTGCCTTCATTTCTATAATGCGGGATTGACTGTTGACTCTACGTAAATGCTATTGACCAGGCGAGATTGGTTGTTGATCTTTTGTAAGCCGTACAACACTGTTATTCTTTTTCAAGTTTCTGCCTTCATTCCCGCAACACGGGATTGACTGTTGACTTTGTGGGAACGCGTTCGCAGGTATCATCCCATGTCCAATATTTATTACTTTTTGCCAATTTTTATTTCTGACAGTCCCACGGGATCGCTGGTATGGTTTGCGGGAACGCATTTTTTTGTTGGCGGGATTGTAGGTGTTTGCAAAAATGCGGGTTTAAATTTTTTTAAGTACTTGAAAACATAGAACTCGCATATTTCTCTTGGTGTTTAAAATAAATCAAAATCCAATCTCGAATGCATAAGAAAAATAATCAAAAAATCTACATTTTTTAGATGTTTTAGTAAATTGCATTTTTGAAGGTGTTTGGAGGATTTTTGAGAGGTTTTAGTTTGTAACATTTTGTTAAGAGCCTATTTTGCCAATATCACCATTTAGGAAATTATTATTTTTGTATTAGTTCATTTTGGGATAAGATTTAAATATGTAAATATTTTTAAGAATTCTGAAAAAGGTTCAATAGATTGATTCAGAGTCGCATGTTAGTACACAATATGTCAGGAGATAGATAATGCAGTGTATTTCAAATGCTATGATGTATGTGTGGATAATGCAGAGTAAATAGAGTGACATGATGAGGAGGGTATTTGCATTTGAGAGTTTGTTGTTAAGCTTGGTATACCATTGTCAAATGGGAATGTTAGAAATTTAATCATTCCTTACCTAAGGCATACCATGAATCTAAAATGAGATAATAATTCAAGATTTACATGGCTATAATGAAAATTTTAATTAGTGGAGGCATTGCCAAAAGGTTATATGATATTTTTTGTAATTGTAAAATTGTTTTTAGGCCTTGTCAAAAGCTTACATGACATATGTTAAAATAAATATATTTAATTATAATTTATTTTATATACAGATATAAGGTTTAAGCTACATAGGTGTATATATACACCCTTTTAGAAAATAGTAACAAAATACACCTTAAAATAATATGTATGTTCTAATCATTATAAGATTATTTTGTTAAAGATGTAGATTGATTTAAATGAATACATAGGATATAACTTAGATTTATTATACAAATAGCATTCACATAACTTTAAAAAAAAAAAGATATTTAGTTACTCGCAATAAAAAATGATTGATTATGACTAAATATAGTGTTGTCATTATTTTGTAAAGGCTATGCACCTATTGTATTTATGTTGTAGACATGTAATTATGTTTTTATGTAAACACGCTTGATCTAATTCAATTGGATGCATTGTATGTAATCTGTTATAGGCTGACCTAGTTAATTGTTTTGGTAGTGCATATAAATATAAGATGTGCCATTGTAATATCATATGGTAGTGAATATAGAGTTGAGATAAGTAGAGCAGAAGTGTGCAAAGAGTAGTTAAGATGTATTAGAGCTTTGAAAGAGGTCAAAACATCAATGCATCAAAGGAACTAATCTGACAAGCAGTGTCATAGCACTAGTACATCAAGCAAATATAGTGTTTTAATGATATCAGAAGGTTGTAGCCTTCACCACTTGAGCAGTGAGCTCTAGGACAGTGTGTCCCCACCTCTAACAGGGTTAATGTAAAATTATCCTAACAAGGTTTGACCCTTGACAAGGTCACTTTACTAAAAAGCTTTGTAAAGATCAACTCCTAATGGGGTTGCAAGGTCTCCTAATAGGGATCACAATACACTAGTGCAAATTATTAGTGGGTGTCAATTCCCACTGGGGTTTTTACCTAATTGGGTTTCCCCATAACCATATTGGTGTTATGTGTTGTGAATGTTTCTTTTGTTTGCATTAAAGTTTATTTCAATACTTAAGCAATCAGTTAAGTTTGAAGAGTAAAGCAAAAAGATAAAATATAGTGAACACTGATTCAGCCCCCCTCTTAGTATTCCCATTCCTAATAATTGGTATTAGAGCTCTATTCCTTAGCAAATAAGTTTAACCACTTGAGGTGATCATGGATAAGGGAGAAATGAAACATTTGAAAAAGAATTTTGAAGCTACTCTTGAAGACCTTGACAGATCTGAAAAACAAATTGAAGAACTAAAAGAAAAAGTCAATGATTCTCAAGAAGTCATCAAAAGACTAAGAAAAGATTTGAAAGATTGTTCAAAGAATGATTTAGGGAAGATGGTCAAAAAGCTAAATGAAGAGGACACATCTCTAAAAGATCAGATTGAAGAGTTGGATGAAAAGCTAACTAACAATCAAGAAGTTTATGATGAACAGATCAAGGAGAACCTTCAACTGAATGAAGAATTGAGGCAAGCAAACATGGAAATCTTGGAGTTAAGAAACAACAAAGAAAAGTTAGAATCTGAATTGAAAGAGGCAAAAATCACATTAATAAATTACACACAAGCAAGGATTTGATTGAATCTCAGTTATATGCTCAAAAACTTAAAGGAGATACTAGCGAAAATGGATTCAATGAAGCACAAAATTAGATTAACAACATGCGAGAAAGAATGAAAGCACCAAAAGATACCATAGATGCTAAGAGGACTGAAAATTAGATTAAAGACAATACTGAACCATCTAAAGATGAGCGCAAGCCAGTAGACCGAACTTGTTATGCATGTAACAAGCATAGACACATAGCAAGGAATTGTAAAGAGGTAAGACCTTTCCATGGTTACTGTTATTCATGCAATAAATTTGGTCATAGAGCTATGAATTGTAAAACAAGTTAGTAGACCAAGACCCTGAATAATCAGAGAAATCAAAATCAAAAAAATTCAAGAAGTTCTCAGAGTATTCCATGTCAGATATGTAATTATAATTGTCACTCAGCTAGGCAATGTAAAATGGTGACTCATATCAATGCATCGAGGAATTTAAGGCCTGTAGTTATTTGTCACTCTTGTAACAAGGCTGGATATATCTCAAAGTTTTGTAGATCAAGAACACAAAGTCAAGAAAGCCCTAAAAAGCTAGAAGAATCAATATTGGATACTGAAGGAGAAGTCAAGTTTGTGAAAGCTGCAGAAGATGCGAGCTTGATTTGGTTAGAGGCAAAGAAGGATAAGGTTGATAAGTATGTATTGGATGCATCCACAGTGGATGCACCCTCTATATCTGGATGAATGACCCTCAGGGTCATAGGGGGAGCTAATTCATCTCTAGACCTCTGTGTGGAAAGTATACTCACCCTCAGAGTATGCACCTTTGGATTTAACCTTTTGGAGACTAGTAGAACCTATGTGCAAGAGTGCACTACCTTATTGATTGCAGAATGAAAGATGGATATTTTCAGTGAAAGTCTGGTTTACACGACAAGCATTAATGGTAGAATATTTCACTTTAAAGTACTCAAAGACTTACAAATCACTCATTGCATTCAATTTTGAGTGATTAAAGAGCACAAAAGCCCTAGTAGTTGATTTTGAAGGATTGAAGCTTAATTCACCAACAAAGAAGTGTGTTTGATCAGTTGTGAAAGCCCTAATTTGTCGTGACGATTTAGAAGTTCTTCAAAACTGATTGTGAAGTGATATACAAGTAAGTTATGGCTACTCCTATTGTGTTTGATGTTGTGGAGAAGAAGAGATACATTTTCAAAAGGCATCCTTTCAAATCTACTTTGGATGACCTAGAGGGAGCATTCTCCCAAACCCCTATGGGTGTTATGCATGTTCAAGACATTCGTGCATACATTTACTATAAGAAGGAACTAGTAGGTCTTGATAGAATTAGAGCACACATAGAGACTATGATGAAACTAGATAAAATCATCCTTGATGATTTTTCCCAGTTGGAAAACCATCCCATAGTTGAATATGCTATGACATATGAGTTTTATGAGTTTGAATGGATAAAGATTTTACTCAGCAAAATTCATGATGACCTATTCTGGATAGGTGAAGTACAGTGAGAATTATAGGAGACCTAATTCATGAAATGACAAGCCTTTCAAGGTTAGATGCCATTCTTCCAGTGGGTAAGGATGCAAGGAAGATGGTTGAGAAAACATGTAAGTTAAGAAGTGATAGGTGTGGAATGACAATTGAGCCAATAGAGGAGAAAGACATCAAATTGATGTCTATGATATTAGGATATAGGTTTCAACACGCTAGCAGGGTGAATAGTGTGTCTATGGCCACTATTCTTGCAACAATAAGACTTGTGAGAGAAAATGGTGAGTTTAATCTATGTGAGATCTTGCACACACAACTGATAGACAATATTAGAGCCATTAAGCATGACAAGACCAAAATATTCAGGTTTGGGTCTCTAATCATAAACATGTACTTCCACATACATGGAAAGGTGTCAGATTTGCATTTAGACAAGAGTTTACTTACAATGCCACATATATCCTTTAAGGAATCTACTGAGAGTACACTCAAGGATTACATAACACTAGAATTGAAGACATTCAGGGCCAAAATGAAAATGAGATACAAAATACTAGAGAGCATTGTTGAGAATAGACAATATTAGAGCCATTAAGCATGACAAGACCAAAATATTCAGGTTTGGGTCTCTAATCATAAACATGTACTTCCACATACATGGAAAGGTGTCAGATTTGCATTTAGACAAGAGTTTACTTACAATGCCACATATATCCTTTAAGGAATCTACTGAGAGTACACTCAAGGATTACATAACACTAGAATTGAAGACATTCAGGGCCAAAATGAAAATGAGATACAAAATACTAGAGAGCATTGTTGAGAAATACAAAGACACCATTTGCTTCATGGTAGAAACTGACACAACTTGCATGCAAGCAGTGGAGCCTAGAACTAAGTGGATTCATCCACTTGGATATGAGGTTGATGAACCAATCCTAAAAGCATATGCATAAATATTTCTATCAGAACCTAAGGACCCTAATGAACCAAGATGGGGGACTTATGAAGAAAAGACAAGAGAAGTTGATGCAGTTTTGAAAAATGCAGCAACTAAGAGGAAAGTAGCTAAGGTCACTTCTGAGATACTCATAATTCATGGAGTAACACAGGTAGACCTGGACAAAGAAAGACAAGAAAATATTTCTTTGGGAATTGAGAGCGCATCTACAGTAGAAGCAAAATTTGTTGATCCTAAGTTAAAAAGGGTTAAGATTTAGAAAACCGATGAACCAAAGGATAAATAGGAAAAAATAGATATTACCCCTCTTGCACCCACAAAAACAATTGACCTTACAGCTCCTCCTGAGTATAAGGCAATGGAAACGAGGAATAAGGAAACCAACTGATGAAGGGTGCTCCCCTTAATACCAAAAACACATAACAGAAAAAGAGAAACAACAACAATAATATGCAAGAACAGAAAAATTGGCTTCTTATTATCTCCACAAATGTGGAATTACAAACTTTTAGAATTACAATATGCAAAGCCACATGGGCATTCCCTTACAATATTCTGTAGGACAAAGCCTCGAACTATTACCCAGAACTATTCTGAACTGCCTAAGACAATAATACAGCCTTCCTTATATAGGCAATTTTCCACCACCTGGGAAGGTTCCAGAATTTTAGCCAATAAGGCCGACCAAACTTAGAATTATTTTATTTTACATTTCATTACATCATAGTCAGCTCAAGATAACCTTTGAAACCCGAACATAAATTTTGAAGAAAATTATTTTTTGCCATTTCAGGTGGCCCAACTTTCGAAGACCATAAGTCATCACCAGTTGACCCGATTGGCTATTATAACCCCATTTTGGAAACGCCATGAAGCGCTCTACAGGCTTGAGCGCAAGCGCCCCTCACCCAAATTTTTGACCTCATCCGGGGCCTCTAAAGCCTTCAAAACTGAGTTCAAAGTTTCTGTACCCTGCTGCCAATACCGAAAATCTTCAATATCTTCCAATATACACTTGATCTGGCAATGAAACTTTATTGGCAGACTTATATGACCAAAATGAACCTCCAAGAAAGAAATCAGATCATTCTAAGCACATACAAAAATTACCAAAAATAGTAACTTTCCATAAATAGCAGCTCTACACAAAATAACCCTTATTGAATAAAAACATAAATATTTTTGGGTGATGCAAGATTGCTCTTATACCCAGGATGCTCCTGCATCAGACACCCGGGGTAATTTGAGAAGTGACCCTGTCACGACTCAAGTGTGCAGAGGAAAACCAAGACGGCTAACCTCCTCCTTTACCAGCCATGATGAACCTTCAACAGGTCATCCTTTCCACTTGACCAGATATTCTTCATATGTCCTATTCCTTATGCTTCTACCAAAACGACTGTCCAGTATATCTTTGATCTCCTTAGTGTCTGAACTAGTTGTTGGAATACTCCACTGTGCTGCTGTGATCTCATCTTCAACACCTCCTTCATGATACTCTGTCAGATCTGAAATGTTAAACACTGGTGAAATATTTAGCTTAGTAAGCAATTCTACCTCATATGCATTTCCAGAATCATGTTTCTTCAGTATCCTACATGGTCCAAACTTCTTCATTTTTAGCTTGTTATATGTACCAATTGGAAACCGCTCCTTCTGCAAATGAACCATGACTTCATCACCAACCTGAAATTCCTTATACCTCCTTTTCTCATGCGCCTTAGCCTTATACTATGCATTCATCTTGGTAATATGCTTCCTCACCTCCTCATGGATGTTCTTCAAGTGTTCTGCAAGATCCTCAGCTTCAGCACTACTTATTTCTCCTTTATCTATCTTCCTCAATTCAGATGCATTTCTCAGACTACTTCCATATACAATCTGGAATGGTGATTTACCAGTGCTCCTGTTGACAGAATTATTGTATGCAAATTCTGCCTGTGGTAAAATCAAATCCCATCCCGTTGGCTTATCTCCAACCAAACATCTCAGCAAATTTTCCAAACTCCTATTCACCACATCTGTCTGTCCATCAGTCTGTGGATGATGTGATGAACTGAAATTCAAATTTGTCTTCAACTTCTTCCACAATGTATGCCAGAAATATCCAACAAACTTAGTGTCCTGATCTAAAACTATGGTCTTTGGCAAACCATGAAGTCTCACTACTTCTCTGAAAAACAATTCTGCTACATGAACAACATCATTAGCCTTCTTGTAGGGAATGAAATATGTCATCTTCAAAAATCTGTCAACCACTACAAAAATTGAATCATGTCCCTGCTGAGTCCTCGGTAAACCAAGAACAAAGTCCATGCTGATATCCTCCCAAGGCTTCTCTGGTACAGGTAATGGCCGATACAATCCTGTATTCTGCTTCACTCCTTTTGCCATCTGACATACTCTGTAACTCTGTACAAACTTCTTCACATCTTGCTGCAATTGTGTCCAATAATAATTTTCACTAACCAAAGAAAGGGTTTTGTCACGACCAAAATGTCCAGCCAATCCCCCGCTATGCTTCTCCTTGATGAGATTCTCCCTCATAGAACTTCGTGGAATGCACAACTGACTCCCTCTGAATAGCATATCATCTTGGATGATGAAATCCAACCATTTCATCCTGTCTAGAGTAACAGGTTCTGTACAAGCTTTCCAAGCTTCACCAAAATCAGGATCCTCTGGATACAAATTCTTGAGTTCCTTGAACCCAACCACTTCAATCTGCATTTCTGTCAGCAATAGTTGCCTTCTGCTAAGAGCATCTACAACCCTATTAGACTTTCCACTCCTGTGTTTCAAAACAAATGTATAACTCTGCAAAAACTCAACCCATTTCAAATGCCTCTGATTCAACTTTCCTTGAATATTCAAATATTGCAAAGCTTGATGATCAGTATACAAACAAACTCGTTAGGAAGCAGATAATGTCTCGACTTCCTTAATGCCTGAACTATAGCATAAAATTCATGATCATAAACAGAATATTTCCTCTTGGCATCATTTAACTTCTCACTGAAATAAGCAACAGGTTTACTTTCTTGGCTCATAAAAGCTCCTATTGCAGTACCACTAGCATCACAATCTACTTGAAACACCTTATTAAAATCTGGAAGTGCTAAAATAGGTTGTTCTGTAACTTTTTGTTTCAACAATTGAAAACTCTTTTCTGCCCCATTAGTCCACTTAAACTCTTTTCTATCCCCTCTCATTGTTTCAGTCAAGAGACCACAAATACTGCTAAATTTTTTGATAAACTTTCTGTAAAAGCTAGCCAAACCATGAAAAGATCTTACCTCAGTAGCACTCCTTGGAGTAGGCCATTCAAGGATAGCTTGTACCTTCTCTGGGTCCATTTTTAGACCTTCTCCTGAAACTACAAACCTCAAATACACTAACTCTTTCTTCATAAAACTGCACTTCTTCAAATTAATCAGTAATTTCTCTTCTCTCAACTTCTCAAATACCATACGAATATGCATCATATGCTCATCCAATATCTTACTAAAGATCAAAATATCATCTAGGTAAACAATGACAAACTTACCTAGAAATTCTTTCAGAACCTCATTCATGAGCCGCATGAAAGTGCTCGGTGCATTGGTTAGCCCAAAAGGCATGACTAACCACTCATATAGTCTTTCTTTTGTCTTGAAGGCAGTCTTCCATTCATCTCCTTCTCTGATCCGAATCTGATGATATCCACTTTTCATATCTATCTTTGAAAAATACACAGTTCCACTCAAACAGTCCATAATATCATCCATTCGTGGCAATGGAAACCTGTACTTTATTATGATCTTGTTTATTGCCCTAGAATCTCTACACATCCTCCACTCTCCATTCTTCTTTGGTGCTAATACCGCTGGTATAGCACAGGGACTCAGACTCTCTCGAATCAACCCCTTCTGTAACAGTTCATGTACTTGTCTGTTCAACTCCTCACTTTCTGCAGGTGTCATTCTATGTGCTACCTTATTCAGAAAACTCACTCCTGGGATCAAGTCCATCTGATGACTGATCTTCCTGACTGGTGGTAATCCATCAGGCACGTTATCGGATACAATATCTTGAAACTCATTCAACAAATCTGCAACTTCTACAAGAACATCTTCTACTTCCTCTTTACCAGCTTTTGGAATTAAAGAAAAACATACATGCTCATGCCTCATACCATCTAGAAATTTCCTTCCATCAACAAATGTTATTCTTGCATTACCACATACCTTTTCTTTGGTCTCCTTCAATGGCTTTAGCTTATGTCGCACTCCATCCTTTATCAGGGAATAGGTATTCGCATGACCATCATGTACAGCACATCTGTCAAACTGCCACGGTCTACCCAATAACATATGACATGCATCCATAGAGATGATATCACATAGTACCTCATCTGGGTACCCGCCGATCTTGAACTTCACTAGGCATTGTTCATTGACCATGACCTTGTGGTCATCCTGTACCCAGGCAATCTGATATGGATGTGGGTGTTTCTATCTCTTGAGCTTCAACTTTGTCACCATCTCTTCTGACACCAAATTGTCAGTGCTTCCACTATCAATAATCACATCGCAACATTTACCTTCACACTTGCACCTGGTGCGAAACAAGCTCCTCTTTTGCTCAGGTTCATTCTCACCACTCAACAGTTGTCTTTTGTTAATCAACGTTTCTCCTCTTTCAGCATCTTCAGAATTTGATGATCTGGCATCTTCATCTACATGTGCAACTCTGGCCTGGCCTTCATTTCTCCTGTTCGTTCTGCCTTGGTGCTGAGGACATTCAAATGCCCTATGACCTTCTTCTCCATAGTGAAAACATGTTCCAGGGAAGCCACCTCTTCCAGATCCTTGTCCTCTTCCCCTTCCTCTTTGGTCTCTATTATTCTGATCCTAGAAGCGATTGAAATTATTTCCTCTCTGATTCTGACTGCTACTGGCCTCATCCTTCTTTTTCGGATCTTCATTTTGGCCACCATATGACCGTCCACCAGATCATCCACCGTGACCTCTTCCATTTTGTCTGCTCTCAAACTTCTTGTTCAGCTTTTCTTCTACTTTTAGGGAAAACTAGTATGCCTCTTCAATACTGTTCATTCGAACCAGATTCAACTCCTCATGGATGCTTGGCCTTAACCCATTAAGGTATCGGGCAACTTTTTTCTTATCAGCTCCGGCATGGCCTATTCTGATGAGGAGTCGATAGAACTCCTCTGTATACTCCTGAACAGATTTTTTCGCTTGCTTCAAACTTTGCATTTTCTTCAGTAGGTCAAGCTCATAATCAACAGGAATGAACTGTCGCTTCAATTTTTCCACCATCCGATCCCATCTTGTGATTTTATCTTTCCCTCTTCTATTTCGCTCCAATTGAATTTCTTGCCACCAGATCTTTGCATGACCTTTCAGTCTAGCCTTCGCAAATTTGACCCTATCAGGATCCTCAACATCTTCATACTCAAAATAATCCTCACATTCATTGATCCAGTCGATCAATTCTTCTGCGTTAAGATTTCTAGAAAATGTAGGAACCTCAATCTTAGGTCTTTTCCCAATCTTGGAAATCACCCGAAAAAGTCTTTCTTCCTCCTGGTTCACAATTTCAACTTCTCCTTCTTGATATTCTTCTTCGGCTTCATCCTCGCTTTCATCTCTGACATTAAGATTCATTCCTCTGCGAATCTCTTCTTGCAATGCTCGCACTTGTCTCTGCAGCTCTCTAACCTCAGGTGTCACAACACCAGCTCTTCCGCCACGTTCCCTTCGTAGAGGCATTTTCGTGATGCGTGCTGAAACCCTAGCCATAGTCCTGGTGTAAACTGCCTCACAGTCGGTGATCTGTTTACACACTCAAGAACTCCTGCTCTGATACCACCTGATGAAGGGTGCTCCCCTTAATACCACAAACACATAACAAAAAAAGAGAAACAACAACAATAATATGCAAGAACAGAAAAATTAGCTTCTTATTATCTCCACAAATGTGAAATTACAAACTTTCAGAATTACAATATGCAAAGCCACATGGGCATTCCCTTACAATATTCTGTAGGACAAAGCCTCGAACTATTACCCAGAACTATTCTGAACTGCCTAAGACAATAATACAGTCTTCCTTATATAGGCAATTTTCCACCGCCTGGGAAGGTTCCAAAATTTTAGCCAATAAGGCCGACCAAACTTAGAATTATTTTATTTTACATTTCATTACATCATAGTCGGGTCAAGATAACCTTTGAAGCCTGAACAGAAATTTTGAAGAAAATTATTTTTTGCCATTTCAGGTGGCCCCACTGTCGAAGACCATAAGTCATCACCAGTTGACCCGATCGGCTATTATAACCCCATTTTAGAAATGCCATGAAGCGCTCTACAGGCTTGATTGGCACAAACACCCGTCACCCAAATTTTTGACCTCATCCGGGGCCTCTAAAGCCTTCAAAACTGAGTTCAAAGTTTCTGTACCCTGCTGCCAATACCGAAAATCTTCAATATCTTCCAATATACACTTGATCTGGCAATGAAACTTTACTGGCAGACTTATATGACCAAAATGAACCTCCAAGAAAGAAATCAGATCATTCTAAGCACATACGAAAATTATGAAAAATAGTAACTTTCCATAAATAGCAGCTCTGCACAAAATAACCCTTATTGAATAAAAACATAAATATTTTTGGGTGATGCAAGATTGCTCTTACACCCAGGATGCTCTTGCATCAGACACCCGGAGTAATTTGAGAAGTGACCCTGTCACGACTCAAGTGTGCAGAGGAAAACCAAGACGGCTAACCTCCTCCTTTGCCAGCCATGATGAATCTTCAACAGGTCGTCCTTTCCACTTGACCAGATATTCTTCATATGTCCTATTCCTTGTGCTTTTGCCAACATGACTGTCCAGTATATCTTCGATCTCCTTAGTGTCTGAACTAGTTGCTGGAATACTCCACTGTGCTGCTGTGATCTCATCTTCAACACCTCCTTCATGATACTCTGTCAGATCTGAAATGTTAAACACTGGTGAAATATTTAGCTCAGTAGGCAATTCTACCTCATATGCATTTCCTGAATCATGTTTCTTTAGTATCCTACATGGTCTAAACTTTTTCATTTTCAGCTTGTTATATGTACCAACTGGAAACTACTCCTTCTGCAAATGAACCATGACTTCATCACCAACCTGAAATTCCTTATACCTCCTTTTCTCATCTGCCTTAGCCTTATACTATGCATTCATCTTGGTAATATGCTTCCTCACCTCCTCATGGATGTTCTTCAAGTGTTCTGCAAGATCCTCAGCTTCAGCACTACTTATTTCTCCTTTATCTATCTTCCTCAATTCAGATGCATTTCTTAGACTACTTCCATATACAATCTGGAATGATGATTTACCAGTGCTCCTGTTGACAGAATTATTGTATGCAAATTCTGCCTGTGGTAAAATCAAATCTCATCCTGTTGGCTTATCTCCAACCAAACATCTCAGCAAATTTCCCAAACTCCTATTCACCACCTCTGTCTGTCCATTAGTCTGCGGATGATGTGATGAACTGAACTTCAAATCTATCTTCAACTTCTTCCTCAACGTACACCAGAAATATCCAACAAACTTAATGTCCCGATCTGAAACTATAGTCTTTGGCAAACCATGAAGTCTCACTACTTCTCTGAAAAACAATTCTGCTACATGAACAACATCATTAGCCTTCTTGTAGGGAATGAAATGTGCCATCTTCGAAAATCTATCAACCACTTCAAAAATTGAATCATGTCCCCGCTGAGTCCTCGGTAAACCAAGAACAAAGTCCATGCTGATATCCTCCCAAGGCTTCTCTGGTACAGGTAATGGCTGATACAATCCTGTATTATGTTTCACTCATTTTTCCATCTGACATACTCTACAACTCTGTACAAACTTCTTCACATCTTGCTGCAATTGTGGCCAATAATAATTTTCACTAACCAAAGAAAAAGTTTTGTCATGACCAAAATGTCCAGCCAATCCCCTGCTATGCTTCTCCTTGATGAGATTCTCCCTCATAGAACTTCATGGAATGCACAACTGACTCCCTCTGAATAGCATATCATCCTGGATGATGAAATCCAACCATTTTGTCTTATCTAGAGTAACAGGTTCTGTACAAGCTTTCTAAGCTTCACCAAAATCAGGATCCTCTGGATACAAATTTTTGAGTTTCTTGAACCCAACCACTTCAATCTGCATTTCTGTCAGCAATAGTTGCCTTCTGCTAAGAGCATCAACAACCCTATTAGACTTTTCACTCCTGTGTTTCAAAACAAATGTATAACTCTGCAAAAACTCAACCCATTTCAAATGCCTCTGATTCAACTTTCCTTGACTATTCAAATATTGCAAAGCTTGATGATCAGTATACAAAACAAACTCGTTAGGAAGCAGATAATGTCTCCACTTCTTTAATGCCTGAACTATAGCATAAATTTTTTTATCATAAACAGAATATTTCCTCTTGGCATCATTTAACTTCTCACTGAAATAAGCAACAGGTTTACCTTCTTGGCTCATAACAGCTCCTATTGCAGTACCACTAGCATCACAATCTACTTGAAACACCTTATTAAAATCTGGAAGTGCTAAAATAGGTTGTTCTGTAACTTTTTATTTTAACAATTGAAAACTCTTTTCTGCCCCATTAGTCCACTTAAACTCTTTTCTATCCTCTCTCATTGTTTCAGTCAAGGGACCACAAATACTGCTAAAATTTTTGATAAACTTTTTGTAAAAGTTAGCCAAACCATGAAAAGATCTTACCTCAGTAGCACTCCTTGGAGTAGGCCATTCAAGGATAGCCTGTACCTTCTCTGGGTCTATTTTTAGACCTCCTGAAACTACAAACCCCAAATAGAGTAACTCTTTCTTCATAAAACTGCACTTTTTCAAATTAATCAGCAATTTCTCTTCTCTCAAATTCTCAAATACCATAGGAATGTGCATCATATGCTCATCCAATATCTTACTAAAGATCAAAATATCATCTAGGTAAACAATGACAAACTTACCCAGAAATTCTTTCAGAACCTCATTCATGAGCCGCATGAAAGTGCTCGGTGCATTGGTTAGCCCAAAAGGCATGACTAACCACTCATACAGTCCTTCCTTTGTCTTGAAGGTAGTCTTCCATTCATCTCCTTCTCTGATCCGAATCTAATGATATCCACTTTTCAGATCTATCTTTAAAAAATACACAGCTCCACTCAAACAGTCCATAATATCATCCATTCGTGGCAATAGAAACCTGTACTTGATTGTGATCTTGTTTATTGCCCTAGAATCTGTACACATCCTCCACTCTCCATTCTTCTTTGGTGCTAATATCGCTGGTACAGCACAGGGACTCAGAATCTCTCGAATCAACCCCTTCTGTAACAGTTCATGTACTTGTCTGTTCAACTCCTCACTTTCTGCAGGTGTCATTCTGTGTGTTGCCTTATTCGGCAAACTCACTCTTGGGATCAAGTCCATCTGATGACTGATCTTCCTGACTGGTGGTAATCCATCAGGCACGTTATTAGATACAATATCCTGAAACTCATTCAACAAATCTGCAACTTCTACAAGAACATCTTCTACTTCCTCTTTACCAGCTTTTGGAATTAAAGCAAAACATACATGCTCATGCCTCATACCATCTAGGAATTTCCTTCCATCAACAAATGTTATTCTTGCATTACCACATACCTTTTCTTCAGTGTCCTTCAATGGCTTTAGCTTATGTCGCACTCCATCCTTTGTTAGAGAATAGGTATTCACACGACCATCGTGTACAGCACATCTGTCAAACTGCCACGGTCTACCCAATAATATATGACATGCATCCATAGAGATGATATCACATAGTACCTCATCTCGGTACCTGCCGATCTTGAACTTCACTAGGCATTGTTCATTGACCATGACATTGTGGTCATCCTGTACTCAGGTAATCCGATATGGATGTGGGTGTTTCTATCTCTTGAGCTTCAACTTTGTCACCATCTCTTCTGACACCAAATTGTCAGTGCTTCCACTATCAATAATCACATCGCAACATTTACCTTCACACTTGCACCTGGTGCAAAACAAGCTCCTCCTTTGCTCAGGTTCATTCTCACCACTCAACAGGACTCTTCTGTTAATCAACATTTTTCCTCTTTCAGCATCTTCAGAATTTGATGATCTGGCATCTTCATCTACATGTGCAACTCTCGCCTGGCCTTCATTTCTCCTATCCATTCTGCCTTGGCGCTGAGGACATTCAAATGCCCTATGACCTTCTTCTCCACAGTGAAAACATGTTCCACAGAAGCCACCTCTTCCAGATCCTTGTCCTCTTCCCCATCCTCTTTGGTCTTTATTATTCTGATCATGGAAGCGATTGGAATTGTTTCCTCTCTGATTCTGACTGCTACTGGCCTCATCCTTCTTTTTCGGATCTTCATTTCGGCCACCATATCACCGTCCACCAGATCGTCCACCGTGACCTCTTCTGTTTTGTCTGCTCTCAAACTTCTTGTTCAGCTTTTCTTCTACTTTTAGGGCAAACTGGTATGCCTCTTCAATACTATTCATTTGAACCAGATTCAACTCCTCCTGGATGCTTGGCCTTAACCTATTAAGGTATCGGGCAACTTTCTCCTTATCAGCTTCGACATGGCCTGTTCTGATGAGGAGTCGATAGAACTCCTCTGTATACTCCTGAACATATTTTCCCGCTTGCTTCAAACTTTGCATTTTCTTCAATAGGTCAAGCTCATAATCAACAGGAATGAACTGTCGCTTCAATTTTTCCACCATCCGATCCCATCTTGTGATTTTATCTTTCCCTCTTCTATTTCGCTCCAATTGAATTTCTTGCCACCAGATCTTCGCATGACCTTTCAGTTTGGCCTTCACAAATTTGACCCTATCAGGATCCTCAACATCTTCATACTCAAAATACTCCTCACATTCATTGATCCAGTCGATCAATTCTTCTAGGTTAAGATTTCTAGAAAATGTAGGAACCTCAATCTTAGGTCTTTTCCCAATCTTAGAAATCGCCCGAAAAAGTCTTTCTTCCTCTTGGTTCACAATTTCAACTTCTCCTTCTTGATATTCTTCTTCGGCTTCATCCTCACTTTCATCTCTGACATTAAGATTCATTCCTCTATGAATCTCTTCTTGCAATGCTCGCACTTGTCTCTGCAGCTCTCTAACCTCATGTGTCACAACATCAGCTCTTCCGCCACGTTCCCTTCGTGGAGGCATTTTATCGATGCGCGTTGAAACCCTAGCCACGGTCCTGGTGCAAACTGCCTCACAGTCGGTGATCTATTTACACACTCAAGAACTCCTGCTCTGATACCACCTGATGAAAGGTGCTCCCTTTAATACCACAAACACATAACAGAAAAAGAGAAACAACAACAGTAATATGCAAGAACAGAAAAATTAGCTTCTTATTATCTCCACAAATGTGGAATTACAAACTTTTAGAATTACAATATGCAAAGCCACATGGGCATTCCCTTACAATATTCTGTAGGACAAAGCCTCGAACTATTACCCAGAACTATTCTGAACTGCCTAAGACAATAATACAGCTTTCCTTATATAGGCAATTTTCCACCGCATGGGAAGGTTCCAGAATTTTAGCCAATAAGTCCGACCAAACTTAGAATTATTTTATTTTACATTTCATTACATCATAGTCGGCTCAAGATAACCTTTGAAACTTGAACAGAAATTTTGAAGAAAATTATTTTTTGCCATTTCAGGTGGCCCAACTTCCTAAGACCATAAGTCATCACCAGTTGACCCGATCGGCTATTATAACCCCATTTCGAAAATGCCACGAAACGCTCTACAGGCTTGACCGGCGCAAGTGCCAGTCACCCAAATTTTTTACCTCATCCGGGGCCTCTAAAGCCTTCAAAACTGAGTTCAAAGTTTCTGTACCCTGCTGCCAATACCGAAAATCTTTAATATCTTCCAATATACATTTGATCTGGCAATGAAACTTTACTGGCAGACTTATATGACCAAAATAAACCTCCAAGAAAGAAATCAGATCATTCTGAGCACATACAAAAATTACCAAAAATAGTAACTTTCCATAAATAGCAGCTCTGCACAAAATAACCCTTATTGAATAAAAATATAAATATTTTTGGGTGATGCAAGATTGCTCTTACACCCAGGATGCTCCTGCATCAGACACCCATGGTAATTTGAGAAGTGACCCTGTCACGACTCAGGTGTGCAGAGGAAAACCAAGACGGCTAACCTCCTCCTTTGCCAGCCATGATGAATCTTCAACAGGTCATCCTTTCCACTTGACCAGATATTCTTCATATGTCATATTCCTTTTGCTTCTGCCAACATGACTGTCCAGTATATCTTCAATCTCCTTAGTGTCTGAACTAGTTGCTGGAATACTCCACTGTGCTGCTGTGATCTCATCTTCAACACCTCCTTCATGATACTCTGTCAGATCTGAAATGTTAAACACTGGTGAAATATTTAGCTCAGTAGGCAATTCTACCTCATATGCGTTTCCTGAATCATGGTTCTTCAGTATCCTACATGGTCCAAACTTCTTCATTTTTAGCTTGTTATATGTACCAACTGGAAACCGCTCCTTCCGCAAATGAACCATGACTTCATCACCAACCTAAAATTCCTTATACCTCATTTTCTCATCCGCCTTAGTCTTATACTGTGCATTCATCTTGGTAATATGCTTCCTCACCTCCTCATGGATGTTCTTCAAGTGTTCTGCAAGATCCTCAACTTCAGCACTACTTATTTCTTCTTTATCTATCTTCATCAATTCAGATGCATTTCTCGGACTACTTCCATATACAATCTGAAATGGTGATTTACCAGTGCTCCTGTTGACAGAATTATTGTATGCAAATTCTTCCTGTGGTAAAATCAAATCCCATCCCGTTGGCTTATCTCCAACCAAACATCTCAGCAAATTTCTCAAACTCCTATTCACCACCTCTGTCTGTCCATCAGTCTGTGGATGATGTGATGAACTGAACTTCAAATCTGTCTTCAACTTCTTCCACAACGTATGTCAGAAATATCCAACAAACTTAGTGTCCTGATCTGAAACTATGATCTTTGGCAAACCATGAAGTCTCACTACTTCTCTGAAAAACAATTCTGCTACATGAACAGCATCAAAGTATTGAGTACAAGGATTATTGATGAAGGAAGATTAGATCAAATAGGAAAGTTTTATGAGATGTACAACAAAATAGAAAAATTAGAAATTCATGGAATGATCATCAAAAATATCATTAAGTTCAAGAAGACAGTCTTGGAACTTAAGACAGTCATTCCAAACAATGTTTGGGATATCTTGGAATCCCTGAAGAAACAGGCTTTTGAAGAAGATCTTAGGATAAGGGAAAAGATTATTGATGAAAGTCTCCCGGTGTGTTCCTTAGAAGAGAAAACACTATTGTTAGATCGAGTGAAGCCACACTTAAGAAAAAAGTTGACAATTCTGTGTAATCATCTAAAAATGGTCATCTAGACTATTAGCCCCTTTCTAGCATTATTTTCTAAAATTATCAATTGCTTATTCTTGATGAAATCCTAGTTCTATCATTTATTTGATTATTTCATATTGGCTAACCATCTTATCCTAAGTCTTTATTGAATTAAAAGGAGTTTCCTTCTCTTTTATTAAATAAAAAGCCCCCACTTTTTCTCTTATCTTAAGTTGCACAAATAAAGCATTATTCCTATTTTATAAAAAGAGAAAATTGTCTCATATGGACACAAAAGTCAACTCTTATTTTCTCATTGGAGGATACTTGTGCACATGGATTGCTCCTCTTTGATGCTCCACCATTGATTAAATCTTTTGCCTCTTAATTTCCATGGTCCATTCTTTCTCATTTCTTATAAAAGGAGAGCTCTCTTCTCATTCTTAGATCCATCTTTTGAATACTAATGTTATGTTGCAGGTTTTCTAGGTGACTTTGGAGCTTTTGAAATTTGAAGCATTCTTATCTTTTGCATTCATATTATATCTTAGTTCCATTGTTACATTTTAGTTTCATTATCATGTCATTCATAGTTTAGTTTCCTTTATGCTTTATATTGATTCACATAGTCTAATTAGGAGGGTTTTGTAATACTTGCATCTTTCCTTTCCATAGCTTAACTTACATATTCATCTTAATATAGCTTGCATCTTCATTTCTAGCATTGCATTTCATTTACATTTTGATTCTTGAGGATATTGGCATTCTTGCTCTTGTCTCCTTTGAATCTCCCATTGCATGGTTTACTAGTAAGGTCATAGGCTTAAATAGCTCTAGCTGAGAGCACACTTAATTTTCTTGCACTCCATGCCTAGGGAGCTCTAGGTCAATTTTCAAAGACTCCCATTCATGGATTCCATTGGAATCAAAGACTTACAGAAGTGCACATCTTAGTGTGTACATTTTTTGCGCCCACCATGGGGCAGAACACTCTTGTTTTGTCCTTCATTTTTATGCATTTCCGCACTTTTTTTCATCAATTTTTAGCTTACTATTTCTAGCAGATTTTTATTTTTTTCTGGAAGATTATCATACAATACTTCACTAGTGTCATGTGATACTTTGTCCTATACTGGTGCGATACTTTATCAGTTAAAGTATCACGCTTTGTGAGAGATTCTGTTGCACTGTTTGGAACATTCTGTGACCTGAAGGTACAGTGAAGTGTCACCTAGAAAGATAATATCACCCCAGTATACTGTAAAGTATCACGTGATACTTCTAGTGACTGTACTATCACCTGTACCTGATAGTGAGTTGATTCTTGGTTCTTTCTTGCTGAATTTTGATCTAATTAGCTTGCTAATTTAGTTTGTTGTGGTTAGATAGATTTAATTTGCATATTTCATTTGGATTTTTGTTTGCTAACCATTGTGGGGCTAACAATTTGTGCTTGTAGGTACCTTCATTTCTTGAAACATTTGCTAAAAATATCGTATGTCAAAACTTCAAAGGAAAAAGGGCTACTAATTGTGTTTTGCAGGGCTACCCAACGCCTAAAAATAACCAATTGTTTGTTTATTTACTTTTCTTTTAAGTGTGGCATATAATAGTTGTCTCATTTCTTAGGCACTTAAGATCTTGTTGTAGGAGTCTTTTGGTGGTAGGAAATTATGCTCTTCACCCTTGTGGTGAACCAAAAATCCTAACCCACTTTTAGACTTTGAAAACAAGAGGGTAATTGAACTCTTTGTTTGATGTGTTTGGGGGAGATTCTTGAGCTAGGAGATTATGCTCTTCACCCTTGAGGTGAACTAGAAATCCTGACACTCAAAAGTCAATCCACTCTTTGTTTAGCATTAGGATCCTTTAGCAGGCCTGCTCTTGAGCAATCAAGAGGAATGACCCAAGTGGGGACAAGCTAATACCGAGCTATTCCAACCCACTATAATCTCAAGGCTATCAAAGACACAAAACCTTGGTAGATGTAGTGCTTGTCTTCACTTGATGTGAGTACTTATGGGATTGTGACCATGAGGAAAGTGTTGAGCAAGAATGCTTAAGGTACTCTTGTGGCCATGAGGTCCCAGTCCTTTTTGAGGAGCAAGAGGGGTACTACAAATGGAAGCCCTTACTAAGAACCATAGGTAGAGGCCACCCTATTTTTCCACTTAGCTTCTTGGTGCAAGGATTGATCCAAGTGGAATAACCCAGATCACCCCAAGATTACTCACCATCTGTGTTCCTTTGGTTGTGTCATTGACACCTCCACAACAAAGACAACATCTATTGTGGGCAACCACTTTGTGTAAGGCAATGGAACATCAAGTGTGGGCCAAGTTTCTAAGTATTGAACCTTTTTCCTTCTAGGCTAGCAAGTGCTTGAACTGTTCTCATTGTTATATACCCATGCAAATGTTCTTGAACATACAAACATTGCGGTAGTGCTCATAGAATTTTTCATTTTGATATCCCAATTGTTGTCTTGGCAAGGTTGCTTTTTCTCTTGCACAAGTGTTTGATGACATGTTCCATCCCCTACTATTTGCAAACTTGCTTGAATATTGTTGTCACTATGTTTGAAATCAACAAATTACCCATCAAATTGCAAAATTGACAAAATTACCTTAAAAAATTGAGACTTTTCACGCTCAGTAGTCAAGAGTCGTACGACACTGAAAAAAAATCGCACATTGTTTCAAGTTTTATCATGCGATATTTCATCCCTAGTTTTTATCGCCCTGCTTGCCTGGATTCTATTGCCCCGGCTACTTGGAAAGTATCGCTCGGTCTCTGTCAGAAGTATCACCTAGTTATATTTTGTCACCCTGTTTGCCTAGAAACTATCACCCAAAATCTTTTTGCTGTCTTATTGCTACCAAATTTGAAATCTCATTTGTTGAGTGTCTTTTTCCCATTCTTACTCAACCCTAGTCTATTATCTGCATGTTTAAGTTTGTTCTAGACTGAGAAAATGAGTTAAAACTATTGGATTTGAGTTTCCCAAATGCTACTTTTGATCACTTGTCACAATACGGTTACCTCTCTAGCTACTTGTTAATTGAGCTTCTTGCTCATATCTCAGCTTGAGTCAATTGATTGCTATAAGTTCTTGAGTACTTTTGACTAGCCATCTTTATTGTTCTATCTTGACAAGTGATCTTCTTTGGCTTTGTTTATCTCAATATCTAAAAAACTTTGTCTCATTTTATTATTCAACCAACATTCCTTTTTCATGCCTGTTTCAACTCAGTTTCAATTCGAGTAAGGGAGTCACCCTCCATTCAACTATACATAGTTATCTTCACCCACAAGATGCTCATGAGTGCCAGTTAGCAATGATAGTTCTATTCCTAACTAATTTGAGGATTCTAAAGTCACCCCATGGTACAAAGGGGGCTTCCTCTTTTTCGCATTCAAGACCTCCAAAATCATAGATAGTGTCTCACTCACTTTGACTAAAGAAGAAAAGTTCCATCATTTGCAAGAACATTTTGAGCATAAGGACAACCAAGTGCATTTAGACAAAATGGATGCTACTAGGCACATGGGTATGAAGGGGATGTCTCAAGAACAACCTGAGATCAGTGGCTACAAATATAGAGCCCCTCCTTTTGGTTCTTTGGGTAACTATGGCAACAACATGCCACCAAGATCTCCTCCAAGATGAACTTTTGTTGCTCCCTCTTCACCTCCTAGACCTCCTCCCTCTCAGCATGAGGAAGAAGCTAATGATAATATTTCTAGTGAGGAGCTTATGAGATTTGAACAAGATGAAGCATCCCAACATATGATGCTTAAACTTTTAGAGTGAAATGGAGATCAATACTTTCAATACATGACTTCTAGGGGATACAAGCTCTCTCCTGGCTATGATGTATGATAGATTGCTCAAGAAAGAGTACCAACTAAATTGGAAATCCTTAGGGATGAATTGCAATGAACCAATCAACATCTTGCTCAACTTACAATAGAAAAAGAACCTCCAAAGGTTTCTTTCATAGAATCTATTTATGCTCTTCCTTTTGACAGGAGTCTATATATGGTCCCATTTCCTAGGGATATTGAGGTTCCCAAATATGACAAGTATGATGGAAACGGTGACCCCCATGACCATGTGCATAAATTTTACACTCTTAGCATGGACTTCCTTCATGAGGACACATTTCTTTTGTGACTGTTCCCTAGATGTTTGAGAGGACAAGCTCTAGAATGGTTTGCAAAGTTGACACCACCTCTTAAAATTTTGATGAGTTGGTTAGGTGCTTCACCCAACACTATTCATACAACATCCAATAACCTATCACCATGATAGATCTCAGTGCTTTAAAGCAAAATCAAGGTGAGCAATTTTCCACTTACTTACAATGTTGGAGGTCATTATATTCTCGATATCCTCGCCAGCTAGATGAAAGAGAAAAGATTGACATTTTCATCAACACTCTTGTGTTAGAACTATATTATGATCTAAGGAAACAACAATTCTCCTCTTTCAATGACATATTTGAAAGTGCGTATCGGATTGAAGATGTGGCCATAAGAAAGGGGGATATTGTTATTAATAAAGATACTAGGGGCAATGGCAAGGACAAACGCAAACCTTGGAATAAGAACAAGTATGTTGTTAATGATGGTGTTGTGGATGTCCCAAAATCCAAAGAACTAGCTTTCAACCTCTCTAATGCTATATATGCAGCAAAACAACAAGAGGCTGCCAATGCTCATAGTGCTCCTAAGCCTCAACATGCAGACAAGCCAAAAAAGACATATCAACGACGAGTGTACACTAAGTTTGCTAAACCATATGATGTGATTCTTAAGACTCTAGTTGCCAACAAGTATCTGATGCTTCCTGACAATTCTCATCCCTATGATCCACCAATTAAGCCTGATTGGTGGAGAGAAGATCATTTCTGCCATTATCACAAGAATAAGGGACATAAGACAGATAATTTTTTTAAGCTTAAAGATGCCATTCAAGATCTTATTGATGGAGGCACAATGCTCACAGATGGCTTAGTTAAAAATTTTGATCACAAAGCTTTCAAGACTCCTCTACCTGAGTATGAGAAAGAAGAATCATGATGCAAAGATCAACTATACATATACTCCTGATTCACTTGTGATCAATATGATAGAGCCTATTGAGAATGTTCTTATGGTGAGATCTCAAGATGATAATAATGCCAATCATGGTATGCCAAAGTTGGTCTTGCAAACACTGAGTGGTTCATCTTCCTGAAGTGAGACACTAAATGCTATTACTAGGGGGCAAGCCAAAATTGTCCTTAAAACCATGCATGATCCCAAGAAAGCTTCTTCTTCCAAACAAGCGGTTCCTTCAATTTTGTCTAGCTATTACCTTGTGCACCAATTACAACGGACATCTGCTCAAATATCCATTTTTGAGTTGCTTGAGCTATCCCCTTTGCATAAAGAGATCCTTGAGAAAGCTCTTTGTACAGCAAATGTTCCCAATGATATTGATCCAGATCAATTCCAAGCTATGGTCAATCACCTTGCGTCTCCCCACTACCTATCTTTTTCTATAAAAGATGACACATCTCTTAGTCACCCCCATAATCTAGCTTTACATATTGAAGTTCTCATTTCCCATACCCAATTCCACTGAGTCCTGATAGACAATGGTGCTAGGTTAAATATTGTTTCTTTTCATGTGGTACAATAGTTGGGATTGTCTAAATTGGCTGTGGATCCTAGGTGAAAAATTACCATAAAAGCATATGATGAAGTAGAAAGATCTTCCAAAGGTCTTGTTGTGCTACCTGTCAGAGTGGGCCCTGTCACGAAAGATATTTTTTTCCAAGTATTGGACATCCCACTCACATATAACATTCTTCTAGGTTGACCTTGGATATATGAAATTCAAGCTGTCCCTTCCACTTATCATTAGTGTGTCAAGTTTCCAGATAATGGAGCTGAGATTGTGATTCTTGGGGATAATGCCATCACTATATATGCTCTAACTGCTGCTTGTGTGCTATAATTGTGTCACACTTCTATGGATCATTACATGCAAGAGAACTCAAGAATGAGGCCTCACAAATCAATCCATAGCTCCCTAGGCATGGAGTGCAAGGGTTTTAAGAATGCTCTCAGCTAGAGCTATTAAGCCTATAACCTTGCTAGTAAACCATGCAATGGGAGATTCAATGAAGACAAGGGCAAGAATGCCAATATCCTCAAGAATCAAGAATGAAAATGCAATGCAATGCTATGCTAGAATGGAAATGCAAGCTAAACTATGGAAATGAAAGATGCAAGTATTACAAAGCCTCCTAGTTAAACTAGATGAATTAATCTAAAGCATAAAGGAAATCTAAGCTAAGAATGCCATGAAAATGAAGCTACTATGCAAGAAATGAAATCTAACTATGAAGCAAAAAAGCCATGATGATGCAAGAATGAAGACAAGAAGATAGAGTGTTGATGAAGATCCAAGATGAATGCCAACAATGCTCCAAATCTTCAAACCCTAGATGCAAGAATATCTCCAAAAGCTCCAAGATGACCTAGAAAACCTGTAGCATAACAATAACATAAAAATTGGGGATCTAGAATGAAGAAGAGAGCTCTTCTTTTAAAGGAAATGAGGAGGAATGGACCATGGAGATTAAGAGGTAAAAGATTTAATCAATGGTGGAGCTTGAAAGAGGAGCAATCCATGTGCACAAGTATCCTCCAATAGGAAAATAGGAGTTGACTTTTGTGTCCATATGAGACAAAAAGTGCTTTTCTCTTTTTTATAAAATAAGAATAATGTTTTATTTGTGCAACTTAGGATAAGAGGAAAAGTGGGGGATTTTTATTTATTAAAAGGGGAGGAAATATTCTTTTTAATAAATAAAGACTTAGGATAAGATGGTTAGCCCATAGAAAATAATTGAATAAATGATAGAACTAGGATTTGATCAAGAATAAACAATTAGTGATTTAGCAAAAGGGGCTAATAGTCTAGATGACCATTTTTAGGTGTATACACTGCTGAGATGTTTGTTCCTCACAACAAACCCTCTCATGATCATAATGCATCCCTTATTGCTACTCAGAAAAAACTAAAGATGATGAGTATTGGTATGGGGGAATACACATTGGACTCTATTGCTACTATGCCTACTTCCCCTAAGTCCTATGGTAGACCTTCAAAGAAGACAAAGCCTTCTGCTTCTGCCATGATAGTTTTTGGTACATTTGTTCAATCCTCCATGCCCTTAGAGGCCGAAAAAGAAGAACAAGCTATTAGGGAATGGATTTACAGAGAAGAAGAAGACCCTATGACAGTCGCTATTCCCATTTCTCCTAAGTGCTACGGTAAAGGCTATAAATTTTTGTAGAAAATGGGCTATCAAGGTCACAGACCTTTCAATAAAAATGGGCATGCTCTAATTGAACCTTTGAGTCATACTGATGGACGGTCCTCTAAAGATACCATAGGTCTAGGATATGGTGTTGCCAATGACATCCCTGAATATTCTAGAAATACTCTCGTGCTTAGTGACTCAAATATAGATGACAAGGAATCACCACTATGCACTATGGCCCAAATGGAAGACTATCTTCCTTCTACCTCACTTCTTTGGGGAGGAGAATGCATGCCTATTGATGATATAGTTGAAGCCTCTACATCCAAAAATTTTGTGCCTAATGAGTCATTGAGCTTTGATAAATAGCGTAGAAATATTGCATGCTTGATAGAAAGAGGAGATCTCACACATCATGACATGAATACCTCTACTTCTAGGTGTCCTAAGCCTTTTTGGTGTAAACATCTCAATAGAAGTTCCATGACTGATTCAAATGAATACGAATGGGACACTCTCTTAAATGGATCTTCTACAGTAGATATGGACGTTGATGTGATTCATACCTATAGTGACCAACCCAACATAGTTGATGAGTCATGCCTAGTGTCTGATGAGTTCAATCCACATATTGCTTTAATGAACCACGCTGGTCCTTCCATGACAAATTTAGATCTTGACACTTTTGGAGCCTACCCTATAGGCTCGACTTCTCTTGCCACCAAAGATGATATTCCCTGCATCAATTACCTTGAACCAGTCATTTCGCTTTCCCTCATACACTCAAATCTCATAGATTGGTCTACCCAAGATCAAAGACCTATATTGCCATCTTTTCAAAATGATTATGAGATCACCTGCTACCTCAATGCCATTGAACCTGTTACTTCTTCCACCAGTGCACCAGCAATAAACATGACTAAATAAAATGTCAAGTACCTCAGTCATAAAATTAAAAGAAAAAAACAATGGTCAGATTGTGAAAACCACATTGTGGCAGTGTCCAAACCTTAAAATAGTAAAAATAAAGATGTATCTAAGGGTGAAAACCTCACTGAGGTGCTCGAGAATGAGGTACTTGGTAGTTTGCCAAGCTATTTTCAAGAAAGGTCTTCAGTTCTCATAGAACCTACATAGCCCATCAACTTGGGGATAGAGGAATCTCCTAAAATCATACATGTGGCTCAATCTCTCTCAGCAGAAGAAAAAGAACAATTTGATACATTCTTTCAGGAGAAAAAGATTAATTTTGCCTGGACATACTCAGACTTGCCAGGTTTAGATATTGAGCTCATTATGCATCATCTCTCTATTACTCCAGAGGTAAAACCTGTCAAACAAAAACTGAGAAAGATGCATCCCCATGTAGCATTACTGGTTAAGGCTGAACTTGAGAAGCTCCTAAAAGCCAATTTCATCAAAGCGATTGACTACGTTGAGTGTATTTCCAATATTGTCCCTCTTTCCAAATACAACAAATCCATTCATGTATGCACTGATTTTTGAGATTTGAATAAAGCATTCCCTAAGGATGATTTTCCACTTCCAAATATCGACATGATAGTGGACATGACGGTGGGCTATGAAATGTACCCCCTTATGGATGGCTTATCCAGATATAACTAGATTAAGATCGCCCCTGAGGACCAAGAGAAGACAGCCTTCACATGTGCATGGGGTACCTTTTGTTGGAATGTCATGTCGTTCGGACTTAAAAATGCTGGTGCAACCTATCAAAGAGCCATGACTACCATCTTTCATGATATGATGCACAAAAACATGGAGGACTATGTTGATGACACACTTGCCAAATCACAACAAAGAAGAACTCATTTGTCTGATTTGAGTTTGATATTAGACCGCATGGAATGATTTCAACTTAGATTAAACCCAAAAAAATGTGCTTTTGGTGTCACTTTTGGGAAACTACTAGGATACATAATATCAACAAAAGGAATAGAAGTAGACCCAGAAAAGGTACAAGCTATCATGGAGATGCCACCTCCTTGTAACATCAAACAATTAAGGAGTCTCCAAGGCTGTCTCCAATCTATCAGGCAATTCATTTCTCAGCTAGCTGATAGAGCTCGACCATTCAATCAGAATTTGCATAGTGGAGCTACTTGTATATGGAATGCGGAGTGTCAAAAGAATCTGGACCAGCTCAAGAATTACCTAGCACAACCTCCTATCCTTATTCCACCTATCCAAGGGAAACCCTTGATATTGTACATTTCTGCTACAACAAATTCTTTAGGGGCTCTCCTTGCACAACATGATGATAAGGGAAATGAGCGAGCTCTATATTATATTAGTCGCACTCTGGTTGCTTATGAACTCAACTACACCAGTATTGAAAAGGCTTGTTTAGCTATGGTGTTTGCATCTCAAAAGCTCAGACATTATATGCTTGCACATACTACATAGCTGGTTGCTAAAATTGATCCTTTAAAATATCTCCTAAGTAAAGCTATGCTTACTGGGCACCTTGCCAAGTGGATGTTGATTCTTTCAGAATTTGACATTCAGTATATTGAGAGAAAAGGTATTAAAGGACAAGCAATTGGGGATCAATTGGCTAAGTTTCCCATGACTGATAATGCTCCTCTTTAGATATATTTCCCAGATGCCTCGATCATGAATATCATAGGGCATACATGGAAAATGTTTTTTGATGGTTCTCACACATAAAATGGTCCCAGTGTTGGAATCCTATTTGTTACCCCTCACAAATACACCATTCCTAAATCATACAAGCTTCTCTTTCCATGCACCAATAACATAGCTAAATATGAAGCCCTATTGAATGGTGTTAAGCTTGCCCTTGAATGGAGGTTTTTTGAGTTGCATATTTTTGGAGATTCTCAACTTGTCATAAACCAAGTAAATGATGAGTACCAAACCAAAGATGATAAGTTGATCCCCTACAAGAGGATGATAGACTCACTTAGGAATTATTTTACCTCTGTCACATTCCAACAAATTCCTAGAGCTGAGAACAAGGCTTTTGATGCCATGGCTACTTTGGCATCCATTGTACCACTAGAAGAGCATGAACCATGCTTTGAGTTCCTGGTGGAAGAATTGCGCTACCCTGCCTACAATTCCCTTGATGACCATGTCATTTACATTATGGTTGGTCATGAATCCTCTCGCTACACCACCATCATTTCCTATCTCCGAGATTAAATTATCCCTGAAAATCTAACATGTAATGAGAAGCACTAGCTTATCTATAATGCCTCACACTTTACCCTCATCTCTGGTGACTTGTATAGGAAGGGTCTAGATGAAACTCTCCTTAGGTGTCTAGAAATAGAGGAGTTAGAAAAGGCACTAACTGAAGTTCATGATGACATATGTGGGTCACACTCTAACGTCCTTGTGCTCACTCAGAAATTGCTTAGGGCTAGCTACTATTGGCCTACTATGCAAGCTGATCCTATTCGATATGCCAAGTCCTGCAAAAAATGTCAACTACATGGGAATCTCATTCATGCTCCTGGACATGAGCTCATCCCCTCTATTACTTACTAGTCATTTCAACAATCGGCCTTTGACTTGGTAGGCAAGATTTGTCCTAGTTCATCAAGTGGGCATAAGTTCATCATTACATCTACTAAATATTTCACCAAATGGGTTGAAGCTATCCCACTATCTGTAGCTACAGGGAAACATGTTACCCTATCTATTTTGAATCACATCATTTGCTCCTATGGTATTCCTTCCTCCATAGTCACAAATAATGGCAGCCAGTTTAAGAATAAAGACCTAAAGCACTTGTGCAAAAAGTTCAAAATCAAACAACATTGGTCTTCTATTTACTACCCTCAAGGGAATAGCCAAGCTAAGGCCTCAAACAAAAAATTTCTGATAATTCTCCACAAAACAGTGCACAAATTAGGAAAGGATTGGCATCTGGAAATCAATCCTGCACTATGGGCTTACAGAATGTCTATCCGCACTCCTACATGTGCAACACCTTTTTCCTTGGTCTATGGTTCTAAGGCTATTTTACCATTAGAGGTTAAAATACCTTCACTGAGAGTCTCTCTCCATGGTTTGATTACCAATGAAGACCAAAGGGCCATGAGAGTGCATGAGCTTACCACATTGGAAGAATGCCACAAGGCTACCTTTGATCACATGTGCACCTATCAGAAGAGAATGTCTACTGCCTACAATAAGAAAGTTCATCCTAGAGAGTTCCAAGTGGGTGAACTAGTTCTCAGAGAAAATCCCAAAAATCAGCAGAATAGGGAGCAGAAAGGCAAGTTTGAGCCAAATTGGTTAGGGCCTTATATTATCACAATAGTATTTGGGTTCGAAGCCTATCAACTATCTACACCTAAGGGAGAAGAGCTTACTGAGCCTATCAATGTTCTACATCTAAAAAGGTTCTATGCCTAAGGTTCTTGAGCTCTTTTGTGCCTTGGTGAAAACCTGGAAATAGGCACCTTGGTAGCAAAAATACAAAAAAATTGAAAAAAGTCCTGAAAAAATCTATCAAGTGGTGAAAAATTGGAAACAAGCACTACTTGAGATCCTTGCACCTATGTCTATCAGTCTTGCATGGTGCTCCTTTGCTCCACTTCTCACTTTGCCTCTCCTAGCTTTGAATTGACTCTTATCTTAGTCTAGGGGGCATCTGTTGTTTTAAGCCTATCTCAAGTCTCTTTGTGCATTTGAGTTTCTTGGGCCACTTGGTTCCAATGATGTTCTTTTTCAACACCACCCCAACTATGTTTTTCAACACTACCCTAGCGTCAAGTGTTTTTCAACACTTATCAGATGTTTACCCACAATCTAGAATGATGTGATATTTCCACCGACAAAGGTGATACTCAAAGATTGACTCTATGACTTACACACACACACTTAAACCACTTGACTTGCTGAGACTTGTTTGACTTCCTTTCTTTGTGTGTTGTCTATGATGATTTCTTTTCTAAGTGTTCTCCCCCTAATGGTTTTTGATGATGCATAGCTAGAAGACTGGGGGCATGAGGACATGTTTTATTTCTTTCTCTTCTTGTGGGTATATTTTGTTGGTTTTAACTATCATTAGCATTTATGCTTGTTCTACTTGACATTAGGACTTACAAGGTATTGTCCTTGACTATCTTCATGAGTGTGTGCTTATAGACATCTTGACTTTCTTATGTCTCGGTGTGAGCATAATCTTCCTATTTTAAACTTAGTTAATCTCACTACACTAGTCATATTGACCTATATGTCTTGGATGCTTAGTTGGGATTCCCACATATCTATCTGATATAGATCATATTCAGATTCACATAGTCACACTAGTGTGTATTGTATGATCTTGCAACTCTACCAATAACTCTCAATGATGAATATTAGAGTCTAAAAGCTTTGTAACCTTGCAAGTAAACCACTTTTTATAGTAGCTTGCATTCTTAGGTTCATGTTAGATTAGTTTTCATCTTGCATATGGAGAGAGCTCTCCTTTCATCTTTCATCGACCTATCGGTCAACTGCGCTCACATTTCCTTTTCTCAACCATGTCTTTCCACTCCTTGTCTTTTTCATCACATCATGTTCCTGTCATCACAAGGGTTTAATCTTATCATCATATCTACATTTATATAGCATTTTGACTTTTTGACTTAATTTTCAAAACATCTTGGAATTTTACAAAAATTGCACCGCTAGCTAATTCTGACATCTTGGATCCATTTTTGGGATCAAAATTGAAATCCAAGTAAATCTTGATAGTCAAAATCACATTTTAAAATTTTACCTTCTTCTACGCAGTTGGCTGACCATTTGAGGCCTAATCCTTCAATCTTTGTTGGGGCATCTTCATTTCTTCATCCCCATCTTTTTCAACCTTCTAGTCATTTCATTCATTTTCATTCGCTTCATCTCTCTAAGGTTTGACTCCATCCTAATCCCATATCATTCTCAGTCAAACCTAGTCAAACTGGGGCATATCTTCATTGCTTGATGGTTATCCTATCGTTCTTCATCTCTTTGATTATGATTTCTAGTGATTTGATCATGTTTCTCTTGCTTCTACCTTCCCTCTATTTGATTTCACTTTCGATCCTAAGGGGGCAGACACATCATATCCTATTGGATATTCTCCAGAGCATATGCTTGACCATTCCATTTTCTCTAATTGATCTATCTTTGTGCTTGACATGTTAGGTCTTGTCTCGAGTTCTGATATTGTCCATCTCTTTCCTAAGTGATCAATACTATCACTACCAGGCTGACCATGTAGGATTTGCTATCTCTCTGCACTTCATTCTTTGGAGTCAGATCTCTATTTAGCTTCTTGGTTGATCTATTCTTTGATGTAATGTATTCCCAAATCGATCACACATTAGTCAAAGAGGGGCAAATGTAATCATCTAAAAATGGTCATCTAGACTATTAGCCCCTTTCTAGCATTATTTGCTAAAATTATCAATTGCTTATTCTTGATCAAATCCTAGTTCTATCATTTATTCGATTATTTCCTATGGGCTAACCATCTTATCCTAAGTCTTTATTTAATTAAAAGGAGTTTCCTCCTCTTTTATTAAATAACAAGCCCCCACTTTTCCTCTTATCATAAGTTGCACAAATAAAACATTATTTCTATTTTATAAAAGGGGAAAAAACACTTTTTGTCTCATATGGACACAAAAGTCAACTCTTATTTTCTCATTGGAGGATACTTGTACACATGGATTTCTCCTCTTTGATGCTCCACCATTGATTAAATCTTTTGCCTCTTAATCTCCATGGTCCATTCTTTCTCATTTCTTATAAAAGGAGAGCTCTCTTCTCATTCATAGATGCATCTTTTGAATACTAATGTTATGCTGTAGGTTTTCTAGGTGACTTTGGAGCTTTGGAGATTTGAAGCATTCTTAGCTTTTGCATTCACATTATATCTTAGTTCCATTCTTTCATTTTAGTTTCATTATCATGGCATGCATAGTTTAGTTTCCTTTATGCTTTATATTGATTCACATAGTCTAATTAGGAGGGTTTTGTAATACTTGCATATTTCCTTTCCATAGCTTAACTTGCATATTCATCTTAATATAGCTTGCATCTTAATTTCTAGCATTTCATTTCATTTACATTTTGATTCTTGAGGATATTGGCATTCTTGCCCTTGTCTCCTTTGAATCTCCCATTGCATGGTTTACTAGCAAGGTCATAGGCTTAAATAGCTCTAGCTGAGAGCACACTTAATTTCCTTGCACTCCATACCTAGGGAGCTCTATGTCAATTTTAAAGGTCTCCCATTCATGGATTCCTTTGGAAGAAAAGACTTAGAGAAGTGCACATCTTAGTGTGTACACTCTGCACATAATGGAAAAAAAACTTTGAGTTGTGTTGGTGTCCAAAATGACGCTTATGCTCAAAAGGTTGCCAACATACCCTCAGATGGATTATAGGAATGGTTAGCTCCAAAAAATTTATGAGGTCTTAGGGTAATTAGACCAACTATAGGGACAAGACTGCCCTCTTTTACTTCTGGCTCTGCAAAACCAAGGCGGGTGCACCTAACCCAGTATAAAATATACTTCACACACCAAGGACTGGGTTCATATAATAGATGAATGGATAGTAAGAGAGTATTAAATGATAACCACACATTCATTGACTCCTCATCACTATGGGATAGGACCTCATACAACCAAATACTAAAAATCTAGGAATGGTTCTTAATCTTATATGTTTGAATCATAACAATCTAAGTCAAGATATGTCAACAAGGAAATACTCATCTAGGCCAGTGCCTCATCCATTGGAAAAATTTTCTTAGATAGATCACACACACACACACTAGCATTATATCTAAGATTCAAAGCCATAAACACATCTATAATCTCCTTTACTACTTATATGAAATCCTCACATAGACAAGAGATAGACCTATGTCTCATTTAAAGCATAATTTAATCTAATCCTGGATTAGAACTGAAAAATGAAGACATATACATGGATAAACATGCAGTGAGCTTGAAAACTCAAAATCTATCTACAATGACAGAGAGGAGAGATAAGATTCATATATCTGTATTAAGTTTGAAGAATCCTTAAGTGCATACAATCCATCTAAACAAACAAGCTTTCAAACTATAGCTTAAACCTGCAACTTTCTCTCAATTGTTGACAAAAGCTAAATCAGAGCATTACAATTCAGACTGGGCAGAGGACTCACAACCGAAAAAGATTGAATACCTAACTCCCAATGCTACAAAATGATCATGAAAATCCCTTTATACTAGGGTTACAATACAAGCATAATGATCATTTGAAATTCAAAATCCACCTAACACCCTCAAGGAGTAAACACAGACAAGACAGGGACTAAACCACAACATGTAAGCTCAAACAGTCAAAAAATAATAGTCAACTAGCCCTGCACTAGTCCAAGTACCAAATCATCATCAAACCCCCAAGGAATTTGGCCAAATTGACCCTTGCAACACTTCAGGGTATTGTTTCATTTATGTTCCTTTGGCAAGACATTTCTCTGCAACTACCATGGCCGCCTGGACCACATCGTAATGCTTAGCAATCACTTCCACCCACTCTAGCCACTCAAAAATTGATTTTCTGGTACTTCCTGGCTTGAAACCCTTTGCAAAATTCAAATTTGAATCTTAACGGTCACCTCTTTGGCACCTACAGAGAAATGACAGCTGACGTTCAAACATCTATCAACTTTAAAACGTAGTCATCCAATCCATTTACTTTCGTGGCCTTATGACTTTCTTCTAAAAGTGGCCCCACCAAACTTAGTGAATTGGTGACAAAAAAACTTCACCAATTCGCAGAACATTTCACCCATTCGCTAAATATTTTAGCGACTTCCCGACTACCATTCACGCAGTCACCAAATAAACTAGCAAATTACCTTTTCTTTCCACGAATGAGTGACCACGTTAAAATTTTGTCAGCACTGCTAGATCTTATCAACTCTGCCAAACCTTAGACCCCACCTGGGCCCGCCTGGTGCCATATGTCACTAAACCATTCATGATCCATGCCCAGTCACACTGACGAAGGACCCACTTAAATAAGCATTTGAAATGAACAGTTGGCGTAAGATCTCATGGCTCTGACAAATCCCACTAGAACTTACACTGACCGTAGGATTCATCCTCATCACAGACCCTTCTGACAACGGCCCCACTTCTGGGCACATCCACATCAACCAATAGAAACATAGAAACTATGCAAATGTGTCACACTAGACCCACTGAGAACAATAGACAACCTTGCAAGATGGAATAAAATCCAACGGATGGCACATGATCTCAAAGGCTTGGAATATTCCTTGAGATCATGCACCGACCGTTAGATTAAAAGCTTTCAATGCGGGCTCTCTGACACAAACCAACTCATCATCACGCAGATGAATGAAAACCTGCCAACACAAAATAGCATGGCACATAAGAAACCACTTGGAAAATAGGACCCACCAAAGAACTGCCACCTGAGAAAAGTAACATCAACAGCTGGCGTAAGATCGCAAAGGTCTGACAAATCTCTTGAGAACTTACACCCACCGTAGGATCTTCTAACATTTTCAGGGCCCACTGAGCCTTTGGAAATTTAGGTCCCATTGACACATGCTGAGTCACTCACCCGTGGACCATTCCTTCATCCGGCCAATAAGATACCGCCACACGTGCTGAGTTGGAAAGGGTCCTGCCTACAAACAAAAGCTACGTCATAGGGATGGATCAACGATGGTCTCATGATCTGAAGGGTCTGATAGATCACATGAGAAGACATGCTAGCTATTTGATTAAAATCATGTCAGAGGTTGGGCCCAGGAAAATATAAGGCCGAAGACTTAGGAAATAAAAAGCTTGCAGGGTGCGATTGCGGACTTAGGAAAATGAAGGGACATGTGGAAAATTTTCTTAAGTGACCCACGAAAAGTTAATGCACTAATAGAACAAAGCTAGGGCACATTTAAATTTTGAATTCCCAACGGCTAGTTCCTGAACATTTTACCAGGGTTTAGACTAGGGAGCAGGAAAAATAATGCAGAGAATAGGGGAAAAGACTAGAGGCCATGAAATTTTTACCAGGGGCTAATAGTGGCTCATAATAGGGGATGCATGTCTCTTGCAAGCATGAAAAGGATTTAGAATCATTGGGAGAGAAAACCAACTCAAAATTTTGATACAAAAACATAGAACAGACAAAAACCAGGGGAACCTAAACTACTGCTCATGGAAGAGATACCTCAGGAGAAGTAAAACTTTAAGAATTGTCCATGAACAGGAAATTCCAAAGTACCACTAGTTAAATCCCTTAAAACATATGAATCTATTCCCCACTTGCTCTCAATCTGATAAGGGCCCAACCAAATAAGATCAAATTTTCCATGCTTTCCCTTATCCTCTAGCCTTGCATTCCACATCAAGACTAGATCATCAATTTCAAAACTCCTCTAAGTTGTTCTCTTATCAAACAAATTTTTACATTGCCGTTGCAATGTCTCATTTTTCTCATGTGCATCCCTCCTTACTTCCTCTAACTGGATCAACTCCTCCATTCTCACCCTCATCTCATCATTCAAATCTTCATCATAAGCCTGGATGAACTTGTACATTTGCAACAAATTGTTCTGAGGTAATCTAGCACTTATCCCATATACCAGGTCAAATGGGGCACAACCTATGGCTTTCTTTATAGTCACTCTATTAGCCCACAATGCCCACCATAACTTTGAGTCCCATGCTTTCTAATTTTTGTCCAATACCCTTTTGAGAATCTTGATAAGGCTTTTATTAGTGGATTCAGCCTAGCCATTCCCTTATGGATGGTATGGGGAAGAAAATGAAATGTGTATCCCATATTGTTGAAAAAAATCACCAAATTCTTGTGATCTAAAACACATTGCATTATCAACCACAATTTTCTCTGGGCAACCAAATCTAGTGAGAATATTTTGCATTACAAAATCAATTACTACTTTACTAGTAGCCCTCCTAGTAGGGATAGCTTCAACCCACTTGGTAAAATAGTCTATTGCCACTAGTATGTATGAATGTCCACCAGTAGACTTGTTTGGAATTTCACCAATGAAATCAATACCCCACTTCTGAAAAGGAGACTGAACTGAGACAGGCCTGAGTGACAAATTCCCATTGAATTTTAACTTTCCTGCAAATCTCTAGCATGCATCACACTTCCTCACAAACTGATGTGTGTCCCTAAAAACTGTAGGCCACCAAAATCCAAACCTGAGAATCTTGTGGGCTATGGTCTTTGCCATGTAGTGTCCTCCACACACACCTTGATGCATTTCTTCCATTAGAGTCCTAGATCTTTCATGGTCCACACACTTTAGCAATACTCCTTCATTGCTTCTCCACCACAACTCACCATGAATAATGGCATACCTTGCTGACTGTAACTTGATAGTCCTCCTCTTATTTTCATTCATGTGAGGGGGAAGAACCAACTTGTGCAAGTAATTGATGACATCTTTATACCAATCACAGTAATCCATATCACAAATATAGGGCCTCTCCTCCTCCTCTAGCATATTCACATGATTAGCAATCAGATTACTTTGTGCCATCAACTTTGCAAGGCCTAGGCCTCTTACCAATTTTGTAATCTGGATATCTATATTGAATTCTTGGATCTTGTTGATCTATCTACATCTTTTTCCTGATACTTCTTGTTGCACTAATATATCTTTAACAGCAGCACTAGGGACATAAGCAACCACCCTAGCTCCCAGAAGATAACACCTAAAAGCCTTGACTGCTTTGACTAAGGCATAAGCCTATTTCTCAGTGATATCATATTTCAATTTTTCTGCATGTAAAGACTTGCTAAAAAATGATATAGGTTGCTCATATCCATCTAAATTCTTTTGTAATAAGACTGCTCCAACCGTATGATAAGAAGCAAAAGAGAAAATCTGCATGGGCTTACCATAATCAGGGGTCCTCAAAATAGGGGCATCTTTAATGGCCTATTTGATACTTCTGAAAGATTCATCTACTTCTTCATTACATTCTACCTTTGCATCTTTTTTCAACATTCTAGAGATGGGAATACAATTTTTTGCAAAATTTGTAACAAATCTTCTTAGAAAATTTACCTGCGGAAAGAAAGACTGTATTCCTTTAACATTTCTTGGTGGTGAAAGCCTATCTATTGCCATAACCCTTTCAGGATCAATTCTCACTCCATCCTTGGACACAATATGTCCTAAGAGCTTGCCTTCTATAACACCAAAAGAACACTTCTTTGGATTCAAAGAAATCCCATACTCCAGAGCTCTCGTGAAAATATTTTCTAGATGCTCACAATGCTGATCCTCCTTTTCTGAATATGCTGTGAGATCATCCTGGTATACCACTAAAAACTTGTTTATGAAATCAGCAAAAGCTACATCCATAGCCCTCTGAAAAGTTGCTCCTGCATTTGTCAGGCCAAATGACATCCTAACATAAACATATGTTCCCCAAGGAGTGGTGAATATAGTCTTGAATTGTTCTGACTCCTTGACCATGACTTGATTATAACTAGAGAAACCATCCATCATGGACATTAACTCTAATATTGTGACTCTCTGCAGCATATTTTCCATATTAGGCAAACCATAATTGTCCTTTAAAGAATTGACATTCAAACTTCTAAAATCAACACATAATCTAATGTCACCATTCTTTTTTCTGACTGGAACCAAATTTGACATCCAAGTAGAATGTCAGATAGGATTTATAATACCAACATCGATCATCTTTTTGAGTTCATCTTGCATTTTCGGTGCCAAAGTAGGGTTCACAGGCCTTAATTTCTGCCTAAAGGGTTTAGTTCCTTCCTTTAATGGTATCTCATGTTAAAAGAGATCTTTTGTATAGGCTTTCAAATCTTCATAAGCATTTACCTATGTAAATGTGTTTTGGTTCTTGGCTTGTTCCTAGATTCACTTCCTCTAAATCACTTATCTTGTCAACAACTTTAGCAACACAAGCCATCTCTTTACTATCAAATGACCTTTACAGAGCAACCAATCCCCTAGGGATCCTATTTGATGTTAGTTGCAGAACTTCCTTTCCTAGGACATTCTCCTTTCCATTTTTGATGTCAACATAGGTACTGAAATCCATCTCCTGACCATCAAAGTGAGATTCACACTGCAAGAATCTCAAAATGTCCTGATCATCAAAAAAAACCTGCCAATTCTCAATGTTATCTGGGATAGAAGGCCTGGACTTACACTCAATCTTGGATATCCCTGCAAAGGTAATGTCCTCCAGCCTTAAGGCTATGTTTTCTAGTAAGTCTTCCATCTTGTTTTGGCTTCTATCCACCCAATCAATACCAAAGGCACTGAAACCCTCAATCTCATCCCATAGAGCATTTCTATATTATTTCAGCCTTTGATTCTTAGATGCATATTTTGATCTAATCTCAGAAACTATTAACTCAAAATCACCAATCACCCTAAGATGTTTGATCCCATGTTTTGATGCTTGTCTCAAACCAATCAATAGGGCTTCATACTCTGCAACATTGTTTGTGCAAGGAAACAAGAGAGTGAAAGAAAACTTAAAAGTCTTACCACTCAGGGATACCAACAATACTCCTGGTCCAACACCTTCTCTAGAACTTGCTCCATCAAAATATAATGTCCATAAGACATTACCCTTTTCCATGTTACTCTCATCATCAGCCAAAAGGATAGGCCTAACCTTTTCTTGCATCTCTTTCCTCTGAACTTGGAATGAACCAATGTCAGCGTCAACAAAATAATTCATGCTATCCTTTTCATTCTCCTCAATCATATGTGGAGTTTTAGCTTCCCTTGACACCTTCACATTCTCTCCTTCAATGTCAAAAGTGGCAAAGGAAAGGTCACATTGAATACTTCCTCCCATAGAGGCACTCCACTTTCTAGATAACAACATTCCATACTGAGGCGGGATGTCAACCACAAGAACACTTATAGTCAACTGTTTATCAAGAAATGCAACTAATTTATAAGGCAGAGCCTTAATGGTACCAATAACTGACACTTCTCTTGAGTCCATAGCTTGGCATCTCCCATGAGGTGTATCAACCTTTAGTCCTAATGATTTCATGATCTCTGCAGGCATAAAAGTGTTTGATGCTCCTGAATCAATCATGCAGTTCTTTAATATTTTACCATAAATAACAAGAGACAAGAAGAAAGGATCAACTGTCCCTGATGCACTGTTTACAATATTTGTATCCAAGAAGATTTGAGGAATCTTAGAAATAATTTCTTCACTCTTACTATCAGGTGTGTCTTCCAAGGAAGCCACATGCTTGTCATTTCTATTCATTTCTTGGATACCTGCAGAAGAAACACCATTTACCAAATTCAAGGCCTTGACCTTGTGTTCTTCTATTCTCATCATTTCCAAAAGTGGAACCTTGACAGTGATCTGTGAAAGCAACTTAGACATATCTATTGGTACATACTTCTGGCTATTCATGTCTTCTTCAAAAATAGTGACAACTTTATCTTTTGTGGACTCAAATTTGTCCTTGAGAGAGGATTCCTCTCCCTTCTGAAAGGTAGGAACAACAACATCTGATATCTTTGCTTTGTTCCTAGGTGCTGTAACAGGCATAATTTTCTTTTTTACCTTCACTTGGTCCACACCACAAGCACCTTTTCCCTTTTCTTCATGTTGTTGAGCACTATTTTCTATCCTCTTGATGAACATACTACCCGGTTTACCAGCTACATTTCCAACTGTCCTATTTCTCAAGTTGTAGTTACTTCTAGCTTGAGTGACCATGTCTGCAGTGATTTGAGCAATTTCCTCATCTGGTGGTCTTCTTAAAGAAACCTGCTCCTCACCCCTCACTACACCACATCCAACATCATCAAACTCTTCTCCTTCTTCATCAGTAAAGGCAGCTTCATCCCATGCATGTGAAGAAGTCATCCCACACCCATCCTTGTCATATTGCTCTTCATTTTCTTGGTTCTTTTGTAAGTTTAGAGCAATGACACAATGCTCTGAACTATGAGGAGACTGACAAGCAGCACACCATGGGATATCATCAGTCATGTTCACTAAATTTCTATGCAAAGGATCAAGGATCCTTCCATCAGGCCTTTCTTGCTTGGTTGGGAGAATGGGCTTGCCATCTTTCCATTGGGTATTGTAAGGGTAATTTTGCATCCTTGGCTATCTGCTAAAGTTGTTCGGTATTGACTTCTCCATAGCCACAGCCCTATTATTTCCTTTCTCACCAGGCTTTAAACCTTCTAAAACCTTCAAAATTTGTTTCAGATTGTCATCCTCTTTGGGTTTAGAGTCAACAGACCTTCCCATTTCTTTCTTACTCTGCATTTGAGGCCTACAATCATCTCTTCTTCCTATCTTCCCTGATATTCTTCTATTTCTCTCTATGTTGATAGCCAATTTGTAAGCCTCCCCAAGAATTATAGAGTTCTTATCCCTCAAGAGATATCCAATATTTGCATCAAAGGCATTCAAGTATGTCACAAGACATACCCTGTCATCTAATCTGATAACCTGCAAGAGCCTATGCATGGCCTTTTGGAACCTTATGTTGAATTCAAGGACCTCTTCATTCTGATTTTTCTTTATGTTATTGAATTCATTCAAGATAAAACCCTCATTTATTTTATCTCCATAATGTTCCTTAAAACAATTTTTGAATTCATTCCATGACCCTATACTAGCATGGGGTAACCCTCTAAACCAATCCCTAGCATCCTCAATCAGGGATTGTACAAATAGCTTCATTATAACATCATCAGGCTCTATATTGTAATCATCTATTACATCTATGAAATTTTTTATATGTTCTTCACATGTGACGACATTATTTCTAGTAAATTTAGGAAGCTTTTTTCTAATTTCATCAGGGATTACATTAGGATAGCTAGGAATACCAAAGAAGGTAATTTTTTTGTACCTTTCATGAATAGGAGCTCCATGTGGTGGATCCATTCCTTGTGATGTAGATGTCCTTATGTTTGAACCATCAGGAACCCTAGCAGCACCCAGTATACCATTTGCTTGAGCTGCATTGTTACCCTGATTTCCACCTTGTCCTAAGAAAGAGGTAACAACATGTGAAGGTCCTGAATTATGCTTGAGAAAATCAATCTTTTTCCTGATTTCTATAGTAGAAGCCTCCAACTCAGCTTTCTCTAGTTCTTTGTCCAATATCTCTTTCTTCCTTCTTGTTATTTCAAGGTCTAAATCTAATCTCAATCCTGGATCTGATGTTCTATCAACAACTTGTTCATTGATCTAAACTCCAATGGCCTTCTACTTTCCTTTGTCTTTTGGCCTAGTTTCCTCATGTGTTCTTTGCACAATAGGGTGTCCCTCTAATCTCTCAAGTTCTGGGACAAAATTAATTGCCTCCAAATCTAGCAATTGCCTTTTTAGCTGATCAGCCCTGATCATAGCTTGTCTTACCTTTTCTTTTTTTTCTTTATCTCTTCGCTACCTAATGGAAAGATGCTCCTGAAATTTTCTCTCTAGTTCATAAACCTCTTCAAAGATCTCCTCTGATTCAGGGAGAGTGGTCTAAGACTCATCATCTCCCACTTGAGTTTCATCTTCATACTGATTCAGTCCCAAGTCAACGGCCTCTTCATATTCTGAATTGTCTTCTTCTTAACTAGGCCTGGCTTGGGTCTCTTGTCTAATATCTCTCTTATTTCTCCAAGTCTGAGAAACACCTCTTCTTTTCTTTCCTCTACTTTTCTGACTAGGCCTTGAAGTACTTCGAATACCTTCTTCCATTATGTCTTCTGGATGCTTCTTTCTCTAGGACCTAGTAGCTTTATAACTCATTCTGCAAAATAAATCACTGACCAGTACTGCTACCAAGATTTTGAGTCACCACCCAAGTGTATTGGGAATATGACAATGAAATTTATTGACTTTAGAAAATGCTCCAATAAGTTAGAGAGACAAGGGACAAGGATAACCCTATTTTCCAATGATGACCTACTGGTTTGGATAGGCATGAATAACATTCCCCAGCGAAGTCGCCATCTTGTTGGTGTCCAAAATGACGCTTATGCTCAAAAGGCTACCAATATACCCTCAGATGGATTTTAGGAATGGTTAGCTCCAAAATTGTTATGAGGTCTTAGGGTAATTGGACCAACTATAGGGACAAGACTACCCTCTTCTACTTATGGCTCTGTAAAACCAAGGCGGGTGCACCTAACCTAGTATAAAATATACTTCACACACCAAGCAATGGGTTCATATAACAGATGAATGGATAGTAAGAGAGTATTAAATGATAACCACACATTCATTAACTCCTCATCACTATGGGATAGGACCTCATACAACCAACTATTGAAAATCTAGGAATGGTTCTTAATCTTATATGTTTGAATCATAATAATATAAGTCAAGATATGTCAACAAGGAAATACTCATCTAGGCCAGTGCCTCATCCATTGGGAAAATTTTCTTAGATAGATCACACACACACACCAACATTATATCTGAGATTCAAAGCCATAAACACATCTATAATCTCCTTTACTACTTATATGAAATCCTCACATAAATAAGAGATAGACCTATGTCTCATCTAAAGCATAATTTAATCTAATCCTAGATTAGAAATGAAAAATGAAGACATATACATGGATAAACATGCAGTGAGCTAGAAAACTCAAAATCTATCTACAATGACAGAGAGGAGAGATAAGATTCATATATCTGTATTAAGTTTGAAGAATCCTTAAGTGAATACAATCCATCTAAACAAACAAGCTTGCAAACTACAGCTTAAACCTGCAACTTTCTCTCAATTGTTGACAAAAGCTAAATCAGAGCATTACAATTCAGACTGGGCAGAGGACTCACAACTGAAAAAGCTTGAATACCTAACTCCCAATGCTACAAAATGATCATGAAAATCCCTTTATACTAGGGTTACAATACAAGCATAATGATCATTTGAAATTCAAAATCCACCTAACCCCCTCAAGGAGTAAACATAGATAAGACAAGGACTGAACCACAACATGTAAGCTCAAACAGTCAAAAAATAACAGTCAACTAGCCCTGTACTGGTCCAAGTACCAAATCATCATCAAACCCCCAAGGAATTTGGCCAAATTGACCCTTGCAACACTTTAGGGTACTGTTTCATTTATGTTCCCATGGCAAGACATTCCTCTGCAACTACCATGGCAGCCTGGACCACATCGTAATGCTTAGCAATCACTTCCACCCACTCTGGCCACTCAAAAATTGATTTTCTGGTACTTCCTGGCTTGAAACCCTTTGCAAAATTCAAATATGAATCCTAACGGTCACCTCTTTGGCACCTGCAGAGAAATGACAGCTGACGTTCAAACATCTATCAACTTTAAAACGTAGCCGTCCAATCCATTTACTATCGCGGCCTTATGACTTTCTTCTAAAAGTGGCCCCACCAGACTTAGTAAATTGGTGACAAAGAAACTTTGCCAATTCGTAGAACATTTCACCCTTTTGCTAAATATTTTAGCGACTTCCCAACTACCATTCGCGTAGTCACCAGATAAACTAGAAAATTGCCTTTTCTTTCTGCAAATGAGTGACCACGTTAAAATTTTGTCGGCACTGCCAGATCTTATCAACTCCACCAAACCTTAGACCCCACCTAGGCCTACTTGGTGCCATATGTCACTAAACCATTCGCAATCCATGCCCAGTCACACTAATGAAGGACCCACTTACATAAGCCTTTGAAATGCACGATTGGTGTAAGATCTCATGGCTCTGACAAATCCCATGAGAACTTACACCGACCGTAGGATTCATCCTCATCATAGACCCTTCTGACAACGGCCCCACTTCTGGGCACATCCACATCGATGAATAGAAACATAGCAACTATGCAAACGTGTCACATCGGACCCACTGAGAACAATAGACAACCTAGCAAGATGGAATAAAATTTGACAGATGGCGCATGATCTGAAAGGCTTGGAATATTCCTTGAGATCATGCGCCAACCGTTAGGTTAAGAGATTTCAATGCGGGATCTCTGACACAAACCAACTCATCAACATGCAGATGAATGAAAACCCACCAACATAGAACAACATGGCACATAAGAAACCACTTGGCAAATAGGACCCACCGAAGAATTGCCGCCTAAGAAAAGTAACATCAACAGCTGGCGTAAGATCTCAAAGGTCTAACAAATCTCTTGAGAACTTATGCCCACCGTAGGATCTTCTGACATCTTCAGAGCCTGCCGAGCCTTTGGAAATTTAGGTCCCATTGACACATGCTGAGTCACTCACCCGTGGACCATTCCTTCATTCGGCCAATAAGATACCGCCACACGCGCTGAGCTGGAAACGGTCCCACCTGCAAACAAAAGCTATGTCACAGGGATGGATCAATGGTGGTCTGATGATCTGAAGGGTCTGACAGATCGCATGAGAAGACATGCCAGCCATTTGATTAAAATCATGTTAGAGGCTGGGCCCAAGAAAATATAAGGCCAAAGACTTAGGAAATAAAAAGTTTGCAGGGCGTGATTGCAGACTTAGGAAAGTGAAGGGACCCACCGGAATAGAAAAACTTAACCGTGCATAATAAAAGGGGTTTTGTAAAAGGCACATGTGGAAAAGTTGCTTAAGTGACCCACGAAAAGGTAACGCGCTAATAGAACAAAGCTAGGGCACATTTAAATTTTGAATTCCCAATGGCTAGTTCCTAAACATTTTACCAGGGTTTAGACCAGGGAGTAGGAAAAACACTGCAGAGAATAGGGGAAAAGTCTAGAGGCCATGAAATTTTTTATAGGGGCTAACAAGTTGATAGCCAAAGAGACAGAGAAAGCCTTTGAGAAATTTTTCCTAAATAGACACATGTATCCACCCACTACATCCACAACACAAGTGCCCTCCAAGGAAGCCAAGGTGGTAGAGACCACAAAAGTACCATTTATAGGTCCTTGGGATTCAACGCCTATAGTTAAAACACCCACAGAGGTAGAAAAAGCTACGCCCATCACAGAGACTCAAAAAGATGATACAATCTTCATTGATAATGTAGAGATAACCATGGTGGCCATAGATAATGACTTGGACAAGTTTGAGGAAGATTTTGTGAGCACACAAGAAGCTAAAATTCTATGTAGTGATAATTCACCCAAGCTACAAGAAGAAGTCCTAATAGAAGATCTAACAGGTGAAGAAGAAGAGAAGGAGATAGAAAAAGAGGAAGGAAAGGTAGAAGAGGAGAAAGATGAAGAAAATATAAAAGGAAATAAACCAAAAGATGAGCCATCTATTGAGATGACAATTAGAGTAAAAAAGAAGTGATGGATAACACTCTTATCACTCCATTACCTTCTGTATCATTGTTGTCAAGCTTGACACTAGACACCACTAGCTTGGAGTCTTGGGGAGAAGAAGACCTGATCAAGATCAGTGTCTTAGCCATGGAGAAAGAAAAGGAGAAGTGGGTAATGAGGAACTCCTTGTTTGTTGAATCAATCAACATTCTGAATAGCTTTCTACCCTTAGACAAGAAAGTGTCTAAGGTCCATTTAGTTGATGATGTCAATACTATATTGACAGCCTTCAAAGAAATTTTTTCTAGCTTGGAAGAATCTGCATCCCTAGTTGCAGAAGAGAAATATATGAAGAAGAGGCTAAGTGAATTGGTTAGAAACTTTTCACTTGACCTAAGTTCACTAAAGATTGGTCAAGCATCTTTGAAGGAGTTTGTAGCAAAGGGAAAGAAAATCATTGCTGATTGTATGAAACAGGATAAGTTGACTGGTGATCATTACAAGAAAATCCAAGAGGCAGAAGAAATGATAGAAAATGTAAGGAAATCAATAGAAGACCCCTCCAATGATGTGAACATGTGAAAAAATGTTATCAGGGGTAGTTAGACAAGATAGAAAAGGTTGAAAAAGAGATGTCAAAGATAAGGGCAAGGTAGACATAGCTCAGGAATGCTCTTGCGCCCTCTCTAGATATACTAAATCAGAACATCAAGGAGATTGATGCCACCATGGTGACATATGATCAAGGTCCAAGTATAGACTTGGAGAAGAAGGAGAAGCTGCAATATGCCCTATGCGCCCATCTACAGATTTTCAATGCATTGATTGCATTCTGGAAGCAAGAGATCTAAAACTTAGAAATAGCATATCCGGATGTCCTAACACTGTAAGTACTTGTAGAGATACATTTTTTGAAGCACCTTTTTCATTAATGTCAAAGGGGGAGTATTGTGTATAGAATATGGAGTCTTGAAGTCTTATATGTAAAGAAGATGTATAGTACATAATCTAAGGGAGATATAAAATAAAGTATGTTAAAAAGTTTTTTGTATAAGGGTACAGTTCGTAACTTGCCATATTCCTTTGTTGCCATCAATGAAAAAGGGGGAGATTGTTGGCAAGTTGACTATACATTAGATAAGAGTGTTAGTGCACGTGTGTAAAATAGAATTATGGTATATGCCCTTGAAGATAAGATGGTAAGAGTATATTCATGCTTAGTATAAGAGTGCATGATTAGATGTGCAAGTATGCGGAAGATACAAACAGTTGAAGAGCTACAGCCAGTGAACGCCAGAACAAAATAGAGTATGTAGCCGACTATTGGTAATTTGATTAGCGATGATAATATTTTTTTTAAAAGGCTATGCACCTATTGTATTTAGGTTGTAGACATGTAATTATGTGTGTATGTATACACGCTTGAGCCAATTCAATTGGAAGTGTTGTATGTAATCGATTATAGTCTGACCTAGTTAATTGTTTTGGTAGCACATATAAATATAAGATGTGTCATTGTAATATCATATGGTAGTGAATATAGAGTTGAGATAGGAAAATTAGAAGTGTGTGAAGAGTAGTTAAGATTTATTAGACCTTTGTAAGAGGTCAAAGCATCAACGCATCAAAGGAACTGATCTGACAAGCAGTGTCACATCACCAGTTCATCCAACAGATATAGTATGTATTTGATATTAGAAGGTTGTAGCCTTCACCATTTAAGCAGTGAGCTCTAGGACAGTGTGTCCCCACCCCTAACAGGGTTAATGTAAAAGACTCCTAACAAGGTCTGACCCTTGACAAGGTCACTGTACTAAAAGCTTTGTAAAGATCAACTCTTGACAGGGTTGCAAGGTCTCCTAACATGGATCACAATACACTAGTGCAGATTATTAGTGGGTGTCAATTTCCATCGGGGTTTTTACCTAATTGGGTTTCCCTGTAACCATATTGGTGTTATGTGATGTGAATGTTTCTTTTGTTTGCATTAAAGTTTATTTCAGTACTTAAGAAATCAGTTAAGTTTGAAGAGTAGAGCAAAAAGATAAAATATAGTGAACACTGATTCACCCCCCCCCCTCTCAGTGTTCCCATTCCTAACATGATTAATGTTGAACATATAAGCATATAATAGAGACATTTAAATATGTATAATTTATATTTAGATATGTATACTTAACTTTAAGAATTCCTTAAACTAGTGTTACCCACTATCATTTTGGTTATTTAAGGAAGCTCACCATTGATCATAATGGTGCAAATAAAAAATATTTTAATTTGTGATACAAAGTGATTCAGCCCAAAATATCCCAGAGTAAAAACATTGCTCTGATACCAAATGTAATGCCCACAATTAAAATACTAGAATGGACATTGAACAACCTATTTAATCTACTCAAACATGACTATTATGCACACATTTTTTCTTTTTCTTTTTTAAAACAAAATGACTCACTATATTAATAAAGAAACATGGTGTGATTCTACTTGATATAATATTTAACTAAAATTTGCAATGACAATGCATCTACTTAGAACAATAAAGTTAAACATGGTGTTTAAATAACAAATAAGACTTCCCCTTGCATACCTGAGACCCTCTTCATGTTCATATGTTGTGCTCATGTCCCAATTACTTGTTCCTATATAAAGGGCTACAAAATTAGGTGCATAACATAAGACAAATTGCAAGTTCAGTACTTGATCATGATGACAATTTCCCTCATAAATATATTAGATAGACAAATAATGAAGTTAGTTACATCAGAATTTGACAAAAGAAATGAGTGTATGAGACATGAAGATATAGTAAACCAATCTCATATTAATTATATATAAGGACAAGTTATCAAAGTATATTCAAGGATGTCATTATATAGATCTAAAATAGTTACAAAGGTATGCTCTCCTCCCTTCCAAATGGCATCATGAGACCCTTTAAGTCCTAGCCAACCCCTGAGCAAGTAAAATATTTTTTATTTGCACCATTATGATCAATGGTGAGCTTCCTTAGATAACCAAAATGACAGTGTCCAATCAAGGTATAAAGATCCTTCATTTATTTGCATTTAAATTTATTTTTTTAAAATAATATCTAATCATAATGTTATGAGAAAGAATTGCTAACACTATAATAACATCTAGAAGAAACATTATCATGACCTATAACATCGATTATAATAGGATGAAAAATTTACACGAGGTCCCCGATAATGGTTTAAAAACAAAGAATTTACACCTAGAAAGTTATAACCCATGAAACCTTTAAACTAGTGCTACATAATTGTAATCTACCAAATAATTCAAACTTATTATATACTTGCATATTACAGAATGCCTAACTAAACATTAATGTATCTGCATAATTGGTGAAAAGGCAAAAATTTGACGTAAGAGTACAGATGATGTTGGGCACAATAGAACGGAGCATACAGAGGCTATCATTGACAACCTTTTGTTTCTCCTACTCTCTGACCCACCATAAATTCTCTACAATCAACATTACCAACCTCTTCTTACTCTTTCCCTCTCCCCATTTCCCTTCCTTGATAATGTACATTTCACAGATACTCAAAACAATTTTACCATTCATTTTCTATCTCAGATACTAGAAACAATTTTTGCATTACAACAAATATCATGTAAGCTTTTGGTAATATCTAAAAAAAATTTTACAATTACAAAAAATATCATATAACCATTTGGCAATGCCTCCACTAATTAAAATTTTCATTACAACCATATAAATCTTGAATTATTATCTCATTTCAGGTTCGTGGTATCCCTTAGGTAAGGAATGATTAAATTTCTAACATTCCCATTTGACAATGTTATACCTAGATTAACAACATACTCTCAAATGAAAATACCCTCCTCATTTTGACACTCTATTTTCTCTGCATTTCCCACACATATATCATAGCATTTGAAATAAACTGCATTATCTATCTCCTGATATATTGTGTACTGACATGTGACTCTGAATCAATCTACTGAACCTCTTTCAAAATTCTTAAAAATATTTACATATTTAAATCTTGTCCCAAAACTAACAAATTTAAAAATAATAATTTGCTAAATGGTGATATTGGCAAAATAGGCTCTTAAAAAAATGTTACAAACTAAAACCCCTCAGAAATACCAGCCCTATGTTATTTCATCATGAATCCTCAGCTAGTAAAATAGGGGACCAAAAGGTTTTTAAACACTTCATGCTAACAAATAAAACAAACTTTACACATATGATAACATGCCTGACCAATCAGCATATATATTTACCTTGATCACATATCAGGTAATATTGTTGTGCATAGCCTATTTTTAATGCAGGCGTACTTGAATTTGAACATAATCTTTTATTATTTCAAAGCTTCTAGAATGTAATCATCAATTCATGAGCATATAATTTTTTATTTACCATATTCATCAATGTATCTTCAAAGCTCACCTATACCAATAACTTACAGCCAAATAAAAACAAAATCCTAATTAAATACTTCAAAGTCCTATCCAATTTCTCTAATAAAAAATAAATCCCTTCAAGCAAAACCCTAACCTACTAAACACTCCCAAGAAAACCTTTAAAAAGAGAGAAAAAAAATATCACATACCATACCATAGCATACATACCTTATTTGACTTGTGCATACAAACCTTTCATAGAATGAGTTGAATTTTACACTCTACAATGAAATCGTAGAAACAAACAATGGTCATGTAGTGATGGAGAAATAATGGAGAGGTGGGATAGGGGAGTATAAAGTATAGTAGTGCAACAAGATTAAATTTGAAAATAGTCATGAGGACCAAAAAATGCAGTTACCAGAATTGAAACTCTAACATATGATGTGGTTACAAATACTAAAAAATGTGCTCCCCAATTTCAAGATTTGAGAATTTTGAATGGGTTCACAAATTAACAAGAGAAAACCTACATGATACAAGGGTTCCATGTTTTTGATCATCATCATTATCACTTCAGAAAGACTTCTCCCAGTAGGTACAAGAATCTCTAATACACCATCAAAAGCCCCTGAAATAAATTCAAACTTTGAGACAACAACATACTTATTAATCAAGGAAGGGTCCTAGTTTAGGACAGGAAGAAACTTCTGCATCTCATCCTTTGAAAGAGAGGTTCTGACATTTTAATAGCTTTTCACATGCTCTCATCCTTTTCAACTACACCCATTCTCCAAGCTGTACTCCTTTTTGGTATCATCAGAAACCCTTCAATTTGGTTTTGTCTTTGATTTTTATAAAACATTTGATATATGTAATAACTAAAAATGTGGGCTACAACTTGATATTAACAGAAAATAATTAATAGAATGAAAATAGAGAGACTCATTCTAAGATTGCAACTGCAACCAAATTTGAGGAACGCCCTTCGTTAACCACTCAATCTAAAGAAGAAGAAGAATTTTCATAGCTAATTTAACATCTAATGTTCATGACTGACTGTAAAGAGGGCAGTAATAATATTTACCAAATCCTAAATTCAAGACCCTAAGAACGATTAAAATGAATCACCAAATAAGAAAAAGGAAGAAACACTAACCTTTTATAAGGTTGTTATGCAAACATGGACCAAGTGATGGGACAGTATGAGGAGCCCCTCTATTTGTTGTTTGCTCAGAGAAAATAGGCTCACAAACCTCACATTTTCTCATGCTCACTCAAATGATGCATATGGAAAAACAAATTTAGCATAGAGGCCTCATCCCAGCTGCAAGTCCCATAGCCACATTTCTCTAGAGGCCACCAGTAGAGTGTGGCACATAAGAAATCATTGTCTATTTTTGCTATAGTAGTTTCACTATGGATTACAACTTTAACAACAACACTCTTTTCAAATGGCTTCTAGAATTTAGATCTATTGTTGTAGAAGGTAGCCAATATGAACAACCAAATACACATTCAATGGGAAGCCATGGATATAGAGTAGCAACATCTCACAGTTGTCATTTCAGCTACCCCGTATGCATAAATCTTGAAGTCGGGCCTTGGCGCCATCTTGAGACACTCCAAAGAGGGAGGGAATAGGAGGGCGAGGATAATCATTTCATGAACAATGCACTACACCATTACAACCTCTAAAAACCCTTCAACAAATTTTAACTATAATCGTCTGTTCAAACTCCCACATCCTTAGGCATCATGGCTTCCTTTTATCAGTGGGGAAAGCCAGCGAGAAATACCCCATTTCTGCTTTGTCAAAAAATACCTCCATAATGGAGACTAGTTTAGGATTTGTATGTCTTGAGAGATGACTACCATCCTCTTCTCAACCATTCCAATGTGGAAAACCAACCATTCCTAGAACTTTCACCCTCTGGTAGATATTAAGTCTCCACCCTCCAAAAAATCCTCTGAAACATATTGGCAACATTTATTAATGTAGGAACAAGATCACGATGCCTCATAATTTCTCACTCCACCAACCTTTCTCCATTCCTCTTTCCAAAACAATTATTCATGGAATGTTAGAGTAAGCATCATAATTTTGTCTTGATTATATCTAATGGTTTTTTTCTGTAAGACCAATGGTCGTGATAGTTGGCAGATTTTTTTTAAATGGATTACAATATTTTAGTCAAAAAGATGGTTAAAATTACCATTCCTTTTCAATATCAACCATTAATTCTACCTAATATCTTAAATGCCTTCAAGGATGCCCATGCCTCATCACTGCCTTGTTTTTATCACATCTGATCAGTAATCCCTCAACATTAAATCTATTGTCTCCCATTCTAAATTAAGTGTGCTTAGGAAGTTTCTCAGTGGGTAACGCTAGTTTAAGGCATTCTTAAAGTTAGGTATACATATATAAATATAATTTATACATATTTAAATGTCTCTATTATATGATTATAGGTTCAATATTAATCAATCATTTTTTATTGCAAGTAATGAAATATCTCTCTTTTTTTTAAAGTTATGTGAATGCTATTTGTATAATAAATCTAAGTTATATCCTATGTATTCATTTAAATCAATCTACATCTTTAAAAAAATAATATTATCATGATTAGAAAATACATATTGATGTAGGAGCATCCTAGGATTCTTGGCAATCCTGTATCAACCAAAAATATGTTTGTCTTTGAAGGTAGATTGTTAGTTTTGATCTTGGTTTAGTGGAGTGCTTTCCCAGTTTGGGAGACTAGTTGCTTGGTTTCTATGGTCACTGGGGTGTTCGGTCTCTAAAGAGTGTTCGGTAACTAAAGGTGTCAATTCAATGGCACTTGGTGATAATTGCATTTCTCAGTCGTGCTTGGTGTGGTTGGTCATCTAGTGCTTAGTTATATCCTCCATTGTTCGGTGTTCTTAATTACCGATTGGATTGTTCGGATGGATCGACTTGGCCAACTAGTTCTATTGATTTGGGTCATGCTCCTTGAGTTATGGATTAATCATTGGATGTGTGGGGGACCTAGATCCAGTGTGTTGCATTCTTCTATGTGGATCTGATGACCATTGGGGCCATCTTTGAGAGTTTATTTATTTTGTAAGGCTATGTGAGAGAGGACTAATGTTTTAGCATTTAATATTTGTTTGTAAGGGTTTATTGTTTCATCGGCCAACTTGTGGTTGGGAATCATTATTTATATGATGCTTGGGTAGTTTTTTAGGGGACAGAAGATTGTGGAAAGAAACGTTAGTAGCCTGCAAGCTTAGGAGTAGGAAGGTTGCTTGGAAGTTTGAGTACAAGTTTAGATCTTTCCTGGGTGCCTACCAGTGTGCTGCCTATTGCAGACCTGGGCTAGCTGAATACTGAGGTTGTGGGAAAGATTTGGATCCTATGAGATCTTGTAGACTATTATTTTCTTTGTATCTAGCTATAACTAGGAAGGCCTTACAGCCTGACATATTGCATGTAGTTAGTAATTTGATGAATAAAGACCTTCATTATATTACAGATCTGTCATTATTATTGTGTATTTCTGCTGCATATTGGTTTGGCTGCAAGGTTGGTCAGTTCTTAATTAGATCCACCAGCCTTGACTGCATCAAGTGGTATCAGAGAAAATTTTGTCCTATTTGAGAAAAGTCTATTCCTATTGGAGCCGAGGGGATCTTGTGTGTTCATTTCTAGATCTTGATTTGAAGATGCCTACGAGGAGAAATCATGAGATCTTAGAGGAAGAAGAAACTACTGGAGAATCTAGTCTTGATGATTTTAGGGCTTTGTAGAAACAAGTGCAAGACTTACAAGAGGAGTTGAGAAAGAAGAAGCCTACCTTGAAAGAGGATAGTAATGATGAATCTGATGAAGATCATTTTGAAGAAGTTGTCAAAGAAGCTAGAGATCTTGAGGAGAATCAAATTCTGAAAGCTATGTCTAAGATTGGGAAAATACCTAAGATTGAAGTTTCTGCATTTGTTGGAAGTCTTAGGCTAGAAGAATTGATTGATTAGATCAATGATATTGATGAGTACTTTGTGTATGAATAAATAGAAGATCCTGATAGGGTTAGATTTGCAAAGACTAAGTCAAAGGGCCATGTAAATATTTGGTAGAGAGAAGTTCAGTTGGAAAGAGGTAGAAGAGGAAACGAAAAGATCACTAAGTGGAACCGAATGGTTGACAAGTTGAAGAAGTGATTCATTCTAGTGGATTATGAATTGGATATGTTTAAGAAGATGCAACCTTTGAAGCAGACTAATAAATCCGTGTAGGAGTATACCGAGGAGTTTTACAGAATCCTGATTAGGAATGGTCATTCTAAAGATGATAAAGAGAAGTTTGCTAGGTATGTCTATGGTTTGAGACCTAGTATTCAAGAAGAGTTGCTTACTGTGCAGATGAAAATAATTGGTGATGCTTATTAGATGGCATTAAAGATTGAAGAGAAGTTGAATAAGAAGTATGAAGGAAAATAGAACAATAGGAACTGAGGTGGTAAAACTGGTGAAGTAGATGTTGAGAGTAGTGTGTTAGAGAATCCTAAGTCTGATGTGGGATCTAGCAGTGGTCAAGTTACTAAGAATGCTAGATAGGGAGGAAGGTGGAAGAATGAGTTCACTGGTACTTGTTATAACTGTGGTGAAGTTGGTCATAGAATTTTTTATTGTCCTAAGAAAAGAGTGGCACTGATTGCTAAAGAAGATATTGTGAATGTTGCAAAAAAAGGTGAGACACTCATTACTAGGAGATTAGCTGCATGTGTCCATGAAATGGTGCAAAGAAGGAATTTGTTTAGAACCAGATGTAAGTGCAAGGATAAGGTATGTAATGTCATAGTTGATGGTGGCAGTTCTGAGAACTTTGTTTTAGATGAAATGGTTAGTAAGTTGATTTTGGAAAGAAGGAAGCATCCTAATCCTTATCAGATTAGTTGGATAAAAGATGTTTCTAAGGTTAGAGTTGAAGAAAAATGCTTAGTTAAATTTTAGATTGGATCTTACCATGATGAGATATTGTGTGATGTATTTCTTATGGATGCTTGTCATCTATTTCTTAGCGGACCTTGGAAATTTGACAAGAATGTTTTGTTTGATGGTCATGCTAATACCTATGTGGTTAGGCATGAAGGATCTCATCATAAGATGATACCTTTGTTATAATAACTAAGAGGGGGGTGAATCAGTTATCCACTGTCCCAAATACAAAATGTATATCCAAAAATAATTTAAACAAATTTCTGTAGCTTGGTAACATATAATAGTAAACTGTCTATGCTTTTACCGATTACTGGTCAATAACATATAGTAACTACCAAACAAATCTAATATGAAACATGTAAATTATGATATCCAACAATAATCACAATCAACACATAACAAAAGAGATTTAATGTGGAAACCCTGTAAAGGGAAAAACCACCTAGGACCGGCAACCCAAAAATTATTCAATCTTCTGAAGTGAGGTCGGTGAAGACCCAACCTTGTTAAAGGTTACAAAACACACTATAAGGTGTGACCTTGTTAGAGGATTTAACACTAATTGTTATCGTCCAACCAGAATTCACTATGGGGTTGACAAGATAACAAATGTACACTCTATGAATGACATTACAAGACTTTATAGTCCACTCAGTTAAGAGATTTATCTAATTACAATGGTTAAACTGTGACAAAAGTTGATCTGAATACAATACAACTTATTTTGTAGATGTTCAGATCTATTCTTAAGCTCATAAAAATCCTCTGATCAATATTTCTATTCAATTCATCAATAATTAGTAACTTACTGTCCCTTGGTAAAAACTCTATGACGCTCGGTAATCTCTATAGTTTGGTTCTCCTTAACCAGTTTGATCAGGCATGCATGAAGCTTGTTCATGTGATATCTCTGTAGTATTGTTTCCTTCAGCATGAGTTTCATAATGAAACCCTAGTCTCTTAAATAGACAAGTAAACCGGTTTCTTTTCATCCATCAGATTTTGCCACTTAATCTCCATCGCTAATTTTGCCACTTAAACCTTCCTCGGCTGATGTGTCAGTCACACATTTCAAATCTATTTGTTAGATCTTCCTTGAATTTTGCTAGCCGTTGATCTTATAACAAACTTTATCTTCCACTCTGTGATCATACACTTTACAACTCATCAACTTCTATCAGCGAAACAAATCATTTAGTTCTTTTATTCATTCCCCAGTTAACAAAGAAATGTGTCAGTGAATACAAGCTCGATTTATACTATGCTCGATATACACTATACTACTTGGTGTATATTGGAATGCTTCATTAACCGACAACACTGCTTTGTAACAATTTGCTCCCAACTTCATAAAAGATTAACATAACATAATCAAGTCAACAATATGAAGTCATAGACTCATCAATAAGTTACCAAGAGTATGTATTATCCTCATTTTTCATAACCATTTTCCTCCATGTAGATATCTCTGTTCTTCATCTTTTTCTTCTCTTCTACAGATGTGTTAGATGTTTTCAAATCCATGATAAGTACTATCAAAACTAGTTGACATCAATAACAACATAAAAATGATTCAATTATCTTACATAACAATTCTGTGCTCAGTGATCTCTAATCACTTGAAGTTCTTCAATCAGGTTCTCAATCAGTTGTAGTTCATCAATCTCTCCCTTTGGCATTGATGGCAACTCAAGCAATATGAAGTATACCATACACATAGCAAACATGTATTCTACAACTCTGTAAACAAATGTTGTAGCTCGGTAAGCTCTCCCTTAGCTTAATATGTTTAATCACTATGTTACTTAACATCATTGTAATGTGTAGACTATCTTCTGTAGATATGATCTTTAGCAGCTCTCAGGTTCCTTCTATTTCTCTCCCTTGTATCTTTTCAGATTGTCTCTCCCTCAGATAGAAGTTCCTATATTCTCCTCATTTGTCATATTGTTTATCTCTCCCTTTGACAACAATGCCAAAGAAACAAATAAACCATATAGCTCTATAGTAGCCATGTAACTCTCTATTGTCTGGTGCATTTACTGTATCTCTGTATACTATTATGGAAATCTATTCCAGTTCTTCATAACTTTCACAACTTTAGATAGAAATCCAAAGTGTGAACTATGCTGCATCAACATGAATGATCTTCTGATAAGATTAGGCTGATGCAACCTCCAGATCACATTAGTGACCGGTAGACAGGGGACAGACCCCAAGTCTAGTCCTCAAGTATTCAAATGTATCTTTCAGTAGAGGCTTTGTAAATATGTTTGCAAGTTGCTCTTTAGATGTAACAAATTCAAGCTTCACTTGCTTCTCCTACACTTGTTCTCTTAAGTAGTGATACTTGATAGATATGTGCTTTGTTTTAGAGTGCATCACTGGATTCTTTGAAATGTTTATAGCACTAGTGTTATCATAGTATATAATCATCAGCTTAGTGATTATCTCATTCATTCCTTCTAACACTTGCTTGATATATGCAATATTTGAACATTTTGTAGCAGCAACAACATACTTTTCTTCGGCTGTAGACTAGGAAATACAAGACTGCTTCTTACTTGTCCAGGTAACAAGTCTTTCACGGAAGAAAAATGCTCCTCTAGTTGTTCTTTTTCTATCATCCACATTTCCAGCCCAATCAGCGTCGGTGTATACTTTAAGTTCAAACTTTCCTTCCTTAGGATACCATATCCCATAATCCTATGTTTTCTTTAGGTATCTTAAGATTCTCTTTGTATCAATCATGTGTGACTCCCTAGGATTTGCAAATTTTTTTGCAACAATCCCCACAGCATGTGCTATCTTTGGTCTACTGTGTACTACATACATTAACTTACCAATCAGTGATTGGTACAGTGTCTGGTTCACCTTTGTAGTTTCATCCTCTTTAGTCAATTTTTAGCCTATGACCAATGGTGTTCCAACTATTTTAGCATCTTCCATGCCAAATGTTTTTAGTACTTCCTGTATATACTTGGATTGTGTGATGAATATCCCATCACTCTGGTGAATCACTTGCAGTCCTAGAAAGAACTTAATCTATCCAAACATAGACATTTCAAACTCTTTTCTCATCTCATCAACAAAGTATTTACATATTTGATCTTGTCATCCAAAGATAATAGCATCCACAAATATCTCAGCAATTATAATAGTATCATCAATATCTCCTTTCATATAAAAATTATTGTTCTCACTAGTTCTAACAAATCCAATACTTAACAAATAAGTATGCAGCCTTTCATACCTGGCTCTTGGTGCTTGCTTCAAACCATACAAAGCTTTATGTATTATACATACCATGTCTTTCTTTTTTTTATCAACAAACCCTTCTAGTTGTCTATGTAGACTTCTTCTTCAAGTATCCCATTCAGAAATGCAGACTTAACGTCCATTTGATAAACTTTAAATTTCTTATGTGCTACATAAGCTAGTAACATTCTAACTCCTTCTAGTCTAGCAATAGGTGAAAAGGTCTCACCATAGTCAATTCCTTCCTCCTATGCATACCCCTTGAAAACTAGTCTGACTTTATTCCTTGTAACCTCTCCATTTTCATTCAGCTTATTTCTGAAGATCCACTTAGTACCGATAACATTCTTATCCTTAGGTCTAGGTACTAAGGTCCATGTCTTGTTTTTCTCTATCTGTTCAATCTCTTCATTCATTGCATTAATCCATTCTTCATTCTCCAATGCAACTTTAACATTCTTCAGTTCATATTCACAAACTAAGCATGTACCTTGTCTTGACTTACTTCTCGTTTGTATGCCAGCTTGCTTATCGCCAATAATTTGGTTCTCAGGATGGTGTCTTCTAACAAATATTTCTAGTAACCAATCTCTTCTTTCTTGTTCATCTTGTTCAGGTTCATTTTCTTGCTCAGTAGGTCCTTCTTGCTTGTCGATTTCTCTTTCCTGATCCTCGGTGTTGTTTTCTTGTTGACCAGTTGTCATTGTCTACGGCATCGATAGATACTCTAGATGCTCAATGTATGTGAATCTACCATAGTCTTCCAGTTCCTTTGTACTTTCTTCTTCATTCTTGTCATCAAACTCATTAACCCTAACATTAGCACTTTCTATCATTTTATTAGTAACTTTATTTAGACACTTTTATGCTTTTCTTTTAGTGGAATAACCAAGAACTATCCCTTCATCACCTTTTGAGTCAAACTTTACATTTCCTTCATCTTTCAAAATAAAGCATTTACTTCCAAAAATTTTGAAATAACTTACAGTGGGTTTTTGTCCAAACCATAACTCATAGGGTGTTTTGTTAGTGTCCTTCTTCAACTATACTCAGTTCAAAACCTAAATAGTTGTGCTAACTGCCTCTCTCCAGTGTGTTTGTGCAACATTTTTCTCTATCATCAGTGTTCTTGCATAGTCAACTATTGACCTATTCCTCCTTTCATAAATTCCATTCTGCTGAGGTGTCCTCGGTGCAGAGACCTGTCTTTTAATACCATGCTCATTACAAAATTTAGTAAATTCATCATAAATAAATTCACCACCTCGGTCATATCTTAAGCATTTCAATTCTTTACCATTCTCTTTCTCTACTTTTGCTTTATACCACTTGAACATCTTAAATTCCTCTGATTTTTATTTCAAGAACATGACAGTCATCAATCTAGTATAGTCATCAACAAAAAGAATGAAATATCTATCACCATAATAACTCTGAGTTCTCATAGGACCACACAGGTCGATGTGAACTAACTCAAGTATTTTCTTTGTTGAATAATCTTTTCTTTTGAAACTAGATTTTGTCATTTTACCTTTTTGACACTCATGACACATAACATGATCAAGCTTAGATAAGTTAGACAGACCTCTAACCTTTTTCCTTTTACTAATTTTAATCGTGTTATCAAAGTTCACATGACATAACCTTTTATGCCATAACCAAGCATCTTCATTTTTCATCATTAAGCAAGAAGAATCATCGTTGTTAAGATAAAAAAAAGTTACCTTTTGATTGTGCTCCTATTCCAACAAGTCTTCCTCCATCATCAAATATTTTTACTTTATTTCTCTCAAAAGGAACTCAGTGACCTGAATTATTTAGTTGTGCCACACTTAGAAAATTATAGTTTATTCCTTCTACCCAATAAGCATTATCACATTGGATTCTATCATTTATTAGCAAGGATCCCTTTCCTCTAACCATGCAAGGTGTATCATTACCCATTTTTATAGATCCTCCATTATATTGCTTAAGATGATTAAATTTTTCTTCATCACCAGTAATGTGATGTGTACAATGACTATCTATGATCCATGTATCATTTTTATTAACCTTAGAAATTAGTGATGTTTCTACATACCTTTCTTCTTCCTTAGAATCATCCTTCATAGCAACAAATACTACCTCTACATCATCATCTGAATTAGATTCAAATTCATTTTCTTCTGCTATGTAACATACCTTTTTGGCTTTGTCATTATTGTCTCGGTTGTCTCTATTGTAGCATCGGTAGCTTTTTTTGTCTCTTCTCCCATAGCTTCCTTCACTAGATCGGTCCTTGTTTTTGTCATCTTCCTTCCTGTTCAGACATCTAGCAGAAATATGACCAACCTCTTTGCAATTAAAATATGCTAAAGGTAATTTGCCTCTATATCTACCTTTTCCTTTAGGTAATCTCCTAGCCATAAGAGCTTCAAGCTCATCATCAGTATTGCTATCACTATCATCCTTATTTCTACTACTAGACTTACCAATCTTTAGAGAAGTCATAAAAGAAGATTCAACCATCAGTACAACACTATTATCATAGTTGTTCAGTTCAAATGTTGTTATGTTTCCAATCAGATTATCAAGAGTGAGAGTACTGTTAGGTGTTGATCTATTTTCATGAATTGTAGATATTTTGATGGCATAAATAGGCAATAAGGTCCTTATAATTTTTCTTACCATAGTGTCTTCATCAATAACTCCATTAGATGCTCTAATAGCATGAACTACCTCCTTTATTTTGTTTATGTACTACATAATGTTTTCTCCTTCTTTCATCTTCATATCATCGAATCTTCCTCTTAAACTTTCAGCTCCGGCTCTCTTGACATTTGTATCACCACTATAAACTTGAGCAAGTTTATCCCACATATCTTTAGCAGTAGTGAAATCTTTAATATCTTCAAACTTGGCATCTATCAAAGCAGCAACAATCTCCATCATAGTAATGTTATGTTCATGTCTATCTCTTAGTTGATCTAGAGTCAAAGGTCTAGTGGGTGGTGCAATGTAGCCATTCTCTAATAGTGTGAGGGCAGAATTCCCAATTCTAGATATATGCAGTTTCATTCGGCTTTGCCATACTGTAAAGTTATCCTTGTTCAGCTTCAGCACATCCCTCTTATACATTTTGTGATCTTTATGTTGAAGTCCTTAAAACTCTATTCCAAGCAACCAACACTCTGATACCAATTGTTAGAATAACTGAGAGGGTGGTGAATCAATTATCCACTGTCCCAAATACAAAATATATATCCAAAAATAATTTAAACAAATTTTTGTAGCTTGGTAACATATAATAGTAAACTACCTATTCTTTTATCGATTACTAATCAATAACATATAGTAACTACCGATCAAATCTAATATGCAACAGGTAAAGTATGATATCCAAAAATCATCACAATCAACACATAACACAAGAGATTTAACATGGAAACCTTGTAAAGGGAAAAACCACCTGGGACTGACAATACAAAAATTGTTCACTCTTCTAAAGTGAGGTCGGTGAAGACCCAACCCTGTTAAAGGTTACAAAACACATTGTAAAGTGTGACCTTGTTAGAGGATTTAACACTAACCGTTATTGTCCAACCAACATTCACTATGGGGTTGCCAGGATAACAAATGTACATTCTATGAATGACATTACAAGACTTTCTAGTCCACTTGGTTAAGAGATTTATCTGATTACAATGGTTAAACTGTAATAGTAGTTGATTTGAATACAATACAACTTATTTTTCCGATGTTCAAATCTATTCTTAAGCTCATAAAAATCCTCTGATCAATATTTCTATTCAATTCATCAAGATTCAGTAACTTTCTATCCCTCGGTAAAAACTCTGTGACGCTCAGTAATCTCTACAGTTCGGTTCTCCTTAACTAGTTTGATTAGGCATGCATGAATCTTTTTCACATGATATCTCTACAGTATTCTTTCCTCTGGCATGAGTTTCAAAATGAAACCCTAGTCTCTTAAATAGACAAGTAAACCATTTTCTTTTTATCCATCAGATTTTGCCACTTAATCTCCATTGCTAATTTTTCTGCTTAAAACTTCCTCGACTGATGTGTGAGTCACATGTTTCAAATCTATCTATTAGATCTTCCTTGAATTTTGCTAGCCATTGATCTTATAACAAACTTTATCTTTCACTCCATGATTATACACTTTACAGCTCATCAACTTCAATCGGCCAAAAAAATCATTTTGTTCTTTTGTTCATTCTCTGATTAACAAAGAAATGCATCGATGAACACAAGCTCAGTTTATACTATGCTTGGTATACACTACACTACTCGGTGTATACTAGAATGCTTCATTAGCTGACAACACTACTTTGTAACAATTTACTCCCAACTTCATAGAAGATTAACATAACATAATCAATTCAACAATATGAAGTCATACACTCATCAATAAGTTACCAAGAGTATTCCTTATCCTCATTTGTCATAACCATCTTCCTCCATGTAGATATCTTGGTTCTTCATCTTTGTCTTCTCTTCTACATATGTGTTAGATGTTTGCAACTCCATGATAAGTACTGTCAAAACTAGTTGACATCAATGACAACATAAAAATGATTCAATTATCTTATATAACAATTATGTGCTCGGTGATCTCTAATCACTTGAAGTTCTTCAATCAGGTTCTCAATCAGTTGTAGTTCATCAACCTTTATTCAAAATAGGGGTTAAGGGATGTGGAGTTATTAGGTGTTTTCCTTATGAAAAACCTTAGGAGTAAAGGATTGGTGTACCTATTCCTGTTAAGTCTAGTTTGAAAGAGAAGGAGAATGATATATCTTAAGAGCTGGTTGAGAAGAAGAAACATATGGTCTTGTTGGTAGAGATGGTACAATAGATGGTGACATTTTTGACATAGAGAGATGTAGATGATACATAATTGGTTGAGGAGTCTGGAGAGGATGAACCTTACCCAGGAACTGATGTGGTCAATAGTGGTCAGAGTTGATTGCTATCAGTTTTGACTGGAAGGATAAGCAAAGTGGAAAGAAAAAGGACTTTCTGCATGAGACATTGAATGAAGTGAAGACTACTTGGGATGAAGGACAAGAAGAGATGTGGGTGAAGAATAGATTCAGCATACCTATTTTGATTCCCTTGAGGTGTTCCAAATGTCCTTATGAGAAAATATTTCTTACCTAGGTTGTCTGATGCAGGAGCATCCTAGGATTCTTGGACATCCTGTATCAACCAAAAATATGTTTGTCTTTGAAGGTCGATTGTTAGTTTTGATCTTGGTTTAGCTGAGTGCTTGCTCAGTTTGGGAGACTAGTTTCTCAGTTTCTATGGTCACCAGGGTGCTCAGTCTCTAAAGAATGCTTGGTAACTGAAGGTGTTGGGTCACTAGCACTCAGTGATAACTACATTGTTCGGTCATGCTTGGCATGGTCTATCATTTGGTGCTCAGTTATTTCCTCTATTGCTCAGTCTTCTTGCTTATTGACTGGTTCTATTGATTTAGGTCACACTCCTCGAGTTATGGATTGACCATTGGATGTGTGGGGGACCTAGATTGGGAATGTTTCATTCTTCTATGCGGATCTAATGACCATTGGGGTCATCTTTGAGAGTTTATTTATTTTGTAAGGCTATGTGAGAGATGATTGATGTTTTAGCATTTAATATTTGTTTGTAAGGGTTTATTGTTTCATCGGCAGACTTGTGGCTAGGAATCAATATTTATAGGATGCTTGGGTAGTTTTATAGGGGATAGAATATTGTGGAAATAAAGGTTAGTAGACTGCAAGCTTAGGAGCAAGAAGGTTGCTTGGAAGTTTGAGTACAAGTTTAGATCTTTCCTAGGTGCCTACCAGTGTGCTACCTATTACAGACCTGGACTAGCTGAATACTGAGGTTGTGGAAAAGATTTGGATCCTTCAAGATCTTGTAGACTATTATTTTCTTTGTATCTAGCCATAACCAGGAAGGCCTTACAACTAGACACATTGCATGTAATTGGCGATTTGATGAATAAAGACCTCTCTAATATTACAGATTTGTTTTTATTGTTGTGTATTTCTGCTACATATTGGTTTGACTGTAAGGTCAGTCAGTCCTTAATTGGATCCACCAGCCTTGACTGCATCACATATTGTTTTAAGGTACATTTTGTTACTATTTTCTAAAAGGGTGTATATATACACCTACATAGCTTAAACCTTATATTTGTATATAAAATAAATTATAATTAAATATATTTATTTTATCATATGTAAAAAATATCGCATACATGGAATCATTGCTCATTTATTCTCCATCTTTTTTTTTTCAAGGTTGATATGGCATCATGTTAATCTTTGAGACTTCTCTCTAAGGTTATAAAAATATTATCTCATTAACACCTTAAGAAAATATAAACAATGGATAAACATTTCTAGATAAATAATAATATGTACCTTTCCTGATGGATCCATGTCTCTTGGTTAAATCCTTGTAGATCATGATCCATAGAGTTCAAATATTATTTGATAATTGTCATTTATCTAATTTATCACAAGTTGAGAGTCGCAATACGCCTATAGTTTTTCTACTTTCCATTCTAAAGCCATTTCCATGCCCATGACAAGTTCTTGATACTCAGATATATTATTGGTACATGAAGAAATAAGTTTGTAAGACTTTGGAATAGTATAGCCTTGAGGTGTAATCAATAGGATGCATGCTCCTAAACCATGTTGTCTATATGAACCATCAAATTAGAGTTCCCATGTCTTGGCTTCAATATTTATAATTTATGAATCCAGGAATTCTACTTGAATATGCCTTTCATCTATCGAAGGTGCTTCCACCAATTGGTCTTCTATTACTTGGCCTTTTATTTCTTTCCTATCCACATATTCAATGCCAAATTCACTTAACATCATGACCCACTTCATTAATCTTCCCGTTAGGGATGTTTTGCTTAATAGATATTTCAAAGGTATTAGAAAGTAAAGTCCACCAAGATAACTGAGGGAGGGGGTGAATTAGTTATCAAATAAAAGAAATTTTTATTAAAATTATTAGATCTCAAACATGTAAGCAATATAAACAATGACCATATAAAGATACACATACACATTGACACAAGATATGTTAACTGGGGAACCTCTTGATCAGAGAGTAAACTTGGGTGGGTATGGTACCCAAAAAAGATGTACTAATATGAAAATTCCTTGTGAGAGGATGGACTCTATAGGAGCCTTATGATATACATTTAGTACATATCAATCGTTGTTAGGATACTTTGAATCCCTATTAAAAGATTCTAACCCTGTTAAGAGTTAAGGAAGGAAGAAGGACCTATTGTCCAAATAGCTTCAGGGGCAAGATCAATGAACTCTAGGGTGATCTACTCATAAGAGAACTCTTTCTCTAACTAAGAACCTTTCTTAGGTCTTCCTAGGGTATCTTTCTCTACCCTAACCAAAGGAAAACTCTAGGATCCCCTACTTCCCTTAGAACTCTCCACCAATTTCAAAACACTCTCCTTTCCTTCTCAATCCTTCAATGCACCTTTAGGCTCCATTAACCACCTTTCTCCCAATCCTCTATTGTAAATTAAGATGGGGTCTCTGACCATTCCTAATTCAATTTCAATTAGTATTGATCCACTTGGATGGATTCTTTCACAAGTTACTAGACGAGTTCATAGTTTTCTTGATTTTAGGCCTTGTAGCCTTTTTGGTCAATTAGGCCTCCTAGAAACTAGGTTTCTTGATTTTGGCTCAATTATTATTAACAAATCCATAAATAAACTATGGATTCCTCATAAAAACAAAAAAAAATAAAGGATTTTTATGTCTTAAGCTTTGAATCTGTCCGTAGTTTTCTTGCAAACCCCTATTTTTAAGGGTTTAGGGAGCATGCACACTAGTCTGGATTCTATGCTTCCAATGGTTGCTCAAAAAAACTCCACTACTCCTCTCCTTTCATACACTCAACAAGGACACACTCCTCTACATTCTCCAACCATTTATTGGTTCAATCCAATCCATTTAGCAAGTCTTGTTGCTACTATTCTTCACAAACCTCTAGCCAGAATGCCACTGCACTCGCCTAGGGATTGGTAGTAAAAATAGCTTCCCTACATAAAATGACTCCAAAATCCATATATAAAATATTTACATAGTTCTTTACTTGATTCCAATTGTCCATTAGGTTTTAACCATGGGAACTCAAGGAAAATCCATTATTTACATGTCTGGTCTTGAACTAGATAGTGAACCAGTAAAACTTGAAATATTTACAAAATGCTAACTAGAAACACTAAAAAAAATAATCAATGCTACATAGAGTAACTACATGACAAAAAGAAAGGTCTCAATGTATTAATTCCTTCCTTTCAATCCATTAATCAACTGGATCAAGGTACTATTACAAAATACAGTCTAATTTTTTCCTTTTCAATTCTCAGTCTGTACAATAAAAGGTCCAACTATCAGATTAGGGTTTTATTGGTCTTAAATATCCTATTTGCACATGTGTAGAACCTTAGGTTGGGATTTGGGCACCATTAAATCCCTCCCCTAGTTTTTAAGAAATGTTGTCATGACAACTTTGCAAAGTTGCAAAGTTGTCATGAGCAACTTTTACATCTTTTGCATTTTTAACAAACCACTAACCTCAATGGTTCAACTCGACTTAAAACCATTACATATAACCTTAAAAAATAAAAAAACATAAAAAACTCAAAAGCCACTCCATTTTGGAGTCTTGGTCAAAGTTTGACCCTTTGTTGACTTTCTAGGACTTAAACACCTAGTTCCTAAATGACAAGTACTTGACTCAACACAACCCTATATCTAACCACACAAAACAACTTGGGACTTTATAACTTAGTCCTTATTATCTGGTGGTTGGATAAACCAACGTACAAGCCAAAATGCTTTAAACTTATGAGAATATTGTAAAAGCATTTAATATGTTTTGAAGATGGTATCAAGTTTCCTTTGTATTGGTTGAATTGATATCATAGCTATTTCACAAAGTGGAGAATATAAAATGATTTCATTGTTGTATGGAATGTGGATTCAAGGCCAGATGATGTGGGCTTTGTAATTGTTTGTATTAAAAGCCACACTGATTTCAAAGGCTTCACAGAATTTTGAAGGGAGATTGTTGCGTGTTTATGACACCCACTAGTAAAGTTTGGAATTGAAGATGCATGATTGAAATGATATTTAGAATGTAGATTTGGAGAAAAGTTTCAAAATCTTTAAAACACCAATCCCATTATAGGAGACACAACTTTTCAATCCACTATTGGATGTATCTAAATTGTTAATATGTTTTTAGCAAGCTAATTTTCCAAACACTCACCGAAGTGATTTTTGAAATCTTTCCTATTTCAAAAGTTATTCAAGTATGAGTAGGGTTCTATACAGAATACCTCATGACTAAAATGTTTAAATGTTGAAGTGTGAAGATGTGTGTTTTGCCTCTAATAAATGATTAGAAGAGATTGATATTTTGAATATGTAGATTTGGGAGAACTTCTTGGATGTTCCACATCAAACTCATTTTCCAAATAATCTATGTATTATCCAAATAGAATAATACCAAAAATTTATGATCTCATCAATCTAATCTTCACTCCTCTGTCTATGCCAAAATTGCACCAACTACTTTACTAGATCTCAATATCAGATCTGCTCAATTTTCATATCCTCTTACAAAATCATATCATTTCTCATTTCACACTTCTATATCAAATCAAGGAAAATAATCATTCCTTTATACCACACTCAAATAACTTACAATTGAGTTGGCCAACTAGGCTTAACCAATTACAAAATATAAATTATTACACGTTACATAAAATTTCATAACCACATAAAAACTGTCAGCTTCCAAACTTAATAAATATTCATGTGTGATCTATGACTATGCTATCTCATCTAGGTCATCTCCAAAGTATCTTCAACCTTTGTGCAACTTTGCATATCCAGATTCTCTTCTAGTTAGGAGATATAATTTGGTTATCACAAGTCGCTTCTCAGGAACATGGTCAAAATATAGTTTCCACTAGATTACACATAACTGTTATGAATAATTGATTTTTTTTACATTCTCTTAACCATGATCGTAGGACATAATAAAGAAAAAGTCCTCAATGCCACATAGCTTGATCTACAATTCTCCATGTGCGCTAGAATACAAACATTATCAACTTCTTTGTTAATCTCCAGTAGATCAATGTGTTGACATCAATGACAAACATAGTCATGAATGAAATATACAATTTCTATAGAAATACTTGAATAATCCCCCATAGGACATATTCATCATTCATTCCTAACAATCTCCCCCATTATCATTGATGGAAGTATAGATGAAAAAACATCCAAGTTCCATGAATACCAAACTGTAATACTATTATTCTGCATTATATTTTCAAATCCTCTTCATCAATCATCAAATCAATCATCAGATGTATCCTTCTCCTTAGTGCTTTATTTTAAGTCCTCTTAATTAATCATAAGATGTTTTTCATGTATCCTTCTCCCCCATTGACATCAATGACAAATTAAACATCAATATTTTAATCAATACAAGATCGAATGTCAAAAGACACTAGTCAGAAAATGATTTCACAAGATTTCTTCACGATTCAACTTAGAAACACACATACTCCCCCATAGAGGAAGTATCAACATACAGTCCAAAATGGATAGTGTTCTTATACCACTGGACTGATGCAACTTTCTACATCACTACTCAAAAGTAGGTTGGGGCATAACCCCACGCATACCTCTCAAATACTCAAATGTATCTTTAGGTAAGGGCTTTGTAAATATATTTTCAATATGCTCTTTTGTACTGATATACTCAAGTCTGACTTCTTTTACTGCAACTTTTTCTTTGACAACATGATATTTGATTTCTATATGTTTTGTTTTAGAATGCAACACAGGGTTCCTAGACATACTTACTGTACTGGTGTTCTCACATTGTATGATAACATGCTCATTGAACTTGATTCCAATATCTGTCAACATTTGTTTCATTCATATTATCTAATTGAAATTGTTCATTGTTGCTACATACTCTACTTCTATTGTTCTTTGTGAGATACAATTATATTTCTTGCATAGCCAAGAGACTAATCGTCCCCCAAGAAAAAATGCTCCACCACTTGTACTCTTTTTGTCATCAACACTACCTCCCCAATCTGCATCTGTATATGCACATAGGGTAAAGTCATCTGATTTGTCATACCACAACCAATAGTCAATTGTGCCTTTCAAATACTAAAATATTCCTTTTACTATTGCATAGTGTGATTCTTTAGGATCAGCTTGAAATCTTGCAACAATACCAACTACATGTGATATATCTAGTCTTGTATGAGTTAAATACTGTAAAAACCTCCAATCATGGATCGATATTTATTTTGTTCAACTATGGGAGTACCATTTGTGCTAGATAACTTATGGCCAGTTACCATAGGTGTACCAATAGGATTACAATTGTCCATACCAAATCTCTATAATAAGTCTTTCAAATTTTGTCTTCATTTCATTAGAAAATTTATCACTAGCTTCATCTTCACCTCCAAAGATAATATCATCAACAAAAATAACCATGATCAATAAACTATTCTCAATTTCTTTTAGATACAAATTACTGTCTGTAGTGCCTTTAGCAAATCCCATTTTTACCAAATATTTGTCCAATCTTGCATACCATGTTCTAGGTGATTGTTTTAATCCTGTTTTAATCCACATAGAGCTTTGTTTAGTTTACATACCATGTCTCCTTCTTGAGTCAAAGGAAACCCTTCAGGCTGCCCAATGTAGACTTATTCTTCTCATTCTCCACTTAGAAATATTGACTTCACATCCATCTGATATACTTTGAATTTCTTATAAGCTGCATAAGACAAAAACATTCTTACTGTTAGGAATAACAATCCACAATACAACTAAGAGGGGGGGTGAATCAGTTGTATAACAAAATATTAAATTTTAAACTTTAAGCTCCACAATATCAGATCCAATGAACACAATGAATGCCAACACAATAACACAGTATTTTGGTTTTGGGGAAACCCTGTTAAAGGTAAAAACCCTGGTGGGAATTAGCACCCACAAAAGATTTACTAAGAGTATAGTTATCCTTGTTAGAAGATATAGCCCTTTTAGGAGCTTATTAAAACATTACAATACATAGTTCTTGTTAGAGGATAGACCCTATTAGGAGTCAAGAACAAAAGGGAGGGCTCACTACCCAAAGAAGGTTAAATCCACCTTCAAAACTCACTAGTTTGCAATAGGTGTATATAAAGAAATACACAATCTTTCAAACTATTTTCTAGCAACTATCTTCACTTGATTAGTTCCAATGAAGTAAGTTCACAGCTTTCTCAACCTCTTTATATCATGTATGCTCCATACATATCTTTTCCAAAGAAAAAACTCTACATATATACCTTATTACAATTTACCATGATCAGGTCATCCCATGAGGCTTTCGTAATTACAAAAAATTACATAAACCCTTGCTAAGATACACACAGTATCTAGGAAAAGTCTATAATTATTACATTACAATAATTAAGGATCAACATCCTTAATTTTTGTTTGCCAAGCAAAAAACATGCTTTATTTCCCAAGTCAGCTTCACAATAAGCTATAACCAGAACACATTCCATAGATGACATCACCAATCATTCTATACCTTTTTCTGACCAATGAACATCCTTTAGTACCCTTTCTATTATCCTTCAAGCTCACATACCTTGAATCCAAATCCTTTGAAAGATATACCAAAAACCTAGAGACTAACTCTGTCAATTCTCACTGTCACAGTCCAGTCACCAGTCTTCATTAAAACATCTGCATCTCTCTTAATATGAAACATCTAATGATGTGATCTTAGATATAAGATCAAAACATCCACTACAACTCTTATCTAACTTCACATCATTTGAAATATTTGTACAATGTCCGTACACTGTGATTACCAGTCTGGTTCCTTCATAGAAACATATGTTGACATCAGTGAAAAAACACAAATGACAATAGTATGAGTAACCATTTAGTAATGTAGTGGTTAAACATATTAAATATCTCAATCACCTCCCATGCATTACCAATATCCAACAATCTCCCCCTTTGGCATTGATTTCAGCATATGGGAAAACCTTATCCCAAAGTTATATCAATCTAAAGTCCTGCAACCAAACAATCTTCCCATACAGTAGGTATTTTATCATAGCAACACTCCCCCTTTGACAATAATGGAAAAGGGTGCCATGAGGCTTTGGCTACCTTCATAGATAAACTTTCTTCTAGGATCACTCCCCCAAAGGAGTATATCCCTACATCTAGTCCAGATAGTGATAAGGCTCTAAATACCTCTGGACTGATGCACCTCTACATCATTTAGTTCTAACTAGGAGGGGCTTGAGACCATAGCATACCTCTAAGATATTAAAAGGTATCTTTCAGTAGTGGCTTTGTGAAGATGTCTACAATATGCTCTTTTATACTAATATATTCTAGTTTGATTTCCTTTTTGGCCACCTTGTCTCTCAAGAAGTGATACTTGATAGAAATGTGTTTAGTTTTGGAGTGCATCACCAGATTCTTTGACATATTTATTGTACTGGTGTTATCATAATGGATAACCTGTTAGAAATAGGAAATACTAAGAGGGGGGGGGTGAATCAATATTTCATAAACTTTTTCTTTTGCCCACTTATGGATATAACATATTACTTTAGTGCATACAAAGATTATCAAGCTGATTAACAAACATAGCAGTAAATAGAAAGAACTCATAACACATGATATGTTCTCAAGGAAACCCTGGCCAAGGGAAAACGCCGATGGGGATGGTACCCACAAAGATCACTAATCAAAAGTATCTTGTTAGGGATATTGGACCCTGTTAAGAGTCAATTTACAATATATAGTAGATCTATCCTGGTTAAAGGACTTTAGGCCTTGTTAGAAGCCTTAACCCTGTTAGGAGTTAGATTACAAAACATGATCACTAGCTGAGCTCACTACCCAAACAGGTAATAAAAAATGTTTTTGACTATAGTATGGTACTACTTACAACTTCACATCAATAGCCTTTGCTGCTATCACAATATACAACTATCGCAAGTTATCCTTTTCTTTCTTTTTACACATCACACACTTTTTCATTACATTTCAAGTATGCCTAATATATGATTTATTAGAGCTAATAACTTTATATGGTCAACTTCCAAAATCTTTATCCAAGAGTAAACATCTAGGATGTTATCCCTTCATAATGTTAAGTCATTATTTTGACAAGAAAAAATAATCCCTTAACTCTTTCGCTAATACTATCTCCAAAACTGTTATGTCTGCAAAAACTGTCTTTGGTAAACTTTGAATAACTTCATCCGTACTGCTCCAAACTTTATGCACACTGAGATGGGCTATCCTCATACTCTGTAGAAGCTTTAATTAACTATGCAAACAAAAATATTGCTCTAGTGGACGTCGCCAACTAAATCTTCATCAGGTGCTCTGTCAGGATCACTGTATCCATACTTAGACAATTTCTTCCTTCAACTTGCCATACTTGCATTCCAGATTCTACACTCTCAATAGAGATCATATGTTGCCATAATGACAACATCTATGTATCCACATCAGTCAAATTGCCAACATAACCACAGGCTCATTAAAATTTATTCCAATGTCTATCAACATTTATTTCATCCAAACAATCTGGTACTCTGAAGCAGCAACAAGGTACTCTGATTTAGCAGTAGATTGTGCTATACAATCTTATTTCTTACTTAGCCAAGAAACCAACTTTTTCAAAATGAAAAATGCACCACCACTGGTACTTTTTATGTCATCAATATTTCCTACCCAATCAGCATCAATATAAGCATGAAGTTCAAAGCTATCATTTCTATCATACCATAAGCCATAATCTATGGTTCCTCTTAGATACCTCACTATCCTTTTCATAGTAGCTAGATGTGTTTCTTTGGGTTCTGCCTGATATCTAGCCACAATTCCAATAGCATTAGCAATATCTAGTTTGGTGTGAGTCAGATATTTTAGTCCTCCAACCATTGATCTATACAAAGTCTAAAAAACACACTTTGATTCATCATCAATTGTTAGCTTGTTGCCAGTCACCATAGGTGTTCCTACTAGTTTGTAATCTTCCATTCCAGATTTCTTAAGCAATTCTTTGAGATACTTGGTCTGAGAAATAAAAATACCATTCTCATTCTCAGTTATTTGCAATCCAAGAAATAATTTAATTTCACCTATCATGGACATCTCAAATTCACTTGCCATTTCTTTAGAAAATTTATTACATAGATCATCATTACCTCCAAAGATATTCTCATCCACAAATACTTCTATTATCGGGATTCCATCTTCACTAGTTCTTAAATACAAATTACTATCTGCATTACCTTTTCTGAATCCAAGGCCAAGTAGATACTTGTCTAACCTTGCATACCAAGCCCTAGGAGCTTGCTTCAACCCATACATAGCTTTCTTCAATTTGCACACCATGTCTTTATCTTTGCATAGAGGAAATCCATCTGGTTTTTCTATATAGACTTCTTCTTCAAGATCTCCATTTAGAAATGCAGATTTAACATCCATCTGATACACTTTGAAGTTTTTATGTGTAGCATAAGATAGGAACAATCTTATTGCCTCTATTCTAGCAACATGAGAAAATGTTTCTTCAAAGTCTATGCCTTCTTGTTGTGAGTATCCCTTACACACTAGTCTTGCTTTGTTCCTTACAATAGTTTGTTCTTCATCCATTTTGTTTCTAAAAACCCATTTTGTTCTTATTATATTTCTATTTTTAGGTCTAGGAACTAGTTCCCAAGTATTATTTTTCTTTATCTGATCCAATTATTCTTTAATAGCATTTATCCAAGATTCATCTTTAAAGGCTTCATCTATAGTTTTTGGCTCAACTTGAGAAATCAAACAAATTTCTTCTCTAGCTTTTGAACTAGTTAGCACTCCTTGACTAGTATTGCCAATAATTTGATTTTCAAGATGGTTATTTTTTACATACCTTGGTGTTTTAGGAGTCTCGGTAGCCTTTCTTGTCCTAGCATCACAAGCCTCTTTTTCACTTTCTTCCTCAACAAGTTCTTCTTCTTCTGCAGTAGTAGTAGTTTCTTTTATCTCTGAAATCTGATTACTATCATACATTCTTTCTTGTATCTAAAACTTCTCATCTATTCTTACATTTTTACTTTCAATCATCTTCCTCAATCTCAAATTGAAACATTTGTAAGCCTTTCTTTTAATAGAGTAACCAAGGAAGATCCCTTCATCACTTCTAGCATCAAACTTCCCTATCTCATCATCCCTCTTGATATAACATTTACTACCAAATATTTTGAAATATTTTACAATAGGAGTATGATCAAACCATAGTTCATAGGGAGTCTTACTTGTACCTTCTTTGATTTGAATTTTTTTCAATGTGTACATGAGATACATTTTCTTCAATCAACATTGTCCTAGCAGCACCAAGTATAGTCTTGTTTCTTTGCTCTGCTATCCCATTCTATTGTGGAGTCCTAGGAGCAGATGTTTGTCTCTTTATCCCATGCTCTTCACAATATGAATTGAATAAGTCTAAACTAAATTATCCATCTCTGTCTAACCTTAAACACTTGATGTTTAAACCTGATTCATTTTCTACTTTTTCTTTGAACAACTTGAATTTATCAAATGCTTTTGATTTTTATCTTAAATAAGTAACCCACATCATTGTAGAAAATTCATCAACAAAGAGTATAAAGTACCTTTCACCATAGTATGACTTTGTTCTTGTAGATCCACATAGATCTGTATGTACCAAATCCAACTTTCCTTTTGATGTATATGTTTTTCTTTTATGACTACTTCTAATCTACTTTCCCATAACACATTCTCTACATATAGTGTTAGATGGTTTCACAATCTTTGGTAGATCTCTTACTGCATTAGCCATACTTGCCTTTACAATGTTATCAAAATTAACATGAAAAATTCTCCTATGCCATAACCAACTATCATCTACCTTCACAACAAAACAAGAGGCTCCAAATGTGTTTAGTTCAAATACATTACCTCTAGATTTGAACCGGTAGCAATCAATTTTCCTTCCCTACTTCTGATAAAACATTTACCATTAACAAAACGTAACTAAAAATCTTTATCCATTAATTGTCTGACACTCAACAAATTATGTTTCAGTCCTTCAACAAGTAGTACATTTTTTGTATTAGTCTTTCCATCCAAAGTAATGGATCCTACTCCTATGATAGATTTAGGGAGATTGTCCCCAAACCTCACAACACCTCCATCATAATTTACTAATTTACCAAACTTGTTCTTATCACCAGTCATATGTTGAGAACAATCACTATCAATTATACATTCATTTTTCTTGTCAACATGAGATACTAAGGCTTTTTCTTCATGTACTGGTTCATCTTTAATAGAAACAAATCCAATCTCTTCACAATCTAAATCACCATCATCGGAGATTCCTTCTCTAGCATAATAACATTCTCTGTCTCTTTTAATCTTTGCATAATCAGGTTTGTACTTAGAAATTCTTGCAGGACATCTAGATGGAAAATGACCTACCTTATTGCATGAAAAACATTTCAAGGGTAATTTGCTTTCAAAATTTCCCTTACCTCTTTTTTCTCTTCTAGAAATTAGTGCAACAAGTTCATCCATGTTTCTTTCTTCTACCATTATTTGTTCCCATTCCTCAGCATACTCACTAAGCTCTTCTTTTAGGTCTTCTTTGCTAGTGCTCGGAAGTGCAGATAATTTCTTGTGTGCAGATGCCTTGAATGCAGTTTCAACTTTAGGTATGACTTCTCCTAATTTTGCAGCTTCAAAAGTAGTTAGCTTTGTAATCAACATCTCTCTGCTAAAATTTAGAGTTAGGGGTATAGTCTCTTGAATAGACATTTCCTTGAACTTGTATACAGGAGTGAATGATATAAGGATCTTCACAATAACTTCCTCTTCATCATAAGTACCTCCACAATTTTTGATTCCAACTACTACTTCTGTGACCCTTTGAACATAGGCTCTAATGCTTTCATCCTCATTCATTTGCAGCTTTTCCATCTTTATTTTCTAGTTTTGTAACTTTGCCTACTTGGTATATTTATCCCCTTCATATAATGCTTCTAATCTATTCCAAATTTCATGTGTCAAATCTAATTCTTTAACTTCAATGAACTCACCTTCAGATAGTGCATTGATTAGTTCTTCCCTTGTGGCCATGTTATATGAGAATAACTTCTTCTCATCATTAGTAGCAAATGGAAAATCATTCTCAGTCTTCAAGGCTACCTTCTTCTTTGTAATCATCGAGTAGTCTATGCCTAAACACAACAAGTGTGTTCGCATCTTGTTCTTCCAACTATCAAAGTTATCAGGATGAAATTTTGGACCATCCTTCCTATATAGTGCCATCTCTGAGATCACCTCAAGCTATTAAGCTTTCTCTCTTAGGACCACAAGCTCTGATACAAATTGTTAGGAATAACAGTCCACAATACAACTAAGAGGGGGGCTGAATTAGTTGTATAACATAATATTAAACTTTAAACTTTAAGCTCCATAATATCAGATCTAATGAACATAATGAATTAAAACACAATAACATAGTATTTTGGTTTTAGGGAAACCCTGTTAAAGGTAAAAAACCTGGTGGGAATTAGCACCCACAAATGATGTACTGAGAGTATAGTTATCCTTGTTAGAAGATATAGCCCTGTTAGGATCTTATTAAAAAATTATAGTACATAGTCCTTGTTAGAGGACAAACCCTGTTAGGAGTCAAGAACAAAAGGGAGGGCTCACTACCCAAAGAAGGTTAAATCCACCTTTAGAACTCACTAGTTCGCAACAGGTGTATATAAAGAAATACACAATCTTTTGAACTATTTTCCAAAAACTACCTTTGCTTGATCATTTCCAATGAAGTCCACCAGTAAAATTATGCTCTACATATAGTAGACACAATCTTGCATCTTTTTCAACCTCTTTATATCATGTATGTTCCATCCATATCTTTTCCAAAGAAAAGACTCTACATATATACCTTATTACAATTTACCATGATCAAGTTGGCCCATGAGTCTTTCCTAATTATAAACAATTACATAAACCCTTGCTAAGATACACATAGTATCTAGGACAAGTCTACAATGATTACATTACAACAGTTAAGGACCGACATCCTTAATTTTTGTTTGCCAAACAAAACACATGCTTCATTTCTTGAGTCGGCTTCACAATAAGCCATCACCAGAACACATGCCATAGATGACATCACCAATCATTCCATACCTTGCACTGACCAATGAACATCCTTTAGTACCATCTCTATCATCCTTCAAGCTCACATACCTCGAAACCAAATCCTTTGAAAGATATACCAAAAACCCATAGACTAACTCTGTCAATTCTCACTATCACAGTCTAGTGACCAGTCTTCATTAAAACATCTAAATCTCTCTCAATATGAAACAAATAATGATGTGATCTTAGATATAAGATCACAACATCCACTTGAACTCTTATCTAACTTTGTAGCATTTGAAACATCTATACAATGTCCATACATATGTTGACATTTTAAGATTTTCTTACCTTCTGGTTCTCTTTTCACAAGCAAGATAATTCCTTCTTCAATCTTTTTGTCTTCTTCAATCTTAGATCTGCTACTACTGGTATAATCTCCACTAACACTAGTACTTCTTGACAAAGTAGGGTGAACACTAAGTGCATTGAATGTTGTTTCAATTCTATTAAAATCTCTGGACTATCTTAGGCCTATCTCTACTACTTCTAATCTACCAAGAAGAGTTTATCTGGTAAACTTTTCAGTACAAGGTATAACTTGTTCAATCATCTGCGTTGTCTACTTAAATACAAGGGTCAGTTTTTTAAAGATGTTCCATATGATTTCATCTTCAGTTTTGTTTCCTTCAAAAGCTTTAATACCTACAACAATCTCTGATATCCTACCAATATAAATTCTAACAGATTCATCTTCCATCATTCTTGCATCTTCAAATAAACATATCTAATTCTGTAATCTAACTCTCTAAGCATGTACATCACCTTCAAAAGTAGATTGTAAAGCTAGCCAAATTTCATGATATATCCTTAGAGCTTTTACCTGACTGTATTAATTCTCAGGAAGAGAAGCAAAAGTGCTTCTCGAGCAAGTATGTTACACATAAATAGATCTCTCTCCTTATCAGTGTAGTCTTCAATTTTGTCTTCTTCAATGATAGTTTTGTAATTCTTTGTAATCAACCAATATCCTGGTCCTAAACATAGCAGACGTGTCTTCATTTTTTCTTTCCAGCTGTCATAGTTCACTCCATCAAACTTAGGATTTTCTTTCTTGAAATGATTCACCAGAGATCTCCTTAAGTTGTTAAACTTTTCTTTCAAGGACCTGTCTCTCTGATACCAATTGTAAGAAATTAAAGACCACCAAGATAACTGAGAGGGGGGGTGAATCATTTATTAGATAAAAGAAGCTTTAAATAAACCAAGACTAGCTGAAAGACATAAAGTAGTGTTGTCGGTAAATAAAGCAATTCTAGTATACACCGATGAAGTATAGTGTATACTGATCACAGTATTAACTGAGTAGTGTTCAATGATGCATTTCTTTGTTAACCGAGAAAGATAGAATGAATTAAATGATTATTTTAGCCGATAAGATTGATGAGCTGGCAAGGGTATAACATCGAGGTAATGGATAATGTTTGTTACACAGATCGATGGCTGATGAAATTCAGGAAAGATCTAAAGGATGGGAATCAAACGTGTTATTGACACAAGTGCCAAGAAATTTTGAAGCGGAAAAATATATGAATGTGGTTAAGCAGAAAAATCTAATGGTGGAGAAGAAAATGATTTACTCATCTATATAAGAGAATAGAATTTCTTAACAAAAAATGTTGGAAGAAGTAGAAACTACAAGAATATCGCGTGAACAAGGTTTTCATGCATTCTAATCATACTTGTTAAGTAAGAACCGAGCTACAGAATAATTACCGAGCTATAGAGAGAAATTACCGATGGATAGTAAGTTGATACAGTATTGAATCTGAAGTGAAATATTGATTAGAAGGATTTGTTTGGACTGAATATTGATCTGTAATCTGCAATTGAAGTTGTATTAAGGCAAATCATTTACTGTTACATATTTAACCATTGTATACAGTCAAAATCTCTTAACCGAGTGGACTCTGAAAGTCTTATGATGTATCATTCATAGAATGAACATTGTTATCCTATCAACCCCATAGTGAATGCTAGTTGGACGATAACTTCTAGTCTAGAATCCTCTAACAAGGTTACACTTGACAGTGTGTTTGTAAACCTTTAACAGGGTAGGTTCTTAACTAACCTCACTTCAAAAGAGTGAACAATTTTGGGTTGCCTGTCCCAGGTGGTTTTTCCCTTTACAGGGTTTCCATGTTAAATCTCTTGTGTTATGTGTTGATTGTGATATTTGTTTGTTATCATTCTTTACATGTTACATGTTAGATTTGATCAGTAACTGTTATAGTATTTGACTGGTAATTGGTAAAAGCACAGATAGTGAAAGTTTTATTGTTTACCGAGGAGAAAAAATTGAAGAAGTTGTTTTCAATTATACATTTTGTTTGAGGACATTGGATAACTGATTCGACCCCCCTCTCAGTTATTCTAACAATTGGTATCAGAGCATTGGTTGCTTAGAATGAAGTTTTAAGGACTTAAGCATAAAGGTCTCAAGATGTATAAGAGGGAAGTACCAAAACTAAACAAAGAGAACTTCACAGTATGGAAAAGTAGAATGAAGCTACACATATCTAGAATTGGGAACTCTGCACTAGACCTGATGGAGAATGGCTACATACAACTGCCCATTGGTCCCTTAACTCTTGATCAACTAAAGGACAAGCATGGACACAATGTTACTATGATGGAACTTGTTGCTACCTGTACCAAAACTAAATTTGAAGATATTAAGACATGCACGACTGCCAAAGCAATGTGGGATAAGTTAACACAAATATACAGTGGAGATCTGAATGTCAAAAGAGCCCGAGCTGAAATTCTGAGAGGCAGATTTGATGATATGAGAATGAAAGAAGGTGAGAACATTGTCCAATACTCAAATAGACTCAAAGAGGTGGTACATGTTATTAGAGCATCTGATGGAGTAATTGATGATGAAATAGTGATAAGCAAGATTCTCAGAACTTTGCTACTAGTTTATGCAATTAGGATTTCTATAATTCATGAAACAAGAGCTACATCCAACCTCACTCTTGACACTCTGATTGGTAAACTTACAACCTTTGAATTTAACAAATTTGATAACAATGTTGTTCCTTTTGTTGAATCCACTTTTATGTCTTCTTTGAACATTGGAAAGTCTAGCAGGAATGATAGTGATGACAATACCGATGATGAACTTGATGAGCTTGAAGTTCTTATGGCCAGAAGATTGCCCAAAGGAAAAGGAAGGTATAGAGCCAAGCTACCTTTGGCATGCTTTAATTATAAAGAATTCAGTCACATCACTACTAGATGTCCTCAGAAGAAAGATGATGATAGATCCAAAGACTGATCTGAAGGAAGCTATGGGAGAAGAGTCAACAGAGGCTACCGACACAACAACGGAGACAACTGAGATGAAAAAGGCAAAAAGGTATGTTACATAGCCGAACATATTGAAACTAAATCTAATTATGATGATGACATAGAAGTCATATTTGTTGCTATGAAAGATGACTCATAGGAGAAAGAGAAACATGAAGAGATAGCATTGATCTCTAAAGTAAGTAGAAATGATACATGGATCATAGACAGTGGTTGTACACATCATATGACTGGTGATCTATAGAAGTTTGATCATCTTGTTGAATATAATGGAGGATCTATGAGAATGGGAAATGATGCACCTTGTATGGTAAGAGGTAAAGGCTCACTGATGATCAATGATAGATTACAATGTGAAAATGCAAACGGGGTAGATGGACTGAACTATAATCTATTAAGTATGGCTCAATTAAACAATTCAAGCCAATGACTATCTTTTGAGAATAAAAAGGTGAAGATTTATGATGATGGAGGAAGACTTGTTAGAACCAGTACATAATCCAGAGTTAATCTATTCTATCTTGATATGGATCAGTCTTCTTGTTTGTTAATAAAGGATGAAGATGCTTGGTTGTGGCACAAAAGGTTATGCCATGTTAACTTTGACAACATGATCAAGATCAATAGAAAGAAAAGAGTTAGAGGATTTCCTAACTTAACAAAACCTGATCATGCCATGTGCCATGAATGTTAGAAAGGTAAGATGACTAAGTCTAGTTTTAAAAGTAAAGACTATTCAACAAAGAAGATACTTGAGTTGGTTCATACTGACCTATGTGGTCCTATGAGAACTCAAAGTTGTTCTGGTGATAGATATTTTATTCTTTTTGTTGATGATTATACCAGACTGATGACTGTTATGTTTCTGAAAGAGAAATCTGAAGCTTTCAAAATGTTTAAGTGGTATAAAGCTAAGGTAGAGAAAGAAATCAGAAAGGATATAAAATGCTTAAGATCTGATAGAGGAGGTGAATTTATCTGATGAATTTACTAATTTTTGTAATGAGCATGGAATCAAAAGATAGGTATCTGCACTGAGGACACCTTAGAAAAATGGCATTGTTGAAAGAAGAAACAGGTCTATAATTGATTGTGCTAGAACATTGATGATATAGAAGATGTTGCTTAGAAATATTGGAGGGAAGCTGTCAGTACAACTGTGTATGTTCTTAACCGAGTACAAATGAAAAAGGACTCCAACCGAACACCTTATGAACTATGGTTTGGACACAAACCTACTATAAGTTATTTCTAAATTTTTGGAAGTAAATGCTTTATTTTGAAAGATGAGAGAAATGGCAAATTTGATTTTAAAGGAGATGAAGGGATATTTTTGGGATATTCCACTACAAGTAAAGCATATAAATGTTTGAATAAGGTTATAAATAAGATAGTTGAAAGTACTAATGTTCATGTTGATGAGTTTGATAACAAGAACACAGAGGAAAGTACAAAGGAACCAGAAGACTATGGTAGATTCACTTACATTGAACATCCAGAGTATCTACCAACGCCACAAGCTGTAACAATCGGTCAGCAAGGAAACAATGCAGGACAATAGGCAACACAAATCGATGAATGAAATGGAGCTACCAAGCAAGCAAATGACCTTGAACAGGATGAGCAAGAAAGGAGAAATCAAGTTTTGGCTAGTTTTTTTAGGATATATCATCCTGAAAGATAAATCATTGGAGACAGACATGCTGGAATGTAAACTAGAAGCAAAACAAGACAAGGTATATGTTTAGTTTATGAATTTGAACCTGAAATTGTGAAAGTTGCATTAGAAAATGAAGAATGGGTCAATGCAATGAAGGAGGAAATAGAGAAAATAGAGAAGAACAAAAAATGATCCTTAGTACCTTGACCAAAAGATAAGAATGTTATCGGTACTAAGTGGATATACAGGAATAAATTGAATGAAAATGGTGAAGTCACAAGAAATAAAGCTAGATTGGTATGCAAGGGATATGCACAGGAAGAAGACATTGACTATGGTGAAATATTTGCACCTGTTGCTAGATTGGAAGGAGTCAAAATAGTACTTGCATAGGCTGCACACAAGAAATTCAAAGTTTATCAAATGGATGTGAAGTCAGCATTTTTAAATGGTATACTTGAAGAAGAGGTCTACATCAAACAACCTAAAGGATTTGTTGATCCTGACAATAAAGACATGGTATGTAGATTACATAAAGCTTTATATGGTTTGAAGCAAGCACCGAAAGCATGGTATGAAAGACTGCATACTTACTTGTTAAGTATTGGATTTGTTAGAACAAGTGAAAACAACAATCTGTATGTGAAAGGTGATACTGATGATACTATTATCATTGCTGAAATATTTGTTGATGACATTATTTTTGGAGGCTCAAATCTTGTCTGCAAGGCATTTACTGATGAAATGCAAAAGGAATTTGAAATGTCTATGTTCGGAGAGATTAAGTTCTTTGTTGGACTTCAAGTGATTCAGTAGAGTGATGGAATATTCATCACACAATCTAAATACATAAAGGAAGTACTGAAGAAATTTGGCATGGAAGATTCTAAACCTGTGGGAACACCGATGGCTACTAGATGCAAATTGACAAAGGAGGATGAAACTACAGAGGTAAATCAAACACTTTACTAATCCATGACTGGTAAGTTAATGTACATAGTTCACAGTAGACTAGATATAGCACATGATGTGGGTATTGTTGCAAGATTTTCTACTAATCCTAGAGAATCACACCTGATAGCTAGCTACAAAAAGGATCTTAAGATACCTGAAGAAAACAAAGAATTATGGATTATGGTATCCTAAGGAAGGGAAGTTTGAATTGAAAGTTTACACTGATGCTGATTAGGCTGGAAATGTGGATGATAGAAAAAGCACCACTGGAGGAGCATTTTTCTTTGGTGAAAGACTTGTAACATGGACAACTAAAAAGTAGGCTTGTATCTCTCAGTCTAGAGCTGAATTAGAGTATGTTGCTGCTGCTACTAATTGCTCAAACATTGCATTTTTCAAGCAAGTGTTGGAAGGAATGAATGAGGTAATCACTGACCCAGTGATTATATATTATGACAACACTAGTGCTATTAATATTTCAAAGAATCCTATGTGCACTCTAAGACAAAGAATATATCTATTAAGTATCATTACTTAAGAGAACAAGTGCAAGAGAAGCAAGTGAAGTTAGAATTTGTCACATCTAAAGAACAACTTGCAGATATTTTTACAAAGCCTCTATCGAAGGACACATTTGAATACTTGAGGACTAGACTTGGGGTCCGTCCCCTATCTATAAGTCACTAAGGTGATCTGGTTGTTGCATCAACCTATTTTTATCAGAAGATAATTCATGTTGATGCAGCATAGTTCACACTTTGAATCATGTTCAAGGTTGTGATTAAGTTTGAAGAACTTGAACCGATTGGGATATCAGTATTCAGAGATACAGAGGTAGATAGAATTGTTTGTTTATTTGTTTCTTTGGCATTGCTGTCAAAGGGAGAGATAAATAATATGAAAGGAACAAGCACTGATGAGAAGTATCTAAGGGAGAGACAATCTAAAGAGACAGAATATTGAAGATTAGTTATAGAGAATAGAAGCAGGAACAAGAGAACTAAAAAGATCACAACTACAGAATGGTAAAGCTGTATTATTTAATGCTGGTTTAGTAACATAGTGATTAAACATATTAAGTCTATTTGACTTACATCATTTTTTTTACAAAGTTGTAGAATATATGTTTGGTATGTGGATCATACATTTCATATTACTTGAGTTGCCATCAATGCCAAAGGGAGAGATTGTTGAACTACAACTGATTTGGAATCTGATTGAAGAAACCGTGATTAAAGATCACTGAGGAGTTTTTGATTAGATATGTAATATGACTAAATCAATATTATTTTGTCATTGATGTCAACTAGTTTGACAGCACTTATCTTGTAAGTTACTATACCAAGACATCTGAAGAAAGGTGAAATAGATGAAGAACAAAGAAATCTACACAAGAAAGATGTACATGAAAGATGAGGATAAGGCACATATTGAGTAAGTTGTTGATAAGTCTATGACTTGATGATATTGAATTTATTATGTTGCATTCATCTATGATGAAGTATAGAGCTGAAAGACACAAAGCAGTGTTGTCGGTAAATGAAGCAATTCTAGTATACACTGACGAACTATAGTGTATACCGATCGCAATATTAATCAAGTAGTGTTCACCGACGCATTTCTTTGTTAACTGAGTAGGATAGAATTAATTAAATGATTAGTTTAGCTGATAAGATTGATGAGCTGGCAAGGGTATAACATCGAGGTAATGGATAATGTTTGTTACACAGATCGACGACTGATGAAATTCAGGAAAGATCTAAAAGATGGGAATCAAACGTGTTATTGACATAAGTGCCAAGAAAATTTGAAGTGACAAAATCTATGAATGTGGTTAAGCAAAAAAATCTAAAGGTGGAGAAGAAAATGATTTACTCGTCTATATAAGAGAACGTAATTTCTTAACGAAAAATGCCAGAAGAAGTAAAAACTACAAGAATATCATGTGAACAAGGTTTTCATGCATTCTAATCATACTGGTTAAGTAAGAACCAAGCTGCAAAATAATTACCAAGCTATAGAGAGAAATTACCGATGAATAGTAAGTTGATACAGTATTGAATCTGAAGTGAAATATTGATCAAAAGGATTTGTTTGGACTGAATATTGATCTATAATCTACAATTGAAGTTGTATTAAGGTAGATCATTTACTATTACATATTTAACCATTGTATACATTCAAAATCTCTTAACCAAGTGGACTCTGAAAGTCTTATGATGTATCATTCATAGAATGAACATTGTTATCCTGTCAACCCCATAGTGAATGTTGGTTGGATGATAACTTCTAGTCTAAAATCCTCTAACAAGGTCACAACTGACAGTGTGTTTGTAAACCTTTAACAGGGTAGGGTCTTAACCAACCTCACTCCATAAGAGTGAACAATTTTGGGTTGCCGGTCCCAGGTGGTTTTTCCCTTTACAAGGTTTCCACGTTAAATCTCTTGTGTTATGTGTTGATTGTGATATTTTTTTGTTATCATTCTTTACATGTTACATGTTAGATTTGATTGGTAACTGTTATAGTATTTGACTGGTAATTGGTAAAAGAATAGATAGTGAAAGTTTTATTGTTTACTAAGGAGTAGAAATTGAAGAAGTTGTTTTAAATTATACATTTTGTTTCGGGACACTAGATAACTGATTCACCCCCCTCTTAGTTATTCTAATAGTAAAGACCACCAAGATAACTGAGAGGGGGGGTGAATCATTTATCAGATAAAAGAAACTTTAAATAAACTTATTTGATCTCAAACATGTAAGAAATATAAACAACAACCATAGAAAGGTAAACATACACATTGAAACAAGATATGTTAACTAGGGAACCTCTTGATTAGAGAGTAAGCCTCGGTGGGGATGGTACCCACAAAAGATGTACTAATATAAAAATTTCTTGTGAGAGGATGGACTCTATTAGGAGTCTTATGATATACATTCAATACACATCAATCCATGTTAGGAGACTTTGAATCCCTGTTAAAAGATTCTAACCCTGTTAAGAGTTAAGGAAGGCAGGAGGACCCACTATCTAAACAACTTTAGGGGAAAGATCACTGAACTCATTGTCCAACTGATCTTTGTATTATCCAAATAGAATAATCCTAACAATTTCTAATCTTAGCAATCTGATCTTCACTCCTCTATCTATGCCACAACCGCACCAACTGCTTTACTAGATCTCATTACCAGATCTGCTCAATCTACATATCCTCTTACAATATCATATCGTTTCTCATTCCCCACTTCTATATCAAATCAAGGAAATAAATCTTTCCTTTATACCACACTCAAATAACTTACAATTGAGTCAGCCAACTAGGCTTAACCAATTACAAAATATAAATTGTTACATGTTACATAATATTTCATAACCACATAAAAACTGTCGGCTTCCAAACTTAATAAATATTCATACGTGTGACCTCTAACTATGATATCTCATTCAGGTCACCTTCAAAGTGTCTTCAATGTCTGTTCAACTTCGCATATCCAGATTCTATTTCGGTTAGGAGATATAATCTAGTTATCATGAGTTGCTTCTTAGGAACACTGTTAGAATATAGTTTCCACTAGATTACACATAACTATTATTAATAATTGAATTTCTATACATTCTCTTAACCGTGATCTTAGGACATAATAAAGAACAAGTCCTCAATGCCACATATCTTGATCTACAATTCTCCACGTGTGGTAGTACTAACAATGTCAGCTTCTCTGCTAATCTCCAGTAGATCAATGTGTTGACATCAATGACAAACACATTCATGAATGCAACATAAAATTTCTATAGAACTAATCAAATACTCCCCCATAGGACATATTCAACATTCATTCCTAACAAAAGGGTTAATTTTAGCTATAAGTTAGATCTTGTGTGCCAACATATTGTAATCACCTAAAAATGGACAATATTAATTCAAGTGAGCAACCAAGGAAAAATCAAAGCAATAAAATAAAATCAAGCCATAATCCAAATTTAATTGAAAATCAAAAGCCAATAAATCAATTTAAATCTAATAAGTCATGATAAATCAATAATTTGTGCCATTAATCTAATTAATTGTATAGTTTAATTTAAATAAAATCAACGCATTTAAGGGGTACACATGGCTAAACAAATTAAATAAATTCAATTAATAAATCTTAATTTTCCCTCAACACCACATGGGAGGAAAATGCCTCAACCAATATGATTTAAGGATCAAGCTCACATGAATCAAGCTCAAAATGAATCTCCATCACACATAAGGTGAAAGCATCTTGGCCACCCATTTTGTCTCTTTGTCCCAAGCTTTGAGGAAAATCCATTAAATTGTCTCCAAAGGTGGAACAATGGACCTTAACCTCAACTCAACTCCACCCCCTACCCTTGCCAAAATATATAAAAGCAAGGCATAATTGAAGAACAAATCATCCACAAATCTGAGAATAGCATCAAACCTCTTGCAATTTCAAGCTATAAAGGAAAATTTAGTACTAATTAAGGCTTAATTCACTTTGGAATTGAACTTTTAGTTTTTTTATCATTTAATTCTCATTTCAGAGCTGTCACTAATGAAAGCTTGCTAAGAGCTTTGCATTAGCAAATCTAAATAGAGATCCATATAGTGCTTAATTGTCATTTATTTTATTAAATAGCTTACTCTTTGTGGTAATTTAGTTATTATTTTCATTTATTTGCAATACTAACCCTATGAAGGTGCTTTCCACAGCACATAAAATGGCACCCATAGTGGGGCATTAGGTCTCATTCATTTTAAAATTTAGAGAAATCATATTTTCTTGCATATTCTTGTGTTTTTCTCTGTTTTACAAGTCCTAAAGTGCATCTGACAGTTTCTGAAGCACGTACAAGCATTCTTGCAGTGCGTTTAAGGCCTAAAACAACGCTTCCATGGTGGAGTTGTGCACCTTTGCATAACCAAAAAATGCATCTAATCTTTCTATTATCCTATCTAATTCTCTTTTGGCGTGTGTACCTTGACTACGGAGCACTTTAAATTAATTTTGCTACATGTTTAATATTTTATTTAAGTGTATTTGCTCATTAAAAAAACACTTTTAAATTATATTTCTATGCTTTTATTATGTAGCACTTTCAATATTGTTAATAGCGCTTTCAATTAGTTCTTTTGTGCTTTCGATTAAATTAAAATTTTACAGAATCTAACTCTTGGAAAATGAATTGTCTATGGTTTCAGGATGACATGTCATAAAATAATTAAAAATCTAGAGACCAGATATAATAGTGAGGACAAAACGTTGGCTAAACGAATCAAAAGGGATAATATAGCCAATATTAAACTCATTTTGGAGAATTCGCAGCAAGAAGGTGAGGTATACGAATGATATTTGAAAGTTGTAGAAGCTTAAAAATTAAAATTTGTGTCCTTAAATTGCATTTACATGCCTTAATCATTTTTTATCAAATTTGAAAAATAAGGCTTAGATTTCAATTTCTACTTGTTTTCTTCATTTTTCTTATTTGTGTTGACTAACTTTTCAAAGAGGAGGTAAAGAAAGGGGAATGATCGCCACTAGGTGAGTCAAAATCATGATAAAATCCATTAAAAATGCCCCTAGACTTCGCTAGCTTCAAATTAGGTAAGGCTAAACTTGGTCAATTTTTACTTAAATTGCGGCCTTGTGATTTTTGCTAAAATCTAGTAATTAAACCAGCATAAAGGATAAATCAAGCATTTAATCAATAACCCCTTGTTTGTGGAGGAGAGTAGAAACACTCAATTCCCATTAGTTAGTGGGTTTGGATAATTGGATATTATTAATTGTGCTTGGGAGGCAAGAATAGATAGGGATATGCTCTTCACCTTTTCATGAATCAAACTCTTAAAACCTATCTCTTAAATCCATTTTATTGCTTTACAAATGAACATGCTAGATCTTTAGTGGGCTCGCCTCCCCAGATTTTCCTTAACGAGGCCAGTGAGAGGGATAGCCCAAAGTGGGATACAATTGCCTTTACTACAATAATCTGACCCACTATAAAAATAAATGCATTCATCCTTAATGGGGTGGATGACAAAAGGATATTAATGTTAGGAATGGGAACACTGAGAGGGGGGGGGGTGAATCAGTGTTCACTATATTTTATCTTCTAACTTTAATCTTTATACTGAACTTAAATCCTTAAGTACTGAATTAAACATTCACATAAACATGAAATATGAAATCAACACATTACACCAATATGGTTACGGGGAAACCCAAATAGGTAAAAACCCTCCTTGGAATTGACACCCACTAATATTCTGTACTAGTGTTTTGTAATCCTTGTTAGAAGATCGTTAACCCTGTTAGGAGTTTCTTTACAATGCTTTAAGTACAGTAGACCTTGTCAAGGGTCAGACCCTGTTAGGAGTCTTTTACAATTGTCCCTGTTAGGGGAGTGGATGCACTATCCTAGAGCTCACTGCTCAAGTGGTGAAGGCTACAACCTTCTGATCTCAGATACACACTGATACTTTGACCTCTTGCAAAGATCTAACATCTTATAGACTCTTCACACACTTCTGCTATGCTTATCACAACTATCCATCAACTTCCATATTGAGTATTGTGTGTGTGAAAATTATACCTGATCTGTAAACACAACACTTCAGTAAAACATTAGAGGTTAGCTATAATCGAAATCGTACAAAATTGAAAACTATCTAACCAAGTGGTTTACTATCTTCTAGTAGGTGTGAGATTAATGTTCTCAGATTGTTATCGAGATCAATGACCTAGACGACACCTAAATGAAGGATTTGAATGCAATTGATCTAGATATGAAATATGAATGCAATTAATCTATATTTTTTGGATTTTCTATGCAATAAGAATGATAAAAACTGATATGAATCTATGCTAATATGGAAATTGATATGCTAAAATGATCTAACAATGATATGAAAAAAAATCTAAATGAATGTAAAAAAAAACAAATTGATCTCACAATAGCCTTGATTCACAATAAGCTTTGATCCTCCAAATTCCAATTCTTCAAAATAGTTGTGCAATTCCTAGATGACTTATGAGATGAATTATGAAGAGCTGAGCCTTGGTTTTATAGAAATCCAGGGCTTTGGAGGTGCATGGGAAAAAAAGCCATAAATCACTCAAATAACTCAAGTTGATTTTTGAGTTATTTTTAAATAAAGGATAATTAACTCACAAAAATATGCAAAAGCTAAGTTTTAACTCAAAATAGAGTTTAGCTTTAATTGATAATTGATAGTTGTCTGCTTTTATGATTGTGCATGTTTTATTTATGAATTAATTTAATAATAAAGTGATTTATTTCCAACTTAACTGCTTTTAAAAATAAAACAATTGATTTATGGGTTAATCAATTATTTAATCAAACTTTTATTAAAAACTATATTATTAAATAATGACAACTTGCTTTAATTAATTAAATAAAAATTTAATCAATTATTCATAGGATATTTGGATTTATTGTCAAAATTAAATAATACAATTAATAATAGATAGAATTAAATTTAATTACACAATTAAGTGGCAAGATATTAAATCTAATTAATTAAATATGAAAATATTCAATTAATCAAACTTTAGGATAAATGTGATTTATTGCCAAATAATTATAAAATTAAAGATAATTATGATGATTAGGAATATTACTAGGAATATTCTCCGATACAAAATTTAAGATAATCAATTATGATTCGATGATGTTTAGATGTGCCTTAGATTAGGACTTTGATGTCGATTTCGTTCGAATTGAAGATGTAGGAGATTAATGAACTTATAGCCCATTTTTGGGGTATTACATTTTGCCCCTTTTTGAATTACTGTGCAAAGCGCAGTGGTTCAAAGATAGTCTGTGTTTGATAAAGATATGAAACTGATGTTTGAAATTGATAATTGATACAAGACAGAAGCTGATTGATATTGATTTGATATGGAGATAATAGGTCCTAAGTGACCAAATTTAATGTTCACTATAACAGCAAGTGAACCTATGATTGAAAAAGTGTCAAAACCCCTGATTCCAAACCTTAGGATTGCAAAGAAGTGAGTGACCCGTTCTAGACTCGATTGTCTTAGCAGAACTAGCAGGTATCACATTCGAATCCTTCAGTTGCCAAAGAACCAAGGAAAGAACACTATGATCCGATGGTTGCAAAAACTAATACAGTTTACAAGATTAGGAGGATACCAAATTGATATGGATCTTGATGAATCTGATATGCCCCAAGTGATGATAGATTTGCCCCGAGTGATGAGGTCTTTTGATGAATCAATAACTAGACGTGATTGTTTGTCTTTATCACTGATGAAAGATATTGATTTCCATAAAGATATGATTTCAAATTTGATTACAGACTTTGAATGATATGCAATACCATACCCCCTTCGGGATTAAAATTGAAATCTGACAAGAAAATTTAGCGTTGATAGTTTAGAAGCATGTTAATTGATTTGAGAAGTGGTTAAACATGTCTTGGAACGTATTGTGCATCGTTTAGAGGTCCTGGAGACCAAGTAGACTAGGTGAAACCATGAGTTGACCATGGTTGAAATTTTGATAGTTTGATGTAAGAGAATCAGTTAAGTTGAATACTGGATTTCTGTGATGATTGAAGGTCAAATATGCATGTAGTTAATAATATGAATGATCTCAGATTTGAATTTTGATCTCAAAAAAGGATTATACTTGCTGCTTCGTTGGAGGAACCTTCGTGTGAGATTCATCTCTTGTTAGATGTGAAGATGGAAGTGGAGAATTGTTTAAGCATTGAAGTTTGTTTAGTCATTATGAGATCATGCAACATGAAAAATGCAAAGAGACATGCAACCTAAGACCTAGGACCTAGTCACTGATCATGTGTCGATTTGTTATCATCATTGAACTTTTAGGTAACCGGATAAATCAATACAATGCCCACTAGCTATGAAACCATGGACATATGAATATCAATTTGTAATGCTCAAGAACCAATACAACACCCACTGGTCCAAAACAACCATGGATATATGAATATTGATTTTATTTTTAGAATGTCGAATTAGATATAATCACCAAGGCACAAACGCTAGGATGACTTGAATATCATGTCTATTTTGATATAGCAATTTGTATAAGCATCAAAACATGAACGTCATGATGACCTGAATACGCCTTGCATTACAAACACATCAAATAGCCAAGAGATTATTCTAAATCCAATGTGAATTACCCGTAGTGATCCTTTATCATTCACATCCTTAGGTAAGATCGTGTTTCATAGTAGGAGAAAGAACTCACTCAAAAAGACAATAGTTAGATTAAACTTATTTGAATCATCTAGGTATCAATGGTCAAGGTACACATGGCCATCCAATTTGAGATAGAGGCTCTTACAGTCGGACACCATTTCAATCCAGAATTTCCAAAGTTGTTAGATTTTCACATACAAGCAGAAGACAAAGAAAAGATTATGCCCCCAATCATCACTCTCTAAATCCTGTAAAGGACATCATCAAAGGGCTCGAAAGGACACAATATACAAAAATCTCAATGCGAATCAGTAAGCATACAAGGAGATAAAAGCATGTAAAAAGAATAGATCATTTTTAGTTTGATGTTTGATTGCATTGTTGTAGATGCAAAATCCTTTCTGGAGACAAGATAGACTGACTGACTCACATGAAGCTTCAAAGGACTCTGACTGGATATGATACATCTAAGATACATGGGAGACCATAGGATATGACATTGATTGCTCCCAAGTGTTAAACATTGATAGGATACAGACGCTTGAGGCGATTGGTGTACAAACTGACTTATTGAAAACTGGAAATGCAGAAACAAACCGGGAGATATGTACAAACTAAAGCAAGACTAAAAGCTAGGAAAGACCAAGATTGCACTAATAGATGGAGCATTTGGAACAAGTGGCACCCATTTGCTAGGTTTTCACCATCTTGGTAGAGATTCTATTTTTGCTACCAAGGTGCCTGTTTCCAGGTTTTCACCAAGGCACTTTTTCTTTTTCTTTTCATTTTTTTGTATTTTTCATTTTTCAATTTTTTTTTTGAATTTTTAATATTTTTCAATTTTTTTTTGAATTTTTGATATTTTTTAATTTTTTTGTGAATCATCAAGGCGCCTATTGCTAGGTTTTCACCAAGATGTTCATTTTTTTAGGACTTTTTTAGATTTTTAAAATTTTTTCAAGATATTTAACCATAGACTGAATGCCTTAGGCGTAGAATTTATTCAGATGGAGAACGTTGATTGGTTCTCAAAGCTGTTCTCCTTCAGTCATTGAGAGTTGACAGGCACCAGAGCTAAAAGTAGCAGTGATGAAAAAGGGACCAATCTAGTTGGGTTCGAACTTCCCCTTGCGTTCTCGATGGGATTGATTTTTAGGATTTTCTCTCAAGACTAGATCGCCAACCTGAAATTCTCTATGTCTGACTTTCTTGTTGTAGCCTCTAAACATCCTCTTCTGATATACTCTGAGATGATCATATGTTGCTTGTCTACGCTCATCTAGTAGTTCCAGTTCTTGCAACCTAGACACTTTGTAGTCATCATCAGTTACTAGACCATGCATTCTAATTCTGAGTGATGAGATTTCAACCTCAATAGGCAGTATCGCTTCTGACCCATAAACTAAAGAGAAAGGTGTAGCCCTAGAAGGTGTTCTGATACTTGTTCTGATACTATTTTTGATACTTGGTATACTTGATAGCATCTTTTTTCATTGCAAACTCCCAAACAAGATCATATCGTGTAGTCCCAATGTCTAGCAAGGTGGAGAACAAGAGGGATTGGCAAGCTGGTGGAAGAGATGGAAGACAAGAGAATGAAAGCTAATGAAGGGAAGAAATCCTCAAGGGAAAACTCCTCAAGAATACTCAAGCTAGGAAAAAATTGTCATGTAAAGTGCATTTGGACAAGCAATGAAAAGCTAGCATAGGATAAGTTACAAAAGCGTAATGCCAAAGAAGGAAAGGATGTAGTCCAAAGGAGTAGACATGTCAAGAGGCTTCATAGCACCGTGTTTTACTCTTTCTTTTTTCTTTTATTTTTATCAAGACCAAAAGGGAAAAGGATAGCGAAAGGCTAGAATGAATGGAGGAAAATGGATATGAAGGCTAAACATGAAAGGAATGAAAGTAAGATCATTGTAAGATAGCTCACAAAATAGCCAAATGTTCGTGTATAGATCAACATTGTCAAGATCAAAGAGAGAAGATGAAATGGATGAAATATGTAGAAGAACTATGCATGATGCCTGATTGCCAAGTTTTCATCATGGTACTTATCCAAGGCGCCACAAGGGAGTGGTTTTCACCATAGGATGAATTTATTTCTCTTTACTTTTGCTACCAAGGCACCTATTTTCAAGTTTCCACCAAGGCACATTTTCAATTTTATTTTATTTTTCATTTATTTTTGAATTTTTGGAAGAAGGCAAGCTTTTTAGATAATGCTCCTTGAAAGGATAAACCATGATATGCTAAGGATTCAAAATGATATGCTCAAAGATGCTGATAGGGAAAGGAAGATGGAAGAGAAAATGGAGGATAAATTTTTATGTAAAGCAAGTGAGGTTGGAAGATAGGAGGAATAGGCAAATGAGGAAAAAGGATAGAAGGTAGAAGGATAATGAATGGAAGGATTGTGAAAGGGTAGATGGAAAGGAAGGCAAGCTCAACATCAACACATACCTTGAAGGGTGGTGAGAGGATGGAGGAATCGTGAATGAAGGAATACGTGAAGGAATATGGCGAATGGATAGAAGAGGTTGTGCTTTAGGCACATGGAATGGAAGAATATTTTTGGAAGGAAATGAAGTGGAAGCCTTTGGAAGCTTAAATGTCAATTTCACTTTTTGCTCAACACTAGACTCTTTCAAGAGAGACTTTGGAATCCATATAGCCATAGGATTTTTATTTCCTTTTGATGATCTAGAGAGAATATCTTCAATGATGGATTTTGGAACCCATACTTGTCTTGTAGTTTTTTTCTTAGATATCTCTTTGGACTTTATGTTTCCATGTCTATTAGAGGAGACATGGTGATCTTTTTTTGATGGATTCTTGTATTGCTTCTTTTTCTTGTATTGAACATTGAAGTTACTTCCAAAAGACTTGGGACTTGTGGAAGAAGGAGGATGTGACTGGTTTAGATGGGTGGGTGGATGAAAAGGATTCAAGGGTATGCATCTATGTTGATCTTGAGGAAAGATAGGAGATGGAGGTATGTAAGGACCCAAGATGGATGGCGAATTAGGAGAGTTAGGAGGGGAAAGTGAAGGGACATAAGGACCCAAGATGGAAGGAAGACGTGAAGCCTTTAGTAGTGGTGGAAGAGGTCCAAGGATGGATGCGGAAGATGCAAAAGGATAATCAATAAGTTCATCAACATCTATATGGCAACCAAGGATATCAACATCTTTAGAGTGAGCATTAGGATTTTCAATAGAATCATGGATATCTTGAATATGAGCACCTTCTTTGATAGGATTGTTCAAAGCTTGCAAAGACTTAGGAAGAGTAGAAAGTGGAAGCAAAAATGGAGTGGTAGAATAAGAAGATGGAAGACTTTGATCTTGACAAGGATCTTTGGATCGCATAAGCACATAATTTTTCTCTTGATTTTCAATAGGCTTAACATTGGAAGTAACAACACCATTTTTACCAACCTTAATGGAAGTATCATCTTTGGAAAGCGGAAGTGGGGTAAGGTTATTTTGATTGTCAATAAGCTCAACAGTGTAAGTAGTAGCTTGATCTTGCTTAGGAGAAGACTTAAGACATGGTGGAATGCATGAAAAAGGGTGTGCAGGATCAAAAGAACCCTGAGATAGATAAGAGACATTGGGAAAAGGAGTAGATGACATGGAGGGTTCTTGATCTTGATCTTTCTTTATGTTTTTTCCTTTATCATTTTTAGAGTCCTCTTGACATGGAGCCACTTCTAAGGATAAGGAAGCATGTTGGGATTGTATGGAAGACTTTGGAAGATATGGTGAAGGACTAGCTGAAGTAAGCATTGTAGCGTATGAAGGCTTAGGCTCTTTAGGTTTAACATTATTGAAAGTATTTGCAGCCAAGTGAAGGTTAGCTTGAGTATCTTTAAGAGGTAGCCCTAGAGGATAACTATAGGGAACCGCATGAAAAGTATCAGGGCTTGTGTCGAATGAAGGTTTGGTGAAAGATTTGAAAGACTCAGAAGCTTTAAGAAATGTACGGGTATTGGAGGAAGTAGGGGATGGAAGGGAACCATCACAAGACAAAGGTCCAACATTAACATGATCTTGCTTGAGAGTGTAGTCTTTATTTTCAGCCTGAGAGTTCTTAGAGGAGAGATCCTTATAGTATTGATGTTTCAAGCTATCACGATGCATTTTATAGTCCTCAGTAGTAGTAGATGGATCATCATCAAGGTATTGTCCACAAAAGCCATCAAAGTCTCTTTCAAAATTAGAATCATATGGATCACCATCACGATCTATCTAATGTGACGGCCCATTTGTAGTAAGTAGGAACACACAACGAGGAGGACTCTTAGGAATAGAGGTTTCATAGGTATCATTACATTGTCTATCATCATAGTCATCATAGTCTTCAAAGCTGGATGTGTCACTCTCTATGGAAGAGGTATCATAAGGGTTATCACATTGCTCAAATTCTTTTCGGGGGCAAGGTGACATGTACAAGTATTTATCAAATGGAAAAGAGTATAGAGATTCCATGGAGAACTCTTTAGGTTCCTTTTCATTCTTAAGATTGTTAAGTTCAACTTGCATAGCTTGCAGCTACTTCATCATAGCTATGATCAGAATTTCTTCCTCATGTGTACTGATTCTTTGAGACATGTGTACTAATTCTCAATGGCTACTGCTCTATTCTTGACATAGTGATTTGTATGACAGATTCTAGAAATATGCTGAAAAGGCTAAGTATCTGGCAATTCTGACAACTCTTCAAAAATTTCCCAAATGACACTCTAAAAAACTCGTACGATAGTGGGTAGGCTATGAAATGACAGTTGACAATATCATACGATAGTTGCAAGATTTTGACTTTGAAGATTTGCTGGCATGAAAACTCGTACAACACTGGGTTTGCTATCATACGACAGATGGGTTGCATTGAAATGACACTTGATGGAAACTCGTATGACTTTCTGACCTCCTGAGATGACTTTTGACTCTAGAAAAGAATTTGACTTCAGATTTTGCAAATTTTGACTTTGCAGATTCGGATTGTTTGCAAATTTCAATGTCCAGATTTGAGGATTGTAACAGATTTGTCTATTTTCAATAACCAGATAGATAAACAAGCACACAAAATAGTAAGCAAGTGATTTCAAACATGTCTGAAAACAATGAACAAGGGCAAAAGCAACCTTGTGCATGAACAATCAAGTGACTTATTTGTTCTAATCCTCAAAAGCACTAATTGTGTATGTTCCAAAATGTTTTGCAATAATGCACATATACCCTATAAAATGAAAATTTAGCCTCACTAGGGTTTTTAGTAATGGTTTGAATTTGCAACTTTTATGACTAAAAGGGGTGAACTCCAATCCCGGTGCACCAGGGTTTTGACACAGTCTAAGAACTTAATCTTCAAGAGCTGCTAGGGAGATCTGACAACCCAACAATGAACCATACCTGTGGAGATTTCTTCTACAAGGATATTTATATAGCAACTGTCACTACCATGATGAAAATGGCTATTACCGCTTGAGGTTCCATCAATGTAGTTTTCCCTATGAAGGGATTGTTCGCTATGGTTAACCCTCTCTAAAGATGACTCACAATAGTATACCACAAGGGGACTTGGCTCCAAATCCAAGGTTTTTGACACCTTTTCACTTTTAACCCAAACAAAGCAAGCAGATTAATCCGACATGCTAAGACAAAGTTTTGCTTCACCAAGGTTTATGATGCCAACTCCACATGATCTATCAACCTCTCCGGGGAGAGAATGTATCAATCAATAAGAGAAGGTGCACTAACCAATTTTGATTCACCAAAGCTTGTGATGTCAACCCCACATGATCTATCAACCTCTCCGGGGAGAGAATGTATCGATCAATAAGAGAAGATGCACTAACCAAGTTGAATGTGAAATGCACTAAGTATCCTCCCTACCTACAAGGATTCTATCATCAAGAAAGATTTCACTGGGAATCCAATCTCTCAAGAATCATGAATAGTGTTCATAGGGCCTAATTACTATATGAGCACATATATATTCCCGAAAGTAAATCTACCAAAATTACCCAAAAAGTAGAAAGAGGAACACTTAACGCTTAAAATGAATATGAGATGAGTCCACAAGGTGGAACACTTAACACCTCACACAAGTTGAAAATGATTCCTCAACTTAGAAAACAAGTGAGTTCCTAAAAGCACAAAAGGGTTGCCAAGTGGAACACTTAATGCTTCTGTCCTACTGACCCCTCCCCTTTATGGCGCTGAGATTGCAACCATGAGTTGGAAATGAGGGGCTGGTAGATTAGCAAGTCCAATAACCTAAGATAGCAATCAAGATCAATCACAAGTATCTAAGACTACTTAATGAATCCTTAAAGGGTCACAACCTAGTATCAATTATGCAAGTGTGTAAAACAAAAGCATGAAAAGAATCACCCAAGCCAGACACATAAGAGATTTATTTTAAGTCCAAATCAAAATGTTATTAGATGAAGGAGAATACCTGGGATCCTCGCAACATGCTTAGTAGATTTTACCTGATTTTTAGCAATTCTTGTTGAGCTTTTTCATGCAAGTAAGTGATGAACTCTCCAACAAGCAAACAAGCAAACAAGATATGCAAAATATATTCAACTTATGAAAACCATAGGGTTAGCTCTAAAAGTCAATTATTATCAGCAATAATAACTAGCACTTAACCCAAATGACAACTCATATCATTCGTTGAATCATATGAAAAATAAGTGCATACCCATCACAAAATTTTAATTTTTTTGCACTGCATTTGACCTAGTCAAGAAGATCTAATTTTTTTGATATGATTTTGGCCACAAAAATAGAAATTCAGAATAGAGACCCCTATTAAAAAATAGAGAGTTTTTGAAAAATGTAAAAATTTTAGAAAAATCTCTTCATTTGTGTCCTAGAGACCTGTTTTATCAAAATAGACTAGTTTTTGTAAATTGACTATTTGAGCTGTGATATCATGTCCAAATTTAAAACACAAAGATTAGACCCCCTGTAGAATTTAAAGAGATTTTTGAAAATATAAAAATTTCTAAAAAATATGCTAATTTGCGTCAGATATTAATTTTTTTTGGAATTTAAAGAAAAATTATTAAAAATTCAAAACATTTCAAAAAATTCTAAATTTTTTACTGTAGCTTTCCTAATATGTTACCAACTTGCAAAAAAAATTTCAGACCAAAATTCCAAGCCGTTTGGGAGATAAAATTAAATCTTTGAAATTTTGGGGGTTTAGCTCCCAAAAAAAATCAAAACTAGCATGCAAAGGTGGGTTGCCCCACGGTGGGCACCAAAAATGTGTGTGTGAAAATTATACCTGATCTGTAAACAAAACACTTCAGTAAAACATTAGAGGCTAGCTATAATTGAAATCGTGCAAAATTGAAAACTATCTAACCAAGCGATTTACTGCCTTCTAGTAGGTGCAAGATTAATGTTCTCAGATTGTTATCGAGATCAGTGACCTAGACGACACCTAAATGAATGATTTGAATGCAATTGATCTAGATATGAAATATGAATGCAATTAATCTATATTTTTTGGATTTTCTATGCAATAAGAATGATAAAAACTGATATGAATCTATGCTAATATGGAAATTGATATGCTAAAATGATCTAACAATGATATGAAAAAAAATCTAAATGAATGTAAAAAAAAACAAATTGATCTCACAATAGCCTTGATTCACAATAAGCTTTGATCCTCCAAATTCCAATTCTTCAAAATAGTTGTGCAATTCCTAGATGACTTATGAGATGAATTATGAAGAGCTGAGCCTTGGTTTTATAGAAATCCAGGGCTTTGGAGGTGCATGGGAAAAAAAGCCATAAATCACTCAAATAACTCAAGTTGATTTTTGAGTTATTTTTAAATAAAGGATAATTAACTCACAAAAATATGCAAAAGCTAAGTTTTAACTCAAAATAGAGTTTAGCTTTAATTGATAATTGATAGTTGTCTGCTTTTATGATTGTGCATGTTTTATTTATGAATTAATTTAATAATAAAGTGATTTATTTCCAACTTAACTGCTTTTAAAAATAAAACAATTGATTTATGGGTTAATCAATTATTTAATCAAACTTTTATTAAAAATTATATTATTAAAAAATGACAACTTGCTTTAATTAATTAAATAAAAATTTAATCAATTATTCATAGGATATTTGGATTTATTGTCAAAATTAAATAATACAATTAATAATAGATAGAATTAAATTTAATTACACAATTAAGTGGAAAGATATTAAATCTAATTAATTAAATATGAAAATATTCAATTAATCAAACTTTAGGATAAATGTGATTTATTGCCAAATAATTATAAAATTAAAGATAATTATGATGATTAGGAATATTACTAGGAATATTCCCCAATGCAGAATTTAAGATAATCAATTATGATTCGATGATGTTTAGATGTGCCTTAGATTAGGACTGTGATGTCAATTTCATTCGAATTGAAGATGTAGGAGATTAATGAACTTATAGCCCATTTTTGGGGTATTACAAGTATAATGGGTGCATCTTATATTTATACGCGCATACAAAATAAACAACTAGGTCAGCCCTTAAACCTATTACATACAATGCTTCCAAATGAATTGGCTTAAGCATGTTTAAAATCAAACATATATACATGTCAGAAACCTAATTACAATAGGCGCATAGCCTTTACAACATTAGAATATAGATGCAACTCAAAATGATAACTGTCAGCTGCTTACTTTGTTCTTCACTGGCACACACTGGCTATGCAACTTCAACTGACTGTATCTTTCTCATCCTTGCATATCTAATTATGCGCTCATAGACTAGGCATGAATATAGTCTAACCAACTTAACTTCTAGGGCACATACCATAATTCTTTTGTACGTATGCGCGCTGATACTCTAAGCTGCTAGAACTCTATATACTACCTAGTCTTCAACACTTAACCGATTTCTAATCTTCTCATCAAGTGCACTGACTCCAAGTTGCTATATAACTTTGTTTCCATAATTAAAACACTATGTCAAGTCATATACATCAATATAGCCAACTTTTCAACAATCTCCCCCTTTTTCATTGATGGCAACAAAGGAATATGGGCAAGTTGCTAACTATCCTTAATACAAAAAACTTTTTATCTTCTATACATATACTTATATCTCCCTATACATATTTAATTCTATATATATACTTATATCTCCCTATACATATTATGATCCATATTCTATACACAACTCCCCCTTTGACATTAATGACAAAAGTGTTTCAAAACTATATCTACATATACTCACTGAGGGAAAACATTCGGATATGCAATCTTTAGGTTATGGATCTCCTTCTTCCAAAATGAGATCAAAGAGTTTACTATCTAGAGATGGGTGCATAATGCATACTGAAGCTTCTCCATCTTCTTCAAATCTATGGAAGGACCTTGATCATTTGTTATCATGGTGTCATCAATCTCCTTGATATTCTGATTTAGAATGTCTAATGAGGACGCAAGAGCATTCCTCAACTGAGTCTGTCTTGCCCTGATCTTTGACATTTCTTTTTCTTCCTACTCAATCTTTTCTATTTGTTGTTGGTATACATTATTACACATGTTTACATCTATGGATGTGTCTTTCACTGAACTCTTGACTTGCTCAATCATAGCTTCTGCCTCTTTTATTTTCTTGAAGTGGGCATCAGTAAGCTTATCCCGATCCATGCATTCTGCAATGATTTTTCTTCCTTGATCTGCAAATTCTTTCAAGGATGGTTGACCAGTCTTAAGTGAGCTTAGGTCAAGAGAAAAGTTTTCATTAATTCATTCAACCTCTTCTTTAGGTACTTTTCTTCTGCAACTAGGGATGCAGATTCTTCAAGGCTTGAGAAATTACTTTTGAAATGTGAGATGACTATACTCACATCATCAATAGAATGTATTTTTGACACTTTCTTGTCCTTTGGCAACAAATTGTTCAGAATTTTTACTAATTCTACCAGGAGGGGATTCCTCATTACTTATTTTTCTTTGGCCTTCTCCATAGCTAAGATGCTGAACTTAATCAGGTCTTCTTCTCTCCATGAGTCCAAACTGGATGTGTCAGGTGTCAAACTTGACAACAAGGTTGCTAAAGGAGTGATGGGAGTGCTGTCCAACACTTCTTGCTCTACTATCATTTCATCCTTTTTCTCACTTTCTTTTACCTTTTCTTCTTCTTTCTTTTCTTCCTGATCTTTTTCTATTTTTTCTTTTTCTATTTCTTTTTTTTTTCTTTCTTTTCTTCCATCTTTTCTTCTTCTTTGTCATCATTAATCAATGCTTCTTCTTGATGAGTGGGTGGTGTGTTATTACATACCATTTGAGCTTCTTGTGTGCTCAAAAAAGCTTCTTCAAACTTATCCAAGTCATTGTCTATGGCCACCATTGCAATCTCTACATTGTCAATGAATATTGTATCATCTTTTTGTGTATTTGTTATGGGTGCAAACTTTACTACCTCTGTAGGTGTTACCACTGTAGGTGCTGAATCCTGAGGACCTATAACTAGTATATTGGAGGTCTCTAATACTTTGTCTTGCTCACTAGGTTCTTGAGTGATGGACACAGACTTAGGTTTCATGCACTGCTCTAAGAATACCTTCTCAAAGGCCTTCTCTATTTCCTTAGTTATCAGCTCATAGTCTTTGTTCATAATGTGTAGTGTTCTCATCTTTGTCCTTAAGTGTGGCTTCACCAAATTCAATAATAGTGTCTTTTCTTCAATAGAACATACTGGAAGATTGGAATGAAGTGTTTGTTCCTTGATTCTGAAGTCTTCTTCAGTGGCTTGTCTCTTCAAGGTATCCATAATCTCTCATACCTTATCTGGGATAGCTGTCTTCAATTCAAGAACTATCTTCTTGAATTTTATCATGTGTTTGATCAACATCTCATGAATCTTTGACTTATCAATTTCATGATATTTGTCATAAAACTTAGCTATCTGATCTAGCCTTCCTTCTTCTACTACTCTAGTCCTTAACACTTGAAGACTAGGTGTGAATCCTACTTCTGGAGGTGGCTGCACATTTTTCAATTTTATTCTTGTGGCTCTAGCTGAAGGGTGACTTGTGGTAGTTTATTTTCTCCTCTTGGGAATCTTAGGAGATGCATCTATGGACTCAATATCAACTGTAACAGTGGGCATAGGACTAATCATCAATTTTACCTTGTTTATCCTTTGGATCATCAGTATTCTCAATCTTTACCCTTTTCATCTTGGGATCATCAGACTTAGCTTCCACTATGGATGCGCTCTCAATTTCCAAAGAAATCTTTTCTTCCCTTTCTTTGTCTAGGTCTACTTGTGTTACTCCATGAATTCTAAGTATCTCAAACATAATCTTAGAGGCTTTCCTCTTAGTTGCTATGCTATTTAGTTTAGCATCTATCTCTCTTTTCTTCTCCTCATAAGTTCCCCATCTTGGCTCATTAGGGTCAGAAGGGGCTTAAAGAAATACTTGAGCATATGCTTCCAAAACTTGTTCCTCTACTTCATATCCAAGTGGATGAATCCAATTTATTCTAGGTACAACTGCCTCCATGCATGTTGTATCTATTTCAACCATAAAACAAATAGTATCCTTGTATTTCTCAACTATGTTTTTTGGAATTTTGTACCTCATTTGCATCTTGACCCTGAAGGTCTTCAACTCCAATGTTATATAATCTCTCAATGTACTCTCAGTGGATGCTTTGTTAGATATATGTGGCATGGTTAGAATGGACTTGTCCAAATACAAATATGATACTTTCCCAACTATATGAAGGTACATGTAAATGATCAAAGACCCAAACCTGAATATCTTGGTCTTTTCATGCTTGATTGCCTTGATGTTATCAATCAACTGTGCATGCAAGATCTCACACAAGTTTAACTCTCCATATTCCTTCACAAGTCTAATGGCTGCTATAATTGTGCCTGCAGACACACTATTCACCCTGCTGGTGTGATGAAACCTGTATCCAAGTATCATGGACATCAATTTGATGTCAGCTTGCTCAATAGGCTCAATTTTCATCCTACACCTATCAATCCTTGACTTAAATGTTTGCTCAACAATTTTCCTAACATCCTTACCCATAGGAAGGATGGAGCCAGTCCTAGATAGGCCTGTCATTTCATATGTCAAGTCACTAGTGATTCTTACAGGCACATCACCTATCCAAAATAGGTCATCATGAATTTTTCTCAAAAGTATTTTAATCCATTTTGTCTCATAGAATTCATATGCCCTAGTATAATCTACTATGGAGTGATCATTCCACTTTGCATATTCATCCAGGAAGGTTTTGTCTAGTTTTAACATTGTTTCCATGTGCGCCCTTAACCTATCCAATCCTACTGGTTCCTTCTTATAGTAGATGTAAGTCCTAATGTCTTCCACATGCATAACACCCATAGGCATGTGGGAGAATGCTCCCTCTAAGTCATCTAGGGTAGACTTAAATGGATGCTTCTTAAACACATATATTTTATTTTTTGCAACATCAAAAACTATGGGAGTGGCCATCACTTGTTTTATCATTTTCCAACTATACTCTAAGATGATCCGAAGACTTTTGAATTGACACAGTGAACTAGGGTTTCTCCGATCATGTGTACTACAAATCACTAATAGACCAATCTACAAGTCTTCAAAATAGCTTCTAAGGCTCTTTTTGCTCTCCTATCACTCTGAATTTGAATGCAATGAGTAATCAAACAAATTTTTGTTTACTTAAAGTGAAAATTCTGCCATTAATGCTTGCTGCATAAACCAGGCTATCACTTAAACATTTCCAAATTTTGTTCTATTAACAATCAGTATGTGCACTCTTGCATGAAGGTTCCTTTATACTCCAAAAGCTTAAGTCCAAAGGCGCATACTCTAAGAGTGAGTATACCAGCCACACAGGGGTCTAGAGATAAATTAGCTCCCCCTATAACCCTTTGGGCCATTCATCCAAATGTAGAGGGTGTGTCCACTATGGATGCATCCAATACACACTCATCAATCTTGTCCTTCTTTTTCTCTGACCAAATCAAGATCGCATCATCTAAGGCTTTAACAAAATTAACTTCTCCTTCAGGATCCAATACTGATTCTTTGGCCCTTTTAGAGCTTTCTTGACCTTGTGTCCTTGATCTACAGAACTTTGAGATATGTCCGGCCTTGTTACAAGAGTGACAAATTATTGGAGGCCTTATATTCCTTGGTGCATTGACATGAGTCACCATTTTATATTGTCTAGCTGAGTGACCATTATAGTTACATATCTCACATGTAACATTATAAGAACTTCTTACATTTGTCTGATTCTGATTTCTTTGTTCATGATGAATCATGTTCTTCTTACTAGTCTTGCAATTCATAGCTCTATGACAAAATTTATTGGATGAATAATAGTAACCATTAAAAGGTCTTACCTCTATATAGTTCCTTGCTATGTGTCCATGCTTGTTACATGCAAAACAAGTGTGGTCTACTGGCTTGCGCTCATTCTTAGGTGGTTCACCATTATCTTTGGTTTGATCTTTAGTCTTCTCAGTATTAGTAGAGTATTTTTGTGTATCCTTTCTTTCTTGCATGTTGTCAATCTAATTTTGTGCTTCATTGTATCCAATATAGCTAGTGTCTCCTTTGGCTCTTCTTTCATATAATTGAGATTCTATCAAATTAGAAATGGTGTGTAATTTGTCAATATGATTCTTTTCTTCTTTCAATTTAGATTCCAAGCTTTCTTTGTTATTCCTTAGCTCCAAGATTTCCATGTTTTCTTTCCTTAGTTCTTCATTGAGTTGAAGGTTCTCTTTTATTTGTTCATTTTAGACTTCCTGATTGTTACTCAGTTTATCATCAAACTCTTCAAGTTGTTATTTTAAGGATTTATTTTCTTCATTCAGCTTCTTGACCTTTGCTCCTAGATCACTGTTAGAGCATTCTTTCAAATCCTTTCTTAGTCTTTTGATAACTAATTGAGCATCATTGACCTTTTCCTTTAGTTCTTCAATTTCTCTTTCTGATTTGTCCATTTATTCAAGAGCATCTTCTAGATTTCTTTACAGATGTTTCATTTTGGCTTTGTCCATGATCTCCTTAAGTGGTTAAACTTCTTTGCTGAGGACCAAAGCTCTGATACCAATTTTTAGGAATGGGAACACTGAGAGGGGGGGGGGGGGTGAATCAATGTTCACTGTATTTTATCTTTGAACTTTAATCTTTATACTGAACTTAAATGCTTAAGTACTGAATTAAACATTAACATAAACATGAAACATGAAATCAACACATGACACCAATATGGTTATGGGGAAACCCAAATAGGTAAAAACCTCAATGGAAATTGACACCCACTAATATTTTGTACTAGTTTTTTGTGATCCTTGTTAGAAGATCCTTAACCCTGTTAGGAGTTGCTTTACAATGCTTTAAGTACAATAGACCTTGTCAAGGGTCAGACCCTAATAGGAGTCTTTTACAATTTTCCCTATTAGGGGAGTGGATGCACTGTCTGAGAGCGCACTGCTCAAGTGGTGAAGTGTACAACCTTCTGATCTCAGATACACACTATATCTGCTAAATGAACTGTCACTGTGACACTGCTTGTTAGATCCGTTCCTTTGATGCGTTGATGCTTTGACCTCTTAAAAATCTCTAATACATCTTATAGACTCTTCACACACTTCTACTCTACTTATCACAACTATCCATCAACTTCCATACCGAATACAATGGGTGCATCTTATATTTATACACACATACAAAATAAATAACTAGGTCAGCCCTTAAACCTATTACATACAATGCTTCCAAATGAATTGGCTTAAGTGTGTTTACAATCAAACATATATACATGTCAGCAACCTAATTACAATAGGTGCATAGCCTTTAGAACATTAGAATATAGATGCAACTCAAAATGATAACTATTAGCTGCTTACTCTGCTCTTCACTGGCACACACTGGCATTGCAACTTCAACTGACTGTATCTTTCTCATCCTTGCATATCTGATTATGCTCTCATAGACTAAGCATGAATATATTCTAACCAACTTAGCTTCTAGGGCGCATACCATAATTCTTCCATACATACATGCGCTGATGCTCTAAGCCGCTGGAACTCTGTATATTGTCGAGTCTTCAACACTTAACCAATTTCTGATCTTCTCATCAAGTGCACTGACTCCAAGTTTCTATATGACTTTGTTGTCATAATGACAACACTATATCAAGTCATATACATCATTATAGCCAACTTGCCAACAATTAAACTTCAAACTTCCTCGAGTAGTCTTTCAGGATTGCATAAAACTCTAATATACCGGTGGTGGGAAGCCTCCTAATTTTGGGGGATGAAACTTAATGTCCATTTTGAATGAAATCTTGATTAAATACCTTGTTAACTTATAAATCCTACCTTGTAAAGCCATGCTTATGAACCAATTTATCAACTAGGTAGATTGCTTGGAGTTATTTTTCATGAAAAACCCGTGATAGCATTCTTACATATTCAAACACTTTTTATGTAGAGGGTTTAAAAATAACAAGTGTATTTGTGTTGCTTTGTTTGAAGATACATAGAACAAGTGAGAGATATCCATTTTTAAAATCATCTTATATTTTTTATATCTTCATAAAAAGAACAATCACCAAGTTTGGGGAAAACAGTTTCAAATCAAACATTTGTTGATGTCAGTTTCTACATGATCTCATAGACTTAAACTGTCTTTACAAGAAGATGACACTTGCATATCAAGAGAGGTCCTGGAATTTGAATTACAAACCTCTTTTATAAATCACAACCTAGGGGATAGTCTCCCAAACCTTGTTGAAAAGAGAGTTGACCAAATGGATAGAGATGTAAAAAATCATGATTGCCTTCATAGGGGATACCATGAAGAAAAAGGAACAAAAAATCATGAAAACATTAACCAATAAATCAAGAGCCTAAAGAAAAAATTGAAGACAAAGCCAATAGGGCAGCTCAAGACATCAAGTTCCTTGAAGTTATGGACAAACTTATAGAGAGAAATAGGGAAAGATATTTCCTTAATTTAGCCCAAGCAAGGGTAAAACTTCCTCATGACTATGATGTTTCCATGCTTAAGAAAGATGAGGAAGAGGATAATCCTATAGGTGCTATGAATAAACAATTGAAAATATTTCAAGCACAAATTGATACAATCAGGAAAGAGGTCAAACCTAAGCCATTTTCCATCAAGGTTTTGTGCCCATTTCCTTTTGATAAGAGCTTGGTTATGGCACCTTTTCTTCTAAATGTGGTCTTCCCCAAATATGACAAATACATGGGTAAATCAAACCCACAAGACCATCTTAGAGAATTTTTTACTCTAAGTATCGAATTCATGCACGACACAACCTATTTAATGAGGCTTTTTTTGAGAAGTTTAGGAGGCCAAGCCATGGAATGGTTCTCAAAACTTCCACAAGAGATAAAAAAATTTGAGGAATTAAGTTCAAAATTCGTGACTCATTATTCCTATAACATAGATCATGAAATCACCATGCTCAATCTATGCAATACTAAACAACGAGATGGTGAGTCTCTTCTAGGGTTTCTCCAAAGGTAGAGAATAGTCTTTCCATGATATCCATGAAGCATACATGAAAAAGAAAAGATGGAAATATTTATGAATAATCTAAATATGGATATGAACTATAGGCTCCAACTTCAATGTCCCCCTACATTTGAAAATATCATAAAAAATGGGATCAAAATTGAATAAGTATTGGTTAAAAGAGGGGAAATCAAGTTATTCAAAGATAATAAATCCTATACCAACACCAATAACAATCATAACTTATCTAATTATAACAATAATAAAGGAGCCAACAATCACAATGATAAACCAAGACTTTGGTTGAAAAACACCAATAAAAATCTTATGAATGATGGAGTTGTGGAGGCACACAACTTGAAAGCTACTCCCTTTAATTTATCAAATGGGTCAAATCCAACATATAATGTCAACCAAATGACCAAGTCTCCTTATAATAACAACAACACTAACCACAAAAACAACAATAACAACAATAATACCAACAATCCCTTCAATAAATCCAATGTTAATAAGCCTAAACCATTCTTTTCCACATATTAGAAAAGAAAATTCACATTTCTAGGTGAACCTTTGGAAAATGCATTAAGGACTTTAGTGGCCTACAAGATCATTATTCTACCTGAATCAAGGCCATACGAACCACAAGTCAAGCCAACTTGGTGGAATGATTCTCATGATTGCGAATATCATCACAACAAAGGACATAAAATGAATGTATGTATGAAATTAAAACACTTTGTCCAAGATCTAATCAATGATGGAACCATAAAAGTGGAAGGGTCTCAAAATAATGAGGACCATACATCTTTCAATAACCCTTTCCTAAACCATGAAAAGGGAGAATCATCAAATACCAATCACAACAACAAAAGGGGTAATGAAAAGGTTAACTTTTCCCACACTTATGATAACACAATTAATGCCTTAAGTGGTGATGAAAACATAATAAATTTGATTGTGGTAAAAGAAAATCCAAGGGAAGAAACATCTAATATTGTAACTAGGGGAAAAGCATCAAAGATCTCTCTATCAGGAGGTTCACCAAAAATTACCTTACCTAATCAAACATCTTCATCTTCAAAGCAATATAATATGGTGGACCAATTGCAAAGAACCCCTGGTCAAATTTCTATTTTGAAAGAACCAACCCATAAGGAGATTTTGAAAAAAACCCTTGTGGAGACTAATGTACCTTTGAATTTAGATGCAAATAAATTCCAAAATATGGTAGGTCATCTTGTTGCACCCCATTGCTTATCCTTCTTAGAACAAGATGATATGTTCTTAAACCATTCACAAAATCTTCCTTTGCATATAGAAGTTTTGATCCACAAGCATAGAGTGAAGAGAGTCCTCATTGATGGGGGAGGTAGCCTAAATATTTGTACCTTAAACTTGGTTAAAGCCTTAGGATTTTTTGAGGAAGCTATTGACCCAAAGAATAAAATAACCATTAAATCTTACGATGATGAAGAAAGAGCCTCTAAAGGTGTCATAGTACTCCCCATCCGAGTTGGTCCAATGCAAAAAGAGACCATTTTCCAAGTCCTAGATCTCAAATTGACCTACAATATTCTATTAGGAAAGCCATGGATCCATGAAATGCAGGCAGTACCTTCGACATATCATCAATGCCTCAAATTTCCCTACACGGGAAAATAAGTCATGGTAAGTGGGGATTCGAACCCTTTCCAATATTATAATAACATAAAACCTATAAATGACTCCTTAGTCCCACATAATGCAGAAGGGTCTATCTCCCAAAGAATAGAACAAGGACAAATCTCAAAGGATCTTCCATCTTTGAAAGGAAATGAAAAGGTAGAAAAAGAAAGTTTTTTTATTGAAAATAATCAAATTCCTACTAACTTGATTACATTGACTAAAGGAAAGGAGGAAGTTAGTGAGGAAAGTGCTCATGATGAACAAAAAGAAGACCAAGCTAGATCTATTCAAATTTACACCAAGGATGCCTATTATCAAAAGATGGATCATATGATGAAGAATTTTGAGAAGCAATGCCAAATCAAATAGAAAGGTGTAGGTCAATACTCCTTATCTATGATGGATCTACCCTTATCTCCCAAATCCCATGGAAGACCATCTAGTCTACATTTACCCCATAAATACAATGACCACTTTGTAAGGTAAAGTAACTCTTCATCTATGGATGAAGAAGATAATGAAATCTTAAATTGGCTATATAAGGATGAGGAATCAAGTGCCCATGTAAAACACATTCAAAACATAAGCATTCCCACTCATCAATATGGAAGAGGATTTCAAATAATGCAGAAGATGGGATATAAAGGACAAGGGCCTTTAGGTACAAGAAATGAAGGACTAATTGAGCCCATTGAAATGACATGAAAAGATAGTAAGGAGAAAACGAGATTGGGGTACCTTGAACAAGGGTACACTCAAAAGAAACATCCCTTGGTTTATGACCAAATATTGCAGCTAGGTTCCCAAAGTAATGAAGATTCAAACAATTGGGAATAGGATTCATTGTCAAGTGAATCATGTCAAGACAAAGAGTTTGATGTCATCCATACTTATACTCCTAGCAAAGAAAAAGAACAAGCCTCAGGATCAAATCAGAATCAAACTTCAAGTTCTAGCTGAGAGGTCATAGATAATGTGCCAAGTCAATAAATAGAAGGAAATCCATGGGTAGGAGAGCCTTATGTTCCATCATGGAGACCTAATATAGGGGAATCAAACACTATATTTAATCCAAGAGATTTTTACCCATTAGAAACCCAAGAGGATTTGAGTCAGGAAGATTTTGACCCTAGTTCTCTACAACACCTAGAAGAGGCACATATCATAGATTTGAGTGATATAATGTTTGAACCTTCCAATGAATTCATGTCCTTAAACCCTATCGAACTAACCCAAAACATCAATCCCTTGTACCTTATCTATCCATTTCTCATTGAATAGGATTCCATCGAACCTACCATCCTCCCCACATTCTTGAATGATAACTTGGTGTCCCAATACCTTAATTTGGTTGAACCTTCTTATACCATGGAATATCAAGAAGAAGTGATGAAGGGAAGTATCCAACCTTTCAGCTTGGAAAAAAGTGAAAAAAATAAAAAAAAATAAAAAAATGGAAAGAATGTAATATTGAAAACCACATTGTGGAAACATTAAATGAAAAAGAAAAATAAATAAAGCATTTTTGAAGGTGAAAACCCAACAGAGGCACCTAAGGAAGAAGGGTTGGATACTTTTCCTAAACACTATGAGGAAAGATCACCTATCCTAATTGAACCAACAGAGAAAGTGAACATAGGGTTAGAATCATAACGTATCCTAATTCAAGTAAGGAAAAAGAGGAATTCATAAAAAATTTCAAAGCAAGAAAAATCAATTTTGCATGGTCATACGATGATATGCCTAGACTAGATCTGAATCTAATCATGCATAATTTGAATATCAAAGAGGAAGCAAGGCTAGTCAAATAGAAACTAAGAAAAATGCATCCACACATAGCGTTGCTTATGAAAGTGGAGTTAGAGAAATTTCTAAAAGTGGGATTTATAAGAGCCATTGATTATGCTGAATGGATTTCAAATATTGTGCCTATTTCCAAAGAAGACAAATCTATCATAATTTTCACTAACTTTAGAGATCTTAATTTTGCATGTCCAAAAGATGATTTTCCTCTACCAAGAATAGATGCCATCGTAGATCTAACAGTAGGACATTCAATGTTCTCACTTATGGATGGGTTTAGTGGCTATAATCAAATTAAGATATCACATGAGGATCAAGACAAAATGAAATTTAAATGCATGTGGGGGACATTTTGCAGGAATGTAATGCCCTTTGGTCTCAAGAATGCTAGAGCGACATATCAAAGAGCCATGTCGACTATATATTTCACGATATGATGCACAAGTTCTTAGAAGATTATGTAGATGAAATCCTTGCTAATACCACTCAAGGAAGGAATATCTACCCATCTTAGAAAGGATATTTTCAAGATTGGAATAATTCAAAGTAAGGCTAAATCCCAAAAAATGTGCATTTGGTATACAATCAAGCAAGCTATTAGGATACATAGTTTCAGCCAAAGAAATAGAGGTAGACTTGGCTAAACTAAAGGAAATCATGGAAATGAGGGAACCTCAAAACATAAGTCAAATGAGATCACTTCAAGGAATGATTCAATCTATCATAAGGTTCATCTCCCAATTAGTAGAAAAATGCCACAATTTTACTGAACTCCTTCAGAAGGACACAATATTCAAATGGGATGATAAATGTGAATAGGCATTCACACTATTGAAAAAGTACATAATGAATCCACATACTTTGATGCCTCTAGTAAGAGGCAAGCCCTTAATTTTATACATCTCAGCGATAGAACATGCATTAGGGGCACTCTTAGCTCAAGAGGATGAAGCTGGAAAGGAAAAGGCCATATACTACATAAGCAGAACATTGGTGAAGTATGAGTTGAACTACAAATTTATTGAAAGAGCATGTTTGGCTGTCATTTTTGCTTCCCAAAAACTACTCCATTAAATGTTATCTCACAAAATCCAACTCATAGAAAAAATTGATCCTTTGAAATACCTTCTTAGCAAAATAGCTTTGAATGGAAGATTGGCCAAATGGGTCATGGTCCTAAGTGATTTTGACATAGAGTATGTGGATCCAAAATCTATCAAAGGCCAAGTAATAGTTGATCAAATGGAAGAGTCACCTTTACAAGATGAACATCCAATCCAAGTAGAATTTCCAGATTCTGAAATCGTTAATGTTGAAGCAAAGACATGGCAATTATACTTTGATGGTTCTTATACCCAACATGGATCAGGAGCCAAAATACAATTGATTACCCCTCAAGGGTCAACAATTCCAAAGTCATACAAGCTACTATTTCCATGCACAAATAATATAGCTAAGTATGAAGCATTGGTCATCGGCATAAAATTGGCATTAGAATAGAAAGTGACAGAGCTACAAATAAATGGATATTCCCAATTGGTTATTAATCAAAGTAATGATGAGTATCAGACTAAAGATGATAAGTTGATACCCTAAAAGAACATGATTGATAATCTCAAGAAATACTTCACTCTAATCACATTTTAGCAAGTGTCGAGGGATAAAAATAAAGCAGCAGATGAAATGGATACATTGGCATCACTTCTCCAAATACCAGATCAAAGCGCCATATATGAATTCCTCGCAGAAGAAGTTGGACAACCCACATTTGACCCTTCCCATCCTCACACCATTTTATTACTAATGGGACATGACTCGCCCTAGTATGGAGCCATTTACACATATTTAAAAGACCAAATCTTACCCATGGACCAAACTAGAAATCAAAAGAAAAGTTTTATGAGACAAGCCTCTCGCTATACCCTAGTTTCTGACACATTTTATCACAAGAGCCTAGATGGAATTCTTTTAAGGTTTCTAGAGAAAGAGGAATCAACCATAGCCTTACAAGAAATCCATGAAGGAATTTTTGGGTTGCATTCAAATTGTTTAAACCTAGCTAAGAAACTGCTTAGGATAGGATATTATTCGACTTCTATGGAAAAAGATGCTAGTCACTTTGCAAAAACTTGTCATAAATGTCAGTACCACGGGAACTTAATCCATGTGCCATCACAAGAACTACATCCTATGACTAAACTGTGGCCCTTTTATCAATGGGGCTTAGATTTGATAGGGATGATTTATCCACCATCCTCAAATGGTCATAAATTCATCATTATTACAATGGAATATTTTACCAAATGGGTGGAAGTTGTACCCTTATCCACTACCATAGGAAAGAAATATCCTTGTTCATATTAAATCACATAATTTTTTGATATGGTGTTCCTCATGCCATCATAATGGGTAATGAAAAACATTTCAAGAACAAGGACTTGAAAGAACTATGTAAAAAATTTCACGTGGTACATCACTCATCTTCAATATATTACCCAAAAGGTAATGGACAAGCAGAAGCTACAAATAAGAACATCTTAAAAATATTGAAGGGTACCTTAGATAATTCAGGTAGAGATTGGCACATTCAAATAAACCCTACTTTATGGGCTTATAGGACAAGCATTAGAACACCAACATGAGCTACACCATTATCCCTAGTTTATGGAGCAGAAGCAGTTTTACCTTTGGAGGTAGAAATTCCATCTTTAAGAGTCTCATTGCATGGGTTACTAAGTGAAGAAGACTATAGGATTGCTAGGTTTCATGAATTGGAGAAACTAGATGAAAGATAGAAACAATATTTTGACCAATTAAAAGTGTATCAGAATCGAATGTCAAGAAACTACAACAGACATATCAAACCAAGGACATTCCAAATAGGTGACCTAGTTTTGTGAGAAAACCCTAAAAATCAAGCACAAAGGGAGAAGAAAGGAAAATGGGAAGCAAAATGGTTAGGATTTTTTGTTATCACCTCTTCTTTTGGAACTAGAACCTATACATTAGCTGATTGTGAAGGAGAAGAGTTGCAAGAACCCATCAATAGTATACACCTAAAAAAGTTCTACACATGAAGCAGATGAAAGGGTATAAAGAAAAAGAGTATCAAAAAATTAGATGAGAGAGCATCCTATTTATTGTACATAATTAAAAGATATCTTGAAAATTCTAAAAACTATGACAAATAGAAAAGAGAAAACAAATCAGAAATGTAGAAAAAATAAAAAACAATGGAAAATTGAGCATGAAGAAATCCAAAAACATTCAGAAATGATCCTCAAAAAGATGTTGTCTTGGTGAAAACCTAGAAAATAGGTGCCTTGATGATATGGAAACAAAAAATATATAAAAAGGAGAAAATACAAAAAAAATGGAAAAAAGAAAAAAATGCATTGGTGAAAACCTAGCAAATAGGCACCTTGGTAGAAAAAAAGGGAAAAATTTTGAAAAAGAGAAAAAGAGAAAATCCATTCAGTCAATGAAAACCTGGTAAAAAGGCACCATTGAAAGTCCAAGTTAGTCACATGCCTAGTCATCATCCTTGTAAATATTGCATTCACTAGCATTTGTATATATTGCATAAAAAAACCCCACAATTGCATTTGCAAGTACCTAAAGCTTTCATCACCAATCTAATTTTCAAAATGTCCCAAGTCCAAAAAATGCCATAACATCAAACTGGGGGAAAATATATCCTATGGTGAGGAAGGATTCATCAAAGAAAACATCAATTTGACACCAAATCAATTCATCAAAGTACAAGTGAAACACTTACCCGAACAATCCTAATCCAAACATCAATCGAACAAACGCAAAATTTTGACCCAAGATCTCACAAAGACCTTACCTTTATCAAGATTAAAAATATGAAATGGATAGAACTATACTTGAAATATGGGTTTGAAAAATAGTGCAAATTTTTTAAGTGATTACTTGATTAATGAAATCATGTCTTTCTAGAAAATCAATGAAAGTTTTTAGAGTGGACAAGCTATGATGAAAGTATGATATTTTATTGATTCCTGAATGAGTGTCTTAAGGTCAAGGTTTTAAAGTATGTATCATACTTCTAAGGACATGATCATCAAAGAATCATCGAGGACATGTACATATGGAGAAACTAAGATCTTTGTTTGTTTCTGCAATAGGATATCTTGTATATTTTGATGTTAAATATCATAATACCAAAATCCACTTGCAACATAGAATCTGATGAAATCAGTATTCATACTCTCATGATTGAAATCAATCAGTGATAGTTGTACCAGGAATGGTGTTGGTTCCTTTTTCCCACACTATCATATTTATAATTCAATTGACAAATTAATATCACTGACTCTCAATAACCACTCCAAATATGACAAGAAAAAGAGCCAATTAACAAGGACCAAGAGAATTATCCTCCTACACTTTGAGCTCCACATCACTCAAGTAGGTATACCTCATCTGCACATTCATAACTTCTTTTGACAAGCAACATGCCTACAGGTATATAACTATGTAATAGCCTTCAGACTCCTATAGGTAACCTGTACCTCAATGAATCACCAAGTCTTATGCAATATCCTACTTGCATAAAATGAATCTAAGAACTAGAATGGACTTCTATTGTAATGCCCCGCCAGGGAACCTAGAAGAACTTAACCTAACATGCAACTAAGTTTGCAGAATAATTTTTTTAAAGTTAACATACATGATAAGCATCAATGCGGAAGCAATTACCATTAACTCACATAACATAAACAACCACCACAGGTTACAACTCTCAAGGGTTTCGTGACGATGATTACTTAACATTAATTAATAATATAGATTAGGTAAAATTATGAAACTCACATAAAACAATGAAAGATAAAATCATCATCACCTAGAAGATAACATAAATACATCTGGTACCATAAGGTATCCATAATAACCTACATCTGCTGCACATGTTGCAGGGTATGTAATACAATAACCAAAATGAAGAACAAAAGAGATCTCTGATGAACTGATACAAAGATGCAAGATCACAAGGAAGAAGATCAAGAAGAAGAACACCTCTCCAACAATGAGGATCAAGAGGGAACAACTGCAAAAAGGAAGATCATCCAACACTAGTGCATGAACGTCAGAATCTCAAATGGTAAAAGAATCACTACCACCTGACCTTGTGAACCTAAATGGTCCACTCCCACCATGCTGAGGAGATAACAACAGATCCCACTCGGATAACAAACATCAAACAAATCAGGCAAAGGAAAGGATCCTGAAAGCTCTCTAACTCAAGGTGAAAAAGTAATAATGCCATGAAAGACTCACTATTCCAGAGGTAACTGACACATGTAGGATAAGTAGACTATGTATAGGAAGGTGTCATCATGTACGTCTAACCCTTGAGTCTCATCCTGGTAATCTTGCTAGATCCTAGCACTCAAGTGACCATACACGGTATCAATGACCTCTCGTACTAACAAAGTCATCAACTATGCCAACTCATCCCTTAAAAGGGGGCTAGTCATCTTCTCAACACCATCTTAGTCTGTACTAGCACTAACGCCTAGGTGAGGACCATACCTTATTAGGTTCATTTTAATAAAACTCTCAATGTTATATTTAGTTATCACTTGATTAAGATACTTAACAATAAGTGATCCTGGCAGCCACTTGTGGGCCCCGACACTTATTGCAAGCCACCTCCTACTACATATCTAGGTAAACTACCCTAGGCTCATAGATCTCTCCTAGATCTAATCAAGTACACAACTACGTAACCTCATATCCATATTGACACAAAAGAACTAGATATGGTTACAAAGATACCACAAACAAGTACAATAAATCATGAGCCCAATGGTCAAATAGGAGTGATAATTAGATAAAATACATTCACATCAAACATAGCTGAAAAAGGAACATCTGACACACACCCCAGCCTATGTATCCTCCTAGGTCATCTAGTACCCGATAACCCATAACATTTATACCAGAAGACACATCAGGCACGAAGGATACAACACTCACACTATTGAATACTGAAATATGATTTATAAGCATTTAAGTTCCACATCACGCACAATTGATTCCAAGTACAAAAACAAGTAAACCTACTAGGAGAAACTGAACAAAATCATTACAATAATGTCCTAAATATAAAATATTCTTTAATGTTGGTCCATGGATCCAATAGGCAAAAATGCCCAATTTCAGTAGTAACTTGACATCTGACAAGTAACAATTCCCAAACATAACTATTCATATTTACCAATATAAGTTACAAATAATCAATCTATGGAACAAATATATTTCATCTACAAATTAACTTCTTATAACTAATTTTGACTAAGTCTATTTAATAAGTCAAACTAAGATTTGTCTTGATTACATTACTACCATAATCTTTAGCTAATTCAAAGTTAAACAACATATTAATTAAACTGATTTAATTAATAAACAAATTAACTAATCCAACTAAACAAATTTATTAAATTGAATTAATTAATAAATAACAATTAATAATTAATAACATATATTATAAAGTATAGAATACAAATTAAATAACATAATTTATAAATTTATGCTTGAAATATTTAAACTTTTAATAAAATAAAATTAATAAATTAAAATTTACTAATAAAAAAAACAATATATATTAAAACACTTTTTATATGATTAAACAAATAATAAACAAACAAAAATTAAAAAAAAACATAAAAACTAACACATAGTGGTGGGGGATGTGGCAGTCCCCACCGCCCCCCCTTACCACTTGCACTCCCCAAGGACATGCGCAGTATCTGCGCATGGCAGGTACTGCATGCATAGGTACCTGCCATGTGGGTACCTACGCTCCTACCCGTGTGATGTCCATTTAAAAATTTTTAAAACTTTGCAATTTTTTTTAACATAGAAAATTTTGTTTAGTATGAGAATTATTTTTTTAAAAAACCCATTTAAATAAAATAAATACTAACAATATAAATACATTAAAAATTTGTTTTGATAGGTCTGTTTATTTTCGAAAGTGGAAATAACAAACTGTGTTTCTTTATTTTCAGAATTGGAAATATGGGGAAACCACAATTTTGACAGCATATTTTATTTTTCCCCTAATCTATCTTTTTCCCTTTTAACAATACTGAATAAACACTCAACCAATTAAAACAAGGGAAGCTAATTTGTCTTTTCTAGTATTTTATTTTTTTGACTGTAAATTTTTACAGAGAATGATATTTTTTCCAGAATGAGGAATTTTCACTCAAATTGAATTTTTGATAACAACCCATTTATTTAATTTAGTCATACTAAAGAACTAACTATAGAGAGATTAATTTTTCATTTTCTAAGAGTTCTAGGATGAATTTTTAATCCAAAATCGGACAGCATAACCCTACTGTGCCAAGTTTGTATAAAAATATAAAATACCAATCCTATGAACTTTCTAACCCCAAATTGAAGGCATAAATAGGAAACAGATCTATATCTACAAACTAAAACAAACATAGAGAAATTACAGAAAGAACTACTGATAAATTCACAAGAAAAACTCCACAAATCCCTGCCTCAATTCCAATGCTAAATACTGAATAAGAAGGCCTGTAGAATGCTGAAACCCTCAGATCTGACGATAGAAAAGCTCCACCCGTAGATCTGATTCACAGTGCATACAATCCCCAAATCCAGATGCAATCAACCTTTACCCAAAAATCCAATCACACACAAATGCTCAAGAACACCAAGCAATTCCAAAAATCTCCAAAAGCTCTCTCCAAAGTTCTCCAAAATCTGGCTCTATCCAAAATGAATGCAAACTCCCTCTATTTGGAAATCAATTCCACCAATCAAGAAAAACCCTAGATGACTCACAAAGAACTCCTAATCAAACTCTCCCACTTTTGTTGAGAGAAAATACTAATTAATAATTAAAAATAAATATAATTGTGCACAACTCAACTTAGTCTCCTAAAGACAAGTTGTCACCTCCTTCAAACAAATCACTTTCAAACTCAATAAAGCACATGTTAATAATAAAATCTATTATTAAATAATTTAATATTCCTAACATCATTAAATCATGCAATTCCTTAATTTAATATCTAATGGACTATATTAAATTATATTTTCACACAATTAATTAATTAAAACCAAATATCCTAATATTTAATTTTTAATTAATTAATAATCATACAAAACATAGGAATTAAATTTAACATTATTTTCCAACTATGATATTAATTTCCCAAATACTCAAATAATTAACTTTAATTCAATTTCCTCAATTAAATCCTAGAAGCATATTTAATCATTAAAATTCACTATGCACCTAACATTGATAATCACATAAAATAATCTAAACAAACATAATTCAACTATAATCAATAAATTAATAATCACCCACATAACCACAAATCAACTGAAATCATACGACATAAAATAAAAAAAAAACCAAAACCAAGCAACACTAGAAAGGGATCCACGAAATTTGCCAACTTGACAAATTCAGATACGGTAGTCAACAGATACTTATCCAACAACTAGGATAAATGGGTTTGGGTTAGGGTTTTGGATCCGTGTTATCTCCCCTCTCTTACCATTTGAGATATTATGATAGGGCACGCTCATCCTGACAATTCAGGGAAGATGATACCCGGTACCTATGAACCTGCATATAACACCCGCATGTACATACATAAATAGATATACAACAGACAATGGCGGGGATCGGCTGATCGTGTGGATCTAGCAAGTAACTATGACTCTGTCCCTCAACCACATCAAGCACGTCAAACAGAAATGTAAAACCAACACATCAACCATACACATGCAAGTATGGGGTTAGTGAAATCATAAGCATTGATGATTTCCTAACATATAATCTAACATCCTAGAGTAATCATAACATTAATAAAATTGGACTAGGGGCGAGGTACTACATCTATTACCTCCTATCAAATATGAAAGAGAAAATGATTTCATTTGATTGAGTTGATGTTTTTGGGTTGAATGGACCCTTGAAATACCTCAAGTCTCTCATTGACCAATGCCTTATCCAATGGGCAACATAGTCAAATAAATCATTGCAACTGAGAGTTATGAATAGAGAAAACAACACATTCTAATATGTTAATTCTTTACATCAACCATACACCATTGATTAGATCCTACTTAACAATCCACCTGTGTACTCAGATATGCAATCACCTATTCAAAGGATTTTAACCCTTCGCTTAGAAGAGACCTAGGAACAAGCAATACATTAATCAACATCCATTAAAAGACAAGATTGAGATACCATTGATATCCCAACTCATACACATCTAAAAACTAGTCCTAAAATCACTTATTTATGTGAAAATAACTCTATTGTAGACACCTTGGAAATACAATAGAAAGATCAAAACACGCTTGGTGCTCTAATCAACAAGTTCAAGAACCAAATGGAGACAATCTGATAGTAATATGAAAACATTGAGATCTTATTCATAAAACAAACTTGTTACAACTTATATTCTATTCTCCAAGCTAGAAAGGAAAGAGGTAACACCCTATATGCAGAGAAGAAGGAAATACATTTACAGGAAGAAACCACTCATGGAACTAGAATTGGAAAAGAAACTAGAAACCCTCTAAATGATCTTGAAAATCCTTATAAAGTATTGCAACAAGCTAAAGATCATTTAGGGAAAATTTTGGTCTACAACAATTAGGTACAAAAAGAAATGAAAGAATGTACGAAAAGCCTGGAAACCCAAGAAGAATCAGATAAAATCTAATGTACAATTATTTGGTTTTCACATCAAGGCTTACTGCAAATACAATTTGAACTAGTTTCTTGTTGCAGGCAAAACCAACTTCAATGCCTGAACCAACTGCAACTTGCATGTACATGGCATGGAAACAATTATCACAAACATAAAACCGTAGCGGCCCTTGTCAAAAAATAGTCCTTAGCATTCAACCGGCATGGCACCTAGGAAAATAAAATTAGGCCAGGATGACCACCCAAATCTTCTTCATCATTTCCTTGCCCGCAACCATCCTAGAAAAATCAAATCTGATCTACCTTTTGTCATTTCTAGCTCACTGTATCAAACCCCAACAAGATTCCCTAGTAGAGAATTCAAATACTGGCATCAACAGTTAACTGACAAAGTTTAAAACATTGCCATTTGTAGGATTTGAGAGATACAAATCGACAAAATGCCAAGAATACCTACATGCAAATAACCTTTTATAGGAGAAGTAGAAAGAAGAAAAAGGAAAAACTCAAAAGTTACTCAAAATGTGAGAACAAAATTATGATCCAAGTTAATGAAAAAAGAATTACAAGGTTCAACCTATAAAGGTGAACAAAACCCTAAAGCCTAAAAAAGCTAGGTTGCACATTAATAATTAATAAAAGAATTAATTATTAATGCACCTAAGAGAAAGCTTAAGCACTAAAGAGTAATAACTTAACTAATTAAATCAATATGATTTAATTAGTAAGTAAACTAAATATTACTCTAACACCCCCCCTTAAGCTGAGCATAGGGGGTAAGCTAACCTAGCACAGCTATGAAAGTAGGAAATGGGTCCTAGCAACAAGGCCTGATCAGGTACCCAATACAAGGAAATCTCTGTAAACCAGAGAAAAGGGAGAAAACCCAGTGGGAAAAACTCCTCTCCAAAAAGAGATATAAAAACAAGAAAAGGAAAAAAAACAATGTGTGCTGCCAACCCCCCCCGTGAGAGAGGGTCAAGGCTCCAAAGCCCCCCCGGAATGAAAGAACCCCTGGATCGATGAACAAACCACCATGACTCCAATACAAAGGAGTGAAAGGCAGTGAACACTGAAGAGGTAACCTCAAAAGATGAGGTGTTACTGGAAGGCTGAGTTGATGCTCAAAGGAGTAGACATGAGAATCCTAAAAGGGAATCCAAAATGTAGGTGGTATGACAAGTGCACTGATACTATCAAGAGAGAGGAGATGAATGTCCTCTCTAGAATCCTCAACAACTACACCTAGTGGCTCGATGAATAGAGCTGGAGGTCTGGCAGTGCTAAAAAAAAGTCCTGCTGAAGAGAGGAAACCTCAACAAGATGTGGTGAGGTAGTCATAGAAGTGGTCTCAGGAATAACACAGAGGTTCAAGTGACCTGTCTACCCCACATGATACACTCACAGAAGAGGAGAGTTGTGCTCCGATAATGGAGATGGTGGACCAAAGTGTGAAAAGGTGTAGAGATGGGTGGAATGATCAATTGTCCCTATAGCAACAATGCCTCTTGTCACACTATCCCGGATGAAGACTGAATCTATTGTGAACTCAACTATCTTCCCTGACCCACTGAGTGTAATCTGATAATTCGAGAGAAGGTTTGCAGATAGAGATGGAACATATAATACATCATTGAATGTACCATCTTGAATGCCTACAGAACCTTTCCCGTAGACTGGCATAACAGTGTTATTCCCCATGGGAATGTGAGGAATCGGAGAAGCCTCAAAAGAAGAGAAGTTCTCCAGAGAAGATGCCATATGGTGAGAAGCACTAGAATCTTTATCCAAGGGACCTATGAAGGGGATGCAATGAAAGCCCGTAATACATGACCCTATCCAAAATCCTATCCAGAGGTTAAAGATGAGGTAGAAGACTGAAAAGTAGACCCCTATGAGGTAGAAGAGGATGGAGAGGAAGCAGTGCTCTTCTGAAGAAGAGCTTAAAAATTTGCAATCTATTTCTCATAGCCATCAAATCTCTTCTGAAAACAATGTGACTCATCATGAGGCCCCTTCTAACAATAGGAACATGTAGGGTTGTCAGTCTTTTGTTTCTCCTTCTTAGAAGAAGATGGTGGGCCAGTAGAGTGCTGAGAAGAGGAATCAGATATCTACTTTGACTTCTTCTTTTGTGTATCCTGAGGTGTGTTGGCAAGCAATGCCTATGACTATGAACCTATAAGTGAATCCATCTAATTAAGCTTGGACTGCTCACGAGTCAACCTATCACAGAAGGTCTCAAAAGAGGGCATAACATGTCGTGCACCTAGTGCATCCATAGTGGAGTAGAAGGTAGAAGTGAAAATCTGATAAGGGCTATGAAGCTTTGAGAGTATCAGAAAGATACACTCATCATCTGACTTCAACTTTCCAGCAACCTATAAAATAGATCAAAGGGACTTGAACTTCATCAAGAAGTCCTCAATGTTGGTGAATGATTTAGGAGATGAACTCTGCATCTATCTGGACAACCCTGAACTGATTCATTGTGCCAAACAAGGTGGAAAACTTGTTCCACATATCCCTGGGTGTGGTCAAACCATCTAGGTGGAACAACAACCCATCTGAGATATTCATTGTAATGAGGCCCATTGCCTCATCCATCCTATTTCTCTGCATAAGAGCCTCATAAGGCCTCTGTAGAACTGGTTGAGCCTCATCGAGGCATGACCATAACCCTTTTGCCATAAGCAATTTGGTCATCTGTCCTTTCCAAGTGTGGTAGTTTTGAGGTGTAAGACGGGTGATAGAAGAGTTTTCCATTGAGAGAAAGTAGACAGAAGTAGAAGGGTCTCTTTGAAATAAAGGATAGAAATAGAATTTTCACCCCCACAAAAAGTATTATATTATCTCCTGTACACTTCAAATAAGTATGTAAGCACACAAAAAAATAAGGAAAAAAACTTGATTTTTAGATGCCTCCACTTTGACGCCAAAAATAGCTAATCAAATGGAAAAATTTGAAAATAAAACCAACATGGTTGGATTAGGCTTGGAAAGAGCTTTCCAACGATATATCACACTTCAATTTTTGATACCCCTTACGGCACCAAAAAACCACCCACTACATAGTCAAAACCACCTATGTAGGAAAAAAGTTGTCTTTTTACCATCTATGCTCAAATCTCAGCATCTCATGCCTCGATAATTGTGCCAAGTTCGAACGGTCTTGGTTCCAAAAAAAATTGTCGCAGATTGCTCCAGTGCCCAAAGGTGGTCAAATTTTATATCAAAATTCATCTGAACAATCCTTTGAATCCATTGGTGAGGTCAGTTGGAGCCCAAAATGCCTCCAATAGAAAACTCTTCAAAAAAATTGAAACCCTTAACCTCAAGACCTTCTTCAAAAACACCAGAACAGGCAACAGCAGGGGAGCTCTAATACCATGTAGGATTTGAGAGATACAAATCCATAGAACACCAAGAATACCTACATGAAAATAACCTATTACAGGAGAGAAGCAGAAAGAAGCAAAAGGAAAAACTCAAAAGTTACTCAAAATGTGAGAGCAAAATTATGATCCAGGTTAATGAAAAAAGAATTACAAGGTTCAACCTATAAAGGTGAACAAAACCCTAAAGCCTAAAAAAGCTAGGTTTCACATTAATAATTAATAAAAGAATTAATTATTAATGCACCTAAGAGAAAGCTTAAGCACTCAAGAGTAATAACTTAACTAATTAAATCAATATAATTTAATTAGTAAGTAAACTAAATATTACTCTAACACCCCCCCTTAAGCTAAGCGTAGGGGGTAAGCTAACCTAGCACAGCTATGAAAGTAGGAAATGGGTCTCGGCAACAAGGCCTGATCAGGTACCCAATACAAGGAAACCTCTGTAAACCAGAGAAAAGGGAGAAAACCTAGTGGGAAAAACTCCTCTCCAAAAAGAGATCAAGCGGCTCTCATAATTCACCACAATAGTCAACAAGTCTTCATCATTCTTTTAAAACAAGACCGTCGATCTTCACTAAAGGAAAGGATCAACAGTTGTTGCAACATCGTAAAGAATAAAACCTCATGCATCTCTGCTATGTGAAGTCATGAAAACTGTCAGATCTTGGAAAATCTATGGTGCACTAAAATCTTGCAGTATCTCAACCCCACCTTACAACAGGGTAAGCCACCACCGTTAGATCAAAAATCCAATGGCCAACATTCATTAGTCTTCTGATAGGTCCCACAACACTAACCCATGGCTAGATATGAGATCAAAAATTGTCGCAAGATCATGATGAAAAACTATCAATAACTTTTTCTTTGTAGACGTACAATAGCCGTCAGATCCTCTAACATCTGGTGCCTCCTTAATACACGTGGAAACCACTATCCCACTAACAACCTCCATGTCACTATCCTCTACAACCAATCAAAAATAGGCACCTCAGATCTATCTAGCACAAGACCCACTTGTAAATCACCATCATATTAGACAGCTATCACAAGCTCGCAACGGGAAAAGCCTTCCTTTCCGAACACACAACAACCGTTGATCTTTTGTATCTAACAGGATCCACATCACCATCGCTTGCAGTCAATCAAAATTGAACATCTATGCACACTTGGTAGTGGACCCACTTGATAGAATCACTGCATGGTAAGTAAGATTGACATTGTTGCAACATTGCAAAGAACAAGATTAAGCTTTGTGAACATGCGGAAACTGCTAGATTAAAAGGGGATTAAGCCTTTAATCTACGCTAAAAACTTTAGTGAAATTTACCATTAGGACTTAGGGAAATTAACAAAAATCATCAGGCTTAGACTTAGGAAAATAAAGTATCAGCTTAGGTGGAAAAGAAGTCTAAGAAGTATGGCCCCACCCGATGGTAAAATAAAGCACATGCTTTATAAGGATTCTAAGTGACCCAAAAAAGGTAATGAGGAAATAGATTAAGGGTAGAGTTTCTTAGACTTAGATCATTTTTCAAAACCCTTTGCATGGATAAACCCTAGTTCCTCAGACCTTGAAATGACTGGATCTCACTAGTTTTTGTACATTAGGCCATGCAATCTTGACTCGAGCTTGGTGACATCAAAAAATATCCCTGGCTAACATCACAGTCCATGAAACCTGATAGATTTTCTTCGCAGATCAAAACAAGTTGGAGCTAGGGCAAGACAATTTTCTCAAGATTTTGTAGGGAATAGACCATTTTCATAGGCTTTTGGCTATGACAGGAAAATGGCCAAACAGTGGCTCTGTTTAAGGATGCATGCCTCTTGCAAGCATGACTAGGATTCAAAATTACTTGAGGAAGCAGACCACCCACTGGAAAAAACCTGATAGGGAACCTCTCAAAAATTGGCAAATGAACCAGGGAAATAGGAAGGGAAACACAAAATAGAAAGGAAAATAACTATACAATATTTACAAACAACCTCAAGTTCTGATAATGAGAATCATTACTTACCTCTATCAAAGATACAATTCTCATCTCCATGCATCAAAGGTAAATTGAAACCATTATTTTTGCCAATATGACCAAACATGTTGCCATGAATCTTCAGCACATCACATGGAAAATAACCAACACCCTCATTGTCAAAAGGCATTTGGAAATCAATAAAAATACTAAAGGTATTGATCATTGTATGACATAGAACTATCACACTCCTTAAATAATTTAGCCAACTAAAGAGAAAAATATCCTTACTCCCCATCATGACTAGAAATATGCTGGCCTCTTTCAAAATATACTTGAATATCAAAAAAGAAATTTTGAAATTCAAGCCTTTGTACATCACACAAGTGCTCAAGAAGATTTCTTTGAACTACCACTTGTGGCTTTAGGTTCAGCTTATCCTAGGAAACATCATCATGTTGGATTGGGAATGTAAAAGACTCATGTTTTGCCTGATAAATGATATATCCTAGCTGATTAATTTCAAAATCTTTTGAAAACAAGGCATCAATAATTTCTATATCCCATTCCTAGATAAATGAACACACCTCTTGTTGAAACAAATAATCTAGTGCAGAATTTAATACCTCTCTCAGCTCTTCATAAAATGTTTCAAATTGTGGCATGGACAAATTAGTAAGTAGTCCATTACACATGCCAACATTTTGGCATATGTTTCCTTGACATGAATCACTACTCGAGGGCATACTATCAGCACTATCAACTTCCCCTTGATAGGAAATTGATCTCACATGATCAAAAAAATTAAGACTACCAATGTTTGGATAAAACAAGCTAACCTCCATTTTTGTTTCAAAATCAAAATGAGAAACCATGGTTTCATATTCAAGCTCATATGAACTTTCATATATCCTAGGATCAACATATTCATATGATGAATCAAAGGACGAGAGAATACAAATTGAAACATCAACTTTATCCTCACTGTTAGCTGAAACATAAGAACATGAGCCAGATTCCTCACTAAGTTGCCTATAAACCATTTACTTATCTTCAAGAAGATCAAGGTCACTTTGGCTCCAAGAAACTTCTTTCACACTATCAGCACTACTAAAGTCTAATAGAATCTCATCATTTGGGGCTTTATCATCAACTGATGAAAGATCTGCCTCCTCTTCATTTTCAATACTTGACTACAAATAATTTGTTTCTATAGCCTCGCAACTAGAAATACTAGTTACAAAATTACTTGGTGTGTAACCCCTATATATATCTATCTCTGCATCAAGGACACTTTGTGATTCTTTACTAACCATGTTAACTCCTATACAAGGGGCAACTATTGCTTGCTAAAAACAATCTTCATTTACATTTTTTTTAGAAGAACAATATGAATTATGATTAATAAGATTGCCAGGGATAGAAACACATTGACATTGACTCTCACTTCTTGATACAAACCTGTCTGTTTTATCTGATGCACTATGACAGTGAACTCAAGAAAACAAAAATCCTCTAGTAATCCCATATTTCAGGTTATTTTTAATATCCATCACTGTAGTAAAATCCTGATGTAAAGACTGGGGCTCTTTATCTCTCAACAAGAAGCTCATCTTCCATCCAAAATCACCCAAATAGATAAACAAACAAATCTGATCATCGGGCCTATAGCCTTTTGCAATATCATGCAATGCTTTTGCAAATCTGATGTTGAATGATGAGACTAACTCATCTTCTTGAATTTCAATGTCCATCAATTTTTTCAACACACTACTTGCATTCATTCTTTCGGAAAACTGCTCCATGAAAGCTGAACTCAATTCTTCCCATGAAGAAATATAATTTGCTAGTAAAGAATAAAACCAAACTATGGCATCATCTTTCAAAGTTTTGACCAACAAAGTTATGAAGATATCTTCAAGACAAATATCAAAGTCTACCAACAGATCAGCAAAATCTTGCAAATACTTATATGCTGAATTTGATTGTTTCCCCTTAAACTCTTGTAAATGCTCCCTAACGTGGCTAGGAATCTCATTTGGGAAACCATGAATACCATCAAAACACAATGGATCATACCTTTGTATAGAAAAACCTCTACATGAATCCATTATGGACTGTACCCTTAATGAAATTCTCAGGTTTTATCAAGAATAAATTATGTAGCCATAAGGACACCTAAATCACACATATATCTCCAAAGAAAGAAACCTATATTTTTTAACAAATCTGGAGAGATATGTAGACCCACAATCGAAAAGTCCCTCCTATGGTGACTTCTTCACCCAATAAGGACCATATAAATACAAAACATTAAATGGAAAATACTTGGTAGTATTATAGTTGAAATTGAACTTGTTGACTGGAAACATGGTAGATCTAGAGCCTTCTTTGTAGCTCCATTAGATTCTTTGATTTGTAGAGTCACCACCTCCTTGATGAGGAAAATATTTTACTTGTCTTTGTATCTCCTTCCAATCAACACAAAAATTCACCAGGATTTACACACTGTTTATTAGAGACTACTGATCAAACAAAGAACTCAAAGTCACCACTCACAACTAGGTGAGATGATATAATTTTTTTTGAAAATAATTGACTCTATGATCGCTTAACTAGACACTGGGATGATTCATCCAAGCAAGGAAATATAATCTTAAATTTTTTGTCCTTTATTTATTCCCCAGCAGAGTCACCATTTTGTTGGTTCCATTTTCCCACACTGTCAGATTTACAATTCAACTGACAAATTAATGTCACTGACTCTCAATAACCACTCCAAATTTGACAAGAAAAACAAATAATTAACAAGGACCAAGAGAATGATCCTCCTACACTTTGAGCTTCACATCACTCAGGCGGGTATACCTCATTTGCACATTCATAACTTCTTTTGAAAAGCAACAAACCTACATGTATATGACTATGGAATAGCCTTCAGACTCCTATAGATAACTTATACCCCAATGAATCACCAAGTCTTATGCAATATCCTACTTGCATAAAATGAATTTGAAAACTAGAATGGACTTCTATTACCTCCTATAAAAAATGAAAGGGAAAATGATTTCATTTGATTGAGTTGATGTTTTTGGGTTAAATGGACCCCTGAAATAGCCCAAGTCTCTCATAGACCAGTGCCTTATCCAATGGGAAATAGAGTCAAATAAATCACTACAATAGAGAGTTATGAATAGAGAAAACAATACATTCTAATATGTTGATGCCATACATCAATCATACACCATTGATCATATCTTACTTAGCAATCCACCTATGTACTCAGATATGCAATTACCTATTCAAAGGATTTTAACCCTCCCCTTAGAAGAGACATAGGAACAAGAAATACATTAATCAACATCCACTAAAAGAAAAAATTGAGATACCCTTGATATCCCAACTCATACATATCTAAAAACTAGTCCTAAACTCAGTTATTTCTATGAAAATGACTCTATTGTAGAAACCTTGGAAATATTATAGAAAGATCAAAACACACTTGGTGCTCTAATTAACAAGTTCAAGAACCAAATGGAGACAATCTGATAGTAGTATGAAAACATTGAGATCTTATTCATAAAATAGACTTGTTACAACTTATATTCTATTCTCTAAGCCAGAAAGGAAAGAGGGAACACCCTATATGCAGAGAAGAAGGCAATATATTTACAAGAAGAAACCACTCATGGAACTAGAACTGGAAAAGAAACTAGAACCCCTCTAAATGATCTTGAAAATCCTTATAAAGGATTGCAACAAGCTACAGATCATTTAGGGAAAAATTAGGTCTACAACAACTAGGTACAACAAGAAATGAAAGAATGCAGGAAAATCCTAGAAACCCGGGAAGAATTTGATAAAATATGATGTATAATTGTTTGGTTTTCACATCAAGTCTTACTTCAAATACAATTTGAACCAGTTTCTTGTTGCATGCAAAACCAACTTCAATGCCTGAACCAACTATAACTTGCATGTACATGGCATGGGAATAATTCTGACAATCATCAAACCCTAGCCGCCCGTATTAAATAATAGTCCTTAGCATTCAACCAGCATGGCACCCTAAGAAAATAAAATTAGGCTTGGACGGCCACCCAAATATTCTTCATCATTTCCTTACCTGCAATCATCCTAGAAAAATCAAATCTGATCTACCTTTTTTAATTTATGTCTCACTGTATCAAACCTTGGCATGAAACCCTCATAGACAATTCAAATTCTTGCTTCAATGGTTAACTATTAAAGTTTAAAACACAACTGTTGATCTAATCATTTCTCAGAAGATCAGGCGGCTCTCATAATTCACCACAATATTCAACAAGTCTTCATCATTATTTTAAAACAAGACCACCGATCTTCACTAAAGGAAATGATCCATGGTTGTCGCAACATCACGAAGAATAAAACCTTGTGCATCTCTGCTATGCACAGTTATGACAACTGTCAGATCATGGAAAATCTATGGTGCACTAAAATCCTATAGTAGCTTGGCCCCACCTATCAACAGGGTAAGTCACCACCATTAGATCAAAAATCCAACGGCCGACATTCATTAGTCTTCTGATAGGTCCCACAACATTGACCCATGGCTAGATATGAGATCGAAGTCTGTCGCAAGATCAGGATGAAAAACTATCGATCGCTTTTTCTTTGTCGACATATGACATTCATTAGATCCTATGACATTTAGTGCCTCCTTAATACATGTTGAAACCACTATCCCACTAACAACCTCCATGTCACTATCCTCAACGACCAATCAAAAATAGGCACCTCTGATCTACCTGGCATAGGACCCACCTATAAATCACCATCACATCGAATGGTTGTCGCAAGATCATAAAGGGAATAACATTCCTTTCCATACACATGACAACCATTGATCTTTTGTATCTGATAGGATCCACATCACCATCACTCGCAGTCAATCAAAATTGAACATCTGTGTACACCTCGTAGCAGACCCACTTGGTAGAAGTGTTGCATGGTAAGTAAGATCGACGGTTGTCGAAGCATCACAAAGAACAAGATTAATCTTTGCGAACATGTGGCAACCATTAGATTAAAATTTGATTAAGCCTTTAATCTACGCTAAAAACTTTAGTGAAATTTACCATTAGGACTTAGCGAAATTAACAAAAATCATCGGGGCTTAGACTTATGAAAAAAAAGTATCAGCTTAGGTGGAAAAGAAGTCTAAGAAGTATGGCCCCACCTGATGGTAAAATAAAGTACATGCTTAATAAGGATTCTAAGTGACCCGAAAAAGGTAATGAGGAAATAGATTAAGGGTAGAGCTTCTTGGACTTAGAAAAATTTTCAAAACCCTTTTCATGGATAAAACCTAGTTCCTCAAACCTTGAAATGACTAGATCTCACTGGTTTTTGTACATTAGGCCATGCAATCTTGACTGGAGCTTGGTGACATCAAAAACTATCCCTGGCTAACTTCACAGGCCATGAAACCTGATAGATTTTATTTGTAGATCAAAACAAGTTGCAGCCAAGGAAAGACAATTTTCTCAAGATTTTGCAGGGAATAGACCATTTTCATAGGATTTTGGCTATGACAAGAAAATGGCCTAACAGTGGCTCTGTTTGGGGATGCATGCCTTTTTTAGGCATGACAAGGATTTAAAATTACTGGAGGAAGTAGATGACCCACTAGACAAAAATTGACTGGGAACCTCACAAAAATTGGCAAATGAACTAGGGAAATAGGAAGGGAAACACACAATAGAAAGGAAAACAACTATACAATATTTACAAACAACCTCAAGTTATGATAATGAGAATCAGTACTTACCTCTATCAAAGATACAATTCTCATCTCCATGCATTAGAGGTAAACTGAAACCATTATTTTTGCCAATATGACCAAACATGCTACCATGAATGTTCAACACATCACATGGACAATAACCAGCACCCTCAATGTCAAAAGGCATTTGGAAATTACTGAAATACTGAAGGTACTGATCATTGTATAACATAGAACTATCACACTCCTTAAATAATTTATCCAACTAAGGACAAAAATATCTTGACCCCCCATCATGACTAGAAATATGCTGGCCTCTTTCAAAATATACTTGAATATCAAAAAAGAAATTTTTAAATTCAAATGTTTGTACATCACACAAGTGCTCAAGAAGATTGCTTTGAACTACAACTTGTGGCTTTAGATTCAGCTTATCCTGGGAAACATCATCGTGTTGGATTGTGAATTTCAAAGATTGATGCTCTGCCTAATAACTGATATATCCTAGATGATTAATTTCAAAATATTTTGAGAACAAGGCATCAATAATTTCTATATCCCATTCCTAGAGAAATAAACATACCTCTAGCTAAAGAAAATATGGTGCAAAATTTGAAACCTCTCTCAACTCTTCATAAAATGTTTCAAATTGTGGCATGGACAAATCAGTAAGCAGTCCATTACACATGCCAACATTTTGGCATATGTTTCCTTGACATGAATCACTACTACATGGCATACTACCAGCACTATCAACTTCCCCTTGATAGAAAATTGATCTCACATGATTAAAAAAATTAAGACCACAAATGTCTAGATCAAACAAGTTGACCTCCATTTCTATTTCAAAAGAAAAATGAGCAACCATGGTTTCATATTCAGGCTCATATGAACTTTCATCTATCCTAGGATCAATAGATTCATATGATGAATCAAAGGATGAGAGCATACAAATTGAAACATCAAATTTATCCTCAATGTTAGTTGAAACATAAGAACATGAACCAGATTCCTCACTAAGCTACCTATGAACCATTTCCTTATCTTCAAGCAGATCAGGGTCACTTTGGCTTCAAGAAAATTCTTTCACACTATCAGCACTACTGAAGTCTAATAGAATCTCATCATTTGGGGCTTTATCAACAACTGATGAAAGATCTTCCTCCTCTTCATTTTTAATACTTGACTGCAAAAAATTTGTTTCTACAGCCTCACAACTAGAAAGACTAGTTACAAAATTACTTGGTGTGTAACCCCTGTATATATCTATATCTGCATCAAGGACACTTTGCAATTCTTTACTAACCATGTTAACTCCTATACAAGGGGCAAATATTTCTTTCTAAAAATAATCTTCATTTACATTTTGTTCAAAAACACAATATGAATTATGGTTAGTAAGATCGGCAGGAATAGAAACACTTTGACATTGACTCTCACTTCTTGATACACACCTGTCTATTTTATCTAATGTACTATGACAATGAACTTGAGCAGACAAAAATCCTCTGGTAATCCCATATTTTAGGTTATTTTCAATATCCATCACTGTAGTAAAAGCCTGATGTATAGACTGTGGATCTTTATCTCTCAACAAGAAGCTCATCTTCCTTCCAAAAGCACCCAAATAGATTACCAAACAAATTTGATCATCAGGCTTATAGCCTTTTGGAATATCATGTAATGCTTTTGAAAATCTGATGTTGAATGATGGGACTAACTCATCTTCTTTAATTTCAATGTCCATCAATTTATTCAACACACTGGTTGCATTCATTCTTTCAGAAAATTGCTCCATGAAAGCTAAACTCAATTCTTCCCATGAAGAAATAGAATTTGTTGGTAAAGAATAAAGCCAAACTTTGGAATCATCTTTGAAATTTTGAAACAACAAATTCATGAAGATATCTTCATGAAAAATATCAAAGTCTCCCATCAGATCAACCAAATCCTGCAAATACTTATATGTTGAATCTGATTGTTTCCCCTTAAACTCTTGTAAATGCTCCCTAACAAGGACCATTTAAGGACTTCTTCAATGGTGACTTCTTCACCTAATAAGGACCATGTAAATACAAAATGTTAAATGGAAAATACATGGTAGTATTATAGTTGAAATTTAACTTGTTGACTGGAAATAGGGCAGATCTAGAGCCTTCTTTGTAGCTCCATCAGATTCTTTGATTTGTAGAGTCGCCACCTCTTTGAAGAGGAAACTATTTTAGTTTTCTTTGTATCTCCTTACAATCAACACAAAAATTCACCAAGATTTACACACTGTTTATCAGAGACTACTGATCAAATAGAGAAGTCAAAGTTGCCACTCACAACTAGGTGAGATGATATAACAGTTTTTGAAAATAATTGACTCTATGATCACTTAACTAGACTCTAGGATGATTCATCCAAGCAAGGAAATAGAATCTTAAACTTTTTGTACGTTATTTCTTCCCCAGCAGAGTCGCCATTTTGTTGGTTCCTTCTTTCCACAGTGTCAAATTTATAATTCTATTGACAAATTAATGTCCCTGACTCTCAATAACCATAATAAATCTGACAAGAAAAAGGGTAAATTAATAAGGACCAAGAGAATGATCCACCTATACTTTTAGCTCCACATCACTCAATCAGGTATACCTCATCTGCACATTCATAACTTTTTTTGACAAGTAACAGGCCTGCAGGTATATGACTGTGGAATAGCCTTCAGACTCCTATAGGTAACCTGTACCCCAATGAATCACCAAGTCTTATGCAATATCCTACTTGAATAAAATAAATCTGAAAACTAGAATGGACTTCTATTACCTCCTATCAAACATGAAAGGGAAAATGATTTCCTTTGATTGAGTTGATGTTTTTGGGTTGAATGGACCCCTCAAATAGCCCAAGTCTCTCATAGACCAGTGCCTTATCCAATGGGAAACGGAGTCAAATAAATCACTTCAATAGAGAGTTATGAATAGAGAAAATAATACATTCTAATATATTGATGCCTTACATCAATCATACACCATTGATCAGATCTTACTTAGCAATCCACCTATGTACTCAGATATGCAATCACCTATTCAAAGGATTTTAACTCCGCTTAGAAGAGACCTAGGAACAAGAAATACATTAATTAGCATCCACTGAAAGACAAGTTTGAGATACCCTTGATATCCCAACGCATACACATATGAAAACTAGTCCTAAACTCACTTATTTCTGCAAAAATAACTCTATTGCAGACACCTTGGAAATAGAATAGAAAGATCAAAACATGCTTGGTGGTCTAATAAACAAGTTCAAGAACCAAATGGAGACAATCTAATAGTAGTATAAAAACATTGAGATCTTATTCATAAAATAGAGTCGTGATAACTTATATTCAATTCTACAAGACAGAAAGGAAAGAGGGAAAACCCTATATGCAGAGAAGAAGGCAATATATTTACAAGAAGAAACCACTCATGGAACCAAAACTAGAAAATAAACTAGAACCCCTCTAAATGATCTTGAAAATCCTTATAAAGGATTGCAACAAGCTACGGATCATTTAGGGAAAAATTAGTTCTACAACAACTAGGTACAAAAAGAAATGAAAGAATGCAGGAAAAGCCTAGAAACCTGGGAAGAATCAAATAAAATTTGATTTACAATTATTTGGTTTTGACATCAAGGCTTATTTCAAATACAATTTGAACTGGTTTCTTATTGCAGGAAAAACCAACTAAAACTTGTGTGTAAATGGCATGGAAACAATTCTGACAATCATCAAACCCTAGCCTCCCTTGTCAAATAAAAATCCTTAGCATTCAATCAACATGGCACCCCATGAAAACAAAATTAGGCCAAGTCAGCCACCCAAATCTTCTTCATCATTTCCTTACCCGCAACCATCTTGGAAAAATAAAATCTGATCTACCTTTTGTCATTTCTGGCTCACTGTATCAAACCTCAACAAGAAACCCTAGCAAAGAATTCAAATAATGGCTTCAATGGTTAATTGACAAATTTTAAAACATGGTTACTGATATCATCTTTTCCTATCAGATTGGGCGGTTCTCATAATTCACCACAATAGTCAAAAAGTCTTTATCAATCTTTTAAAACATAACCGTCGATCTTCACTAAAAGAAAGGATCAATGGCTATCACAACATCATGAAGAATAAAACCTCATGCATCTCTACTATGAGAAGTTATGACAACCGACAAATCATGGAAAATCTATAGTGCACTAAAATCCTACAGTATCTCAACCCCACCTAACAATAGGGTAAGACACCACCATTAGATCAAAAATCCAGTGGCTGACATTCATTATTCTTCTATCAAGTCCCACAGCACTGACCCAGGGCTGGATATGAGATCCAATGCTGTCGCAAGATCGTGATGAGAAACTGTTGGTCAATTTTTCTTTGTGAACATATGATAGTTGTCAGATTTTGTGACATCTGGCACCTCCTTAATACATGTTGAAACCACTATCCCATTGACAACCTCCACGTCACTATCCTCTGCGACCAATCAAAAATAGGCACCTCGGATCTATCTAGCACAGGACCCAGCTGTAAATCACCATCACATCAGATGGTTGTATTAAGATCGCAAAGGGAAAATCCTTCCTTTCCAAACACACAACAACTATTGATCTTTTGTATCTGATAGGATCCACATCACCATCACTTGCGGTCAATCAAAATTGAACATTTGTGCACACTTAGTAGCGAACCCACTTGACAAAATCACTGCATGGTAAGTAAGATCGACGATTGTCACAACATCGCAAAGAACAAGATTAAGCTTTGTGGATGTGTGACAAGCATTAGATTAAAAGGTGATTAAGCCTTTAATCTATGTCGAAAACTTTAGTGAAATGTACCATTAGGACTTAGGGAAATTAACAAAAATCATCAGGGTTAGACTTAAGAAAATAAAGGATCGGCTTAGGTGGAAAAGAAGTTTTAAGAAGTATGGCCCTGCTCAATGGTAAAATAAAGCACATGAATTATAAGGATTCTAAGTGACCCGAAAAGGGTAATGAGGAAATAGATTAAGGGTAGGGTTTCTTAGACTTAGACAATTTTTCAAAACCCTTTGCATGGATAAACCCTAGTTCCTCAAACCTTGAAATGACTGGATCTCACTGGTTTTTACACATTAGGCCATGTGATCTTGACTAGAGCTTGGTGACATCAAAAACTATCCCTGGATAACTTCACAGGCCATGAAACCTGATATTTTTTCTTCACAGATCAAAACAAGTTGCAGCTAGGGCAAGACAATTTTCTCAAGATTTTGTAGGGAATAGACCACTTTCATAGGATTTTGGCTATGACAGGAAAATGGCCTAACAAATGGGAAGGCAACATGAAAAGTGAAAGAGGTATTCATATCATCATGGTTGAACTAGTGATGGTTGTACTAATTTTAGGTTTCCAAACTACTCAATGATGAATATAAGCTCCTAATTAGTGAATAGTGATAGCTAGCTGCATCCATCCTAGATTAAATGCATTTAACTTGTTTGTCTTTCCTAGCTCAAAATTGGATTTTGGAAAAGAGAAAATAAAGGGGGTGGAGTTAATCAAAAATAAAAAATCAAACGTTCAACAAAAACTATATGTGATAGAGTGTGTTGGAAATCAAAACCAAAAACAAAGGTGCTTGCATTAGATCAATTGCATTTTAAAATTAGGTTACATTTAGATTCATCTCATTATTTTTAATCTTGCATACCATTTAGTTGCATTAGGTTGCATTCATTTTAATTCACATCCTTTAGTTAAATTCATTACATTAGGTTGCATTCATTTTAAATCAAATCATTGAATTATCATTATAGTTCATATCATTAAACTCATTAAATTACATTGCATTAGTTTGCATTCATGTTAGTTCATTCCATTTAGCCACATTCATTATCATTATAACTCATATCCTTAAGGTCAATTAATATTGCATTGCATTAGTTTCCATTCTCATCTTTTAGTTACATTAAATTCATTCTAAACATTTCATTTAATGTCATCTCATTGATACATTCCATTTTTCATATAGGTACATCCATCAAGGTTCATTACATTTAAACATTGAATTATATTAAAAAATAAGTGTATGAGGTCATTGCATCATCATCATTAATTCATATATCATTTATCATTACATTGATCATTAGTAATTAAATCATCAAAATCCAGGAACTGCATCATATAAGCACATCCATTACATTTACATCTCAAGTGCATCCATCGCATTACATTGCATCCATCCATAACATCATATAAATACATCCATAAACATAATCACAGAGCATTAATCATTAAACCAGTAAATAAACATCACCATATATCATAAACATTAAATCATGTGTCACATGTATCCATCTACTCTATGTCATAAATAAGATATTCTCATAATTAGACACATGCATTCATGTCATAAAGTACATTTGAAAAAGCATAAAAATAAAGCATGTAGAAAGAGAATCATGTAGATCTACATATCTTAAAGCACTTGTAAAATAAGTCCAACACATGATGACATCATATAAATTAAATCTATCAATGAATATCAGAGTTTGTGGTATCATCAAAGTCCATCAGCATATGAATATCAAAGTCCATCAAGCATAACAAGTATCGATCATAAATAAACATCATCTGATAAAATAATATGAGTCCAATGTCTTGATATAAAAAATAATCATCATAATGTACATCAAAAGAATGGCTCAATTATATAAGCATCAATTGCCAGAACCACCAGCACCATCAAGACCAGGGCCACTATCAGGATCTTGACTTGAGCTCACCTGTAGCTCGTGCTAACTCATAGCATCCATAAATGTCTGCATCATACTACCCAATCGATTAACCTACTACCTAATCTTTGAAATCTCATACTGTAAAGACCAAATATCAGAAACTGATGCTAGAGCCTCTACTAAAGGAACTTGAGTAGGTGGAGCCTATGGAGGAGCCTGTGGTGGAGCCATATAAGAAGATGGAAGCTAAGCAGAAGAAGATGGCATAGAAGAAGAAGATGGCATGGAAGAAGAAGATGGAATCTATGAAGGAAAAGGACCCTATGGAGGAGGAGGTGTTAGCAGTCTGTGTTCCTAATCCATAAGAATATGTGCCACAACCTATGCATCGACTAACCTATACACCCACACTCTATGGTGACCCCATCTGGCTAGTCTATCAAACCCAACTTGATGGAGTTCTCTAAAAGGACCACCCCTCACCCTCACCTGCCAACCCGTCATCTGCACATCACCTCTAACAGGAATAGGAGAAGTAAAAATAATAGGAATAAAATATCTCTCTCCTCATCTCACCTAACCTGCCCATCATCCCCGATGACCCCATCTCCTACCACCACCATCATCACCTAACTCCTCCTCAACCTAGGGCACTGGCTTGACCAGATCTGTGAATCTAGGAAATAGGTTATGAATGAACCACTGTGCATAATCATCGGTCATGTCGGCATCAACAATATGATCTATCATATCCCATGCAAGGTGGGGTAGTTATAGTACCTCATCCCACACTATCCTATAATCAATCTAAGGACCCCACAGGGATCTCTCAACCTATACCCAAGCATAAAGGGCTAGCCCCTGAAGCATCTCCTGTATCTGGCCAAACTTGCGTAAAACTCTGAGAAAGTAGAATTGCTCTATAATCAAGCACATCATCCCTATTATCCATCAAGGCATGCACATATATGTTAGCTCTACTGCATCCTTTGGCCATAACTCACAACCGATGTATGCTTTCCAGACCACCTGATCAATATCATCAATGATATGATGCCAATAATCTAACTTTCCCAAGTGGGTCTGCACAACCATCCCCTTGTACATCCAAGAAAAAGGCCATCCTAGATCTGATGATGAACAAAAATAGGACTAGTAACAGGAATATGCTCCCAGGTCCATAACTATAGTAAAACTTCTCCAGTAGAGAGAGTATCCCCGTGATGATAAACAACATCATGTAGCTCATGGTACAATGGAGCTAACACATAGGAACCCAAATCAAACCTATGAGGATGTACAATCATATCCTTGAGAATTTGGCCCCAACCAATAGAAAAATTATGACCCCACCGATCAGGAACCAAGAAGCCACCAACAAGTGCATTGAGAACAATAGGAAGCACGGGGAAAGAAGGAAATTGAGCCCACTGAATTCTCTCAACTTTGATAGTAGGATCTACAAATAGATGTCTTCATATAGTCCCATCATAGACCTAATCATAATAAATGAGCTCCCCATGCGTAGGGATCGACAGCAACTAATACACATCCTCAGGAGTGATCATCATCTCTCCCATCGACAAGTGAAAAGTATTATGGTCAGAGTGCCAATGCTCTGCCACAATGGTAAGAAGATCTTGATTCATGCAAAATTGTGGGAGAGAAAGAAGGAAAGATAACCCACATCGGCCTATGACTTGATGCTTCAGTCTACTGAAATCATCAATCATACCAAACGGAAAAGGATACAAGCCTCGAACACTGAGCTTCTTAAGCTCGGCCTGCAAAAGAAAGTTAAACACATCAAATATCAAAATCATCACATATTGGATCATTTTAAGTAAATCAAACCTAATCAAACCATAATCAATTATCCTGATTCTATTCAAAGAGGATGGAAAATTTATCATCATCCATCATCTAAATCAATATTGGCCATCAAACATTCAATACCATATGAATTGAAATGACATCATATGACTCGCTATCAATAGGACTCCAAAGCCTAAAACAATTGATTGATTGATGACATCAAACAAATCAGAAAACTGACTCAAAGGCTCGCAAATTTAACCAAATAGGGTATACACACTATTTCAATACTTAACAGTGTTGAAAATCAAACATGCAACTTAAAATATCATACATGCTACAAAAAAGTGTATGCGCTACAAAAATTAGTACGCACTGCAGGAAACCCCTATATGCGCTACTAAAAATATTAAAAGTGCAATCAAAAGTGAAAGCACTACAGAAAAGGGAAAACATGAAACGTGCCCTAGTTCTAGCATTTGTAAGCGCTACTAAGAGGTTTAGATGTGCTGTAAAAAATTGTGGATGCGTAGTGCGATGGGTGTACGCGCTATTAAAAGGATTGTACATGCTATTAAATTTAAATAAATAAAAAAAATTCAAATTTAAATCCATAAATTGAAAAAAAGAGGTTGTCGGGGTACATACCGGAGGTCTGTATCTAGGTGGACATTGATATTGGTGGCCTCTCTCGAACCTATGCTCTTGAATCGAGATCACCATCATAGAAAGCTCAAAAGGGGGTCAAAGTGAAAATTCAAAAGAGAAGGTAAAAATAAATAGTAAAAAGACCTTTTACCCCTTTATATAGCCCATTTTGACCTAAAAGAGACATTTTTTACCAGAAAATGACCAATGACCCAAATATTTCTCCTATTCAACCAAATCAAGGGTATTTGTCACCCCATCATCACAAACACATTATCAGAAATGAAATTGAAATTCATTATTAATTGAACTTTTTCAAATGCTAATTGATAAAAAATACAATATCCTTCTCCAAGATCAAATTTCATTTCATTTCAGAGGGAGCATACACTTGAACAATCAAGACCAACATCGTAATCATCGAATCAGGAGCATGAAATCAAATCAAAGCTTAATCTTTCATCAAAAAATTGTTTGCTTATCAATCAAGTGGGGCATCTAACATCAAATCAAATCAAATCAGACATCATATCAACAACCTATCATCAAAATGACCATCAAGGACTGCAAATCAATTAGAACGGTATCAGCTTTATCATCAAGATCTACATCTTTTGTCAAATATTGAATCGAACATCAATCTAATCAGGACTTCACATCAAAACAATCAGGACATTCTTTGAACTGATATGCTTTGCACATCGATTCAAAGAGGGGCATTTGTAATCACTTGAAAATGGAAAAGATTAATTCAAGTGAGCAACTAAGGCAAAATCAAAGAAATCAAATCAAATCAAGCTAAAATCAAAGCACAATTGCAATCAAGCCATAATCCAAATTTAATTGAAAATCAAAAGCAGATAAATCAATTTACATCTAATAAATCATTAAATTATGCAATTAATCTAATTAATTGTATAGTTCAATTTAAATCAAATCAACCCATTTAAGGGGTACACATGGCTAAACAAATTAAATAAATTCAATTAATAAATCATAATTTTCCCTCAACATCACATGGGGGGAAAATGCCTCAACCAATAAGATTTAAGAATCAAGCTCACATGGATCAAGCTCAAAATGAATCTCCATCACACATAAGGTGAGAGCATCTTGGCCACCCATTTTGTCTCTTTGTCCCAAGCTTTGAAAATCTATTTAAATTGTCTCCAAAGGTGGAACCATGTACCTTAACCTAAACTCAATTATGATCAACTCAACTCCACCCCCTACCCTTGCCAAAATCTATAAAAGCAAGGCATAATTGAAGAACAAATCATCCACAAATCTGAGAATAGCATCAAACCTATTGCAATTTTGAGCTAGAAAGGAAAATTTAGTTCTAATTAAGGCTTAATTCAGTTTGGAATTGAAATTTTAGTTTGTTTATCATTCAATTCTCATTTTAGAGCTATCACTAATGGAAGCTTGTTGAGAGCTTTGCATTATAAAATCTAAATAGAGGTCCATAGAGTGTTTAATTGTCATTTATTTGCTTAAATAACTTACTCTTTGTGGTAATTTAGTTATTATTTTCATTAATTTGCAATACTAACCCTATGAAGGTGCTTTCCATAGCACACACATATAATTTTATAGATTTTGTGAATCAAAAAATACAGTCAAGCATGCTCTTTCAATGAGGCTATAGTTCAACTCATATTTGACCAAGGTCCTACTAATGTAGTAAATTGCCTTTTCTTTTCCATTTTCATCTTTTTGAGATAATAATATACCTAAAGCATACTTTTTTTTGAAATATATAATAGTAAAGGCTTTCCTCTTATTGGTGGCATCAATATAGGAAAATTCATAAGATACTTCTTGAGAATTGCAAAGGCTTTTTCACATTAATCATCCCACTTGAGTATAATGTCCTTCTAAAGGAGTTGAATAAATGAATGATATTTTCAGCTAATTGAGAAATGATTCTTCTTATGGAGTCATCCTTGAAGTGATCTCATTTGGCTTATGTTTCTTTGTTCCCCCATTCTATTATTTCTTTGACTTTTGCTGGATCTATCTTAATACCTTTTGTTGATACTATGTATCCTAGTAACTTGTCGAATTATACACCAAATGCACACTTTTTAGGGTTCAACCTTACTTTGAATTGCTCAAGCCTTGTAAATATCTTTTCTATAATTGGCATGTGATATTTTCTTGAATGAGATATAGCCAAGATATCATCAACATAAGCTCCTAGGAACTTTTGCATCATGTCGTGGAATATGGTAGTCATGGATCTTTAATATGTTGCTCTGATATTTTTGAGATAGAAGGGTGTCACATTCCAACAAAAGGTTCCCAAAACACATGTAAAAGAAGTCTTGTCTCTATCCTTGGGATAAATATTGGTTTTATTATAGCCACTAAATCCATCAATGAGAGAAAACATAGAATGGCCTTTCGTCAAATCTACTATTGCATCAATGTTTGGCAGTGGAAAATCATCTTTATGGCATGCTAGATTGAGATCCCTAAAGTCCGTGCATACTTTGATTGATTTGGAAGGTTTTGAAGTTGATACAATGTTGGAAATCCACTCAGCATAATCAATATCTCTAATGAAACCAACTTTCAATAGCTTCTCCAATTCATTTTTTACTACTAATGCAATGTGTGAATGCATTTTCTAACTTTATTCATTCCTTCAGTCCCTTCCCTTTCATTATGTTAGATTGGTTTAGCTCCTATCTTAATATTCAAATGATGCATAATGATATTTGGATCCAAACCTGGTATATCCATATAGAAACATACAAAATTTACTTGTTTGTCTTTGAAAAATACAATAAATTATTCTTTTTCTTATGATGTTAATGATATTTCAAGGTTAATGATCTTTGGCTCTAATTATGTACCAATATTGACTTTTTTATGGGTTCAATCAAAATAGAAGATATTTCCTCATAGTGCTATGGTAAAGTGTCCAATATCTCTTCCTTAGGTGCCATAGTTGGTTTTTCACCTTCAAAAACATCTTTTATTTTTACTTTTTCTTGGTTTAGCAATGTCACATTGTGGTTTTCACCACTAGACCTTTTGATTTTTTCTTCATTATTTTATTTTATTTTGTGACTAAGAGATTTAACACTTTCCCCCCTTATTTCTCCTTGATATATTTCATTTGTGAAAGAGGTTTCAACCACATTTAGGTATAAGGTCAATGAATTATCATTTGGAAATAAGGGCATGTTGTTTGGCTCAAATAAATTCAAATCAATTAGCTTCAAATGCATAAGGTATAAGGAATCATTGGATAGGATCCAATTTATAGCATTCAAGGACATGACTTTGTTTGAGGGTTTTTACATTGTATCACTTAAGTTGATATGTTCTTGCTTGAGGTATTCCATAGAAATTGGATCAAAATTCTCCTCACTCGAGTCCTCTTGGGTTTCTTGAGGATAAAAATATTGTGGATTAAACCTAACATTATATTTCCCTATTTCTAGTGATATATATGAATCTTCATTTGTTCTCGGTAACCATGAAGGTATATAGGGCTCTCCCTCCATTGAGACCCACTTGATTCTTGTCTTGGGCCAAGTTCTTGATTAGAATTCAACCCTTTATTTGAACTTGAAGCTTGATTTGAACTTGACTCTTAATTATAATTTTCTCATTTTCTTAAACAAGATATAGGTGCATAGGTATGAATTATATCCACTTCTTTGACCTAGCAAAATCCTTTGGACAAAGATTTTCATTCCCATTCATTATAATCTTCATCACTTTATGAATTTAATTGTAAAATTTATTCATAAAATTGTGGATGAATATTTTTAGTATATCCCTCTTCTAAGTACCCTAGCCCTTATTTTTCTTTACTATCTCTCCAAATCATTTCTACTGGTTCCAGCAAACCTTCATTTTTCCTTCCCAAGGTTCTCCTTCCTTTATAACCCATATTTTGTATGATTTGATATCCTTTACAATATTGGTGTGTTGGGATGTTGATATTTTGAACCCTTCCTTCAGTTGATATTTGGTTTGAACTTAATGCTTCTTCCTCTTTATAAAGCCATTTTAAGATCTCATTATCATCTTCTTTCATGGGTGAAGAAGTATTAGCTCTTGATGAACTACAACTGATTGAATATCTGAGATGAACTAAAGAACTGTGATTAGAGATCACCAAGTAATGAAATAATATGTAAGATGATTAAAAGATGAAGAACAAAGATATCTACATGAGGAAAAGATGAATATGACAGAGAAGGAAAAGGTAAACATTGGGTAACTTATTTGATGAGGCTATGACTATATATTGTTGACTTGATCATGTTTCATTAATCTCTCTTGAAGTTGAGATTCAAAATTCAACTAGTCAATGTGGTCGATAATTGAAGTTTTATGTATACACTGAGCTAGTGCAGTGTATACCGAGTGACAGTATTAACCAAGCTAGTCTAACTAGTTATCACCGACACATTTTTATATTAACCGAGTATGGATGAAAACATTAAATACTAAGGTTAGCCGACTGAATATGATGAGCTGGATATTGTTATGATTTTGAGGTTAAGGATGAAGTTTCTTATGAGATCCACGACTGAAAAAATTTGAAGATGATCTAAAGAATGAGACTGAAACATGTTATGAACACATCTACTGAGGAAGGTTTAAGTGGAAAAAATGGATGTAGGGGATTAAGCAGCAAAATCTAATGGTTGAAAAGAAAACATTTTACCTATCTATATAAGAGACACGAGTTTCATTGTTGAAACTATGCCAAAAGAAGGAGACTATAGAGAATTTGTGTGAATATTATTTCATGCATGCCTGATCAAACTGGTTATTGAAGAATCGAGCTACAGAGTTTTATAGAGCATCAAAGAACAATTTACCAAGTGAAATTAAGTTGAGATATTGAAGGAAGTGAATTTTTTAACGATCAGAGGATTATTTCTAAGGGTTTAGCATAGATCTGAATATCTACAATTGAGTTGTAATTAAATTAGATCATTACTATATCAGTTTAACCATTGATTTAGAAAATATCTTAACCCAGTGGACTCGACAGTCTTATGTTCTACCCTATGACATTCTATTGAATGTAAAGTGTTATCTTGTTGACCCCATAGTGAATGCTAGTCAAAAGTTAACAGTTAGTGTTAAATCCTCTAACAAGGTCACACTTAATAGTGTGTATTGTAACCTTTAACAAGGTTGGCTCTTTAGCAAGCTCACTTCAGAAGAGTGAAATATTTTGGGTTACCAGTCTCAAGTGGTTTTTCCCTTAACAAGATTTCCATGTTAAATAATTGTGTTACGTGTTTCTTGTTATGATTGTTTTTCTATCATAATTTACATACTACATAATTGATTTATTTAGTAATCACATTTGGATATTCACTGGTAATCGGTAAAGTAAGCAGACAAATTGAAATTATATGTTACCAAGCTGCATACTTTGGTTAAATTGTTTTGTGAGGTACATCTTTGTATTTGGAACTATAGAATAACTATCTAACTGATTTGTCCCCCCCCCCCCACCCCCCCCTCAGTTATTCTAACAATTGGTATCAGAGCTATATTGGTTGCTTAGAAGAAAGTTTTAAGGACTTGAGTAGAATGATCACAAGATGTATAAGAGGGAAGTGCCAAAGCTGAACAAGGGAAACATTACTACATCACAAAGCCGAATGAGACTTCACAAATCTATAATTGGAGATTCTGCAATATCTTTAATGGAAAATGGCTACTTACAACTGAATGTTGGACCTTTAACTCATGATCAATTGAAAGACCAATGTGAACACAACATGACTATGATAGAGATTGTTACTGCTCTATCAGATGATGAAGTTGAGGATGTCAAAGGTTGCACTATAGTGAAGAAAATGTGGGATAAACTCACTCTAGTTCATGGTGGTGATGTGAATGTGATGAGAGCCAGAGCTAAAATCTTGAGAGGCTATTTTGATGACATGAAGATGAAGGAAGGAGAGAACATCACACAATACTCAAACTGAGTTATAGAGGTAGTCAATGCTATCCTAGGAGCTGGAGGAATTATTGATGAAGAAGAAACTATGATAAGTAAGATATTGAGAACTTTGTTTCCTGTCTATGTAATCATAATATCTTTTATTCATGAAATGAGGTCTGCACCTAATAGCACTCTTACTCTTGATAGTATGATTGTAAAGTTAACAACTTTTGAGTTGAATAGCTTTGATAATAGTGTTATACCAAGTGTTGAATATTCATTTATGTCAACTCTTAAGACTGCTAAATCTAGCATTAAGCATAATATAAAGAATGAAAGTGATAGTAACATTGATGATGAGCTTGATGAACTTGAAGCTCTAATGGCCCGAAGACTACAGAAAGGTAAAGGAAGATATAAGGGAAATTTACCTTTAGCTTGTTTTAATTGTAAAGAAGTTAGTTATATTGTTGTTAGGTGTCCTAACAGGAAAGAAGAAGATAAAGACTGAGCTAGTGATGGAAAATTTGGTAGAAGGAATAACAACTGGAATAATACAGGAAACTGACAATACAATAGAGACAACTAAGATCATAGAGACAAAGGTAAGAAGGCATGTTACCTTGTCTATGATGATGATGACATTGACATGGATGATGATGTTGAGGTAGTATTTGTTGCAATGAAAGATGATTTAGAAGAAGAGGAAAGGTATGTAGAAATATAAATTATCTCTAAAGTTAATAAAAATGACACTTGGATCATAGATAGTGGTTTTACACATTACATGACTGGTGATGAAGATAAGTTTGAACATCTTGAACATTATAATGGAGGATCAATAAAAATTGGAAATGATACACCATGTATGGTAAAAGGAAAAGGATCAATCTTGCTGAATGATAGAATTAGATGTGATAATGCATACTGGGTAAAAGGACTTAACTAAAATTCTTTGAGTGTAGCACAACTAAATAACTTAGATCAGCAAGTTGCATTTGAGAGCAAGAAGGTGAAAATATATGATGAAAATGGAACACTTGTTGGCACTGGAGGACAATCAAAAGGTAATTTATTTTATCTTGACAATGCTGAGACTTCTTATTTATTGGTAAAAAATGAAGATGAATGGTTATGGAATAAGAGGTTATTTCATGTAAATTTTGATAACATGATTAAGATCAATAGAAAGAGAAAAGTTAGGGGATTGCCTAAACTTACAAAACCTGATCATGTTATGTGACATCAATGTCAGAAAGGAAAGATGACCAAATCTAGTTTTAAAAGTAAGGAATATTTGGAGAAAAGCCCCAAAATATATCCAAACATTCAATTAGAGGTCCACAATACCCCTACTCCCATACAATCAAGGGCTCTGACAAGGAGTTCCCAAAACCCACAATGACAAGATTTGGTCTTCTATCCAATCTTCTACACCTATAAGGCACCAAACTAACATAACTTAGAATTGGTTAATATAGGGATGTAATAGGTCTCTAAAAATTCTCAACATCCATATTGGATGCAATGAAACACCAATCCCACACCAATTCAACACTGAGACACAATTTGGTCACCAAAGCCTATATAGGGCTACAAGGAGAAATCCTAAATTTTTTAAGGAAACCTACTTGGAAGTCCACCAAAGAAAGTCTTAACCACCCTCAAATACTTCAATTTATCTACCAAAAACACCCTCCAAGTTAGGGATTTTGATCAATCCCCCAATTCCTAATGTACTCAATTCTCTCCTAGGCCTAATAGGGCTAATAGGTCACTTTAACAAAGGAAGTGCCTCAAATTCAAATCAATTTCTAGTAAAACCAATTGGACCATTTGTGGGATCATACCAAATGACCAAATCCAAGGATTTGGGTCTTCATTCCACCCTTGGTCCAAGTTGTGCATTCAAAACCATAATTTTGGATAGTCACATCTAGATGCCTATCTAGAGGTTTTAGTCATTTCTCTCTCAATCGATGGATTCCTAATCTGAGACCCCAAAAATATTATATTACATCCTCCCTCCTTTTTTTCCATCAAGAATCATATTTTTTCCATGGTGGAATCTCCTGGAAAGAGGAAATTAGTATCGAAACCCTAGGTAGGGCCTTGTTGTGACCAGTGGACACTCAAAATGAGATTTCTTTCATTCTAGATAGTTTCAAGACTTCAAATCAATTAAAAAATTATCATATTCCATAGGTCCAACTTCTAGACTCCTTCAATGGTACATGTGAAACCATACAGATCCGTACACCTTAGAAACATAGTCAAATTCTCAAGAAACCAATGAAATTTTATTAAAATCAAGTATGAAATCTTCTCCAATCATTTATCTAACACTAAATTAAGGTTTTTAAACCATATTATACAATCTCCAATTGGTTCCAACTAACTGAGGTGGTTGTGAATGTTGGGATTCAAATTTTACATCTTTTTCAAAAGTTGCACTATTCAACATTGACAACATTGACAACTTTTGCAAAAGTTGTCAATTGTCAATCAATCTCACTAATCTCTAATCCTAGACTCCACCTAGGACCTTAGAGAGGTTAAATAAACCATTTCAACCTTCCTTAGGCCACCTAGACTACTTCTAGCCCTTCTTAAGGAAAATTTGTCCAAAGTGGCTAAGATAGACAACTAGGTTTATAACAACACCCATTGTCACCTTACCTTACAAAGTAGGACTTAATATTAACATTGGATTCAAGATCCAATCAGTAACCTAACCCCTTGTATTTGGATCCATTTATGTGCTTGCAATGGATATATTTGAGGGTGATCCTACACCATACTCTCAGGGTGCATTGATCTCAAGTCCTCTTGAGATGAGGTCTTGTAAAGTTGAGCCATGCTTCTGAATCTCCATCTCATCCATCCATACTGATTCTTCTTTAGGACTGCCCTGCCACTTGACCAAGTATTTTTTGTAAACATTCTTCCTAGTTCTTTTCATGATATTTGTATCCAAGATCCTTTCAAGCTTCTTTGGTTCATGAGGGGGTATCCCCGCAACATCTTCAAGTTCTTCCACCTGTACTTCAGATCCTACATTCATATCACCTTTTTAGGGGGTTAGATCACAAATATTAAATATAAGAGAGATACCAAGGTGTGAGGGTAACTCTATTTCATACACATTCAACCCATGCTTTTTAAAAACTAGACAGGGTCCTACTTTCTTCATAGGTAGTTTAGTATTCTTTCCCTTAGGCAATCTTTCCTTCTTCAAGTATTCCCACACCAAGTCTCCAACCTACAACTGGACATCCCTCCCATGCTTGTCTTTGGCTTTTTTATGCTTCTCTGCACTTTTCTCAAGTGTCGACCTGATTGAGTCATGTATCTCCTTCATTCTCTCTGCAAACTCTTCTCCATAAGCACTGACTGGAGTGTTTGGTGGGAGTTCTCTGAGTTCCAAGATGCCTCTTGGACTTTTCCCATACACAATCTGAAAGGGGCTTTTCCCTATACTCCTATTGACCGAGTCATTGAAGGAAAACTCTGCCTTTGGTAGGACTAAATCCCACTTATCTCCATATTGCTTTATCAGACACCTAAGTAGATTTCCAAGTGACTTGTTGACAAAATCTCTCTGCTCATCCATTTGTCGATGATAGGAAGAGCTAAAACTCAATTTAGTCCCTAACCTCTTCTACAAGGTCCTCCAAAAGTGACCAATAAACTTCACATCCCCGTCTGACAATATTGTTTGAGGTAAGCCATGTGTAATCACTGAAAAATAGACAACTACAATTAAGTAACAAATCAAAGCAAATCAAAGCAAATCAAAGAGAATCAAGGACAAAATCAAAGCAATTGAATCACAATGCACATTTAGCCAATCAAAATTAAAATCAAGCTTTAATTCAAGATGAATCAAAATCAAGAGCATTTTAATCAAGTGAAATCAAATCAAAGTACAATTATTTCTAGTAATTGTATAGTTTGAAATAAATCAAATTCAACCAATTCAAGGGGTACATGGATAAACAAATGAATTTAAATCAATTAATAAATCCTAATTTCTGTCAACAACCCAAAAATGGAGGAAATTCAATCAACCAATAGGATTTGAGAAAATGCATTTACATGGATCAAGCCAAATTCAATCCCAATCACTCAAAGTGAAAGAGCATCTTGTCGACTTGTCCCAAGCTTTGAGGACACAATATTTAAATTATCTTCAAAGGGTGGAACCAAAAACTCAACTCAAGCTTAATCATGATCAACACAACTACACCCCCTACCACTGGGAAAATCTATAAAAGGAAGGCTAAAATCAATCATAATCAATAACCACACATCTTAGAATTGCATCAAACCTCTTGCATTTTATAGCTAGAAAGGCATTTTAAGAGCTTAATTAGCATTCAATTTGATCTAATTGTTAGCTTTAGCTTAATCTTTATCATTTCTCATTCTAGGACTATCATTAATGGTAGCTTGTTGAGAGCTTCTATTAACACTCTTAGATAGAGAGCCATAGGATGCTCAATTGATCTTAAATTTGCTAAATAGTTGCTATAATTGTGGTTTATTTAGTTTCTATTTCATTTATTGTCAATACTAATCCTATGAAGGTACAAAATCTTGTACACACCTATTGGAAACTAAATTGAAACAATTGTCATATTGTCATTGATGTCAAACCTTAATTGGTAAGATTGTTGCTACTTAGGAAAGTACTATATCTATTTGAGTTTTACTAAGGGGCTAAGCAAGGTTGGTAACAATAGCACCTAAGGGAAAGGTTGAGTTATCTTGATACTACAAAGTGTACTTGACTATGTTGCACTATGATGAGATAATGTATTGTTTATCTTAGTAAGACTGAAGACTAAACTGGTAGGCTTAACTGAGCAAAGAATGGAAAAATCATGTTTATGCTGAGTAATGTTAGTGTCGACCGTGTTAGTATATGCTAAGAAAAATTATAGTGTCGACCGAGCACCAATAAATTGTCGAGGAAGACAGTGCAAGCCGAGGAGATAGTTTTAGTATTGACCGAGCATTCTACATGAAGACTAAGTGAACAATCACAGTATTGACCGAGCATCAGCAATTTTACATTTGAAGATAATTTAATTTTGGAGCCGACATTATTGAATTCTTGGATTATGTAAAACGTGTTGACTTTATTTATTGATTGTTTGGAAGCATTAAATGCATTGTAAAATGTTTTATTGTAAATCTTTAAGAGATTTGAGATGATTCTAGAAAAGGAGCCGAAGAACATAAAGCAGGTAGATTCAATGAATCTGACCTAACCCTAAGATCTATGAATGAGATTGAGTGGAAAAAGATGAGTTAACCTAATTGAGAAAAATATAAGGGAACCTAAACATTGTGATATGTGATGTACATGGTGAACAGAGAGTGCTGGAAGAAGAAAAGTTTGATTGACTAAATAAGTAGAAAAGGCTGAAGGAGAATGGTGGTGATTGCTTGAAAAAAAGTTCTGAGCAAATCAGAGATGGAAATGGCAAAGTTTCAAAGTCAGTAAACTAGCATTAGTTTATGGAATCAGATCTGATATTTGCAAAGTGAGTTGTATATTTTTCAGATAATACTGATGCTACTTTCTAACCATTGTAACAGTCAAAATCCTTTTAATAGAGGTTGACCTAATAGTCATACATTAAATCCTTTGAACAAGGTTGACCTAACAGTCATATGTTAAATCCTTTGAACAAGGTTGCATTCTAATGGAGTGTATGTAAGTCCTATGACTAGGCTCACTTTTAACATGGTGATTGAAATCCTTTAACCGGGTCACATTTGACAGTGTGTATTGTAACCTTTGACAGGGTTGGCTTTTTACCAAGCTCACTTTAGAAGAGTGAAAATAATAGTAGCATGTTACAAAGTGGTTTTTCCCAAATTGGGTTTCCACTATAAAACCTGGTGTTTATACTTGTGTGAATGTTTAGATCTAAACATTGCTATGTTTTACAAGTTAAGTTACAGCTAGGTAGTGGACTGCATTAATAGATGTTTCTATTATTGAATCAGTGATGACCAAGTTTGTTTTGGTTTTGGATCTAATTTAAGGATAAGTTTATGAGATTGTTTTATACATCAGGACCTAAGAACAACTGATTCACCCCCCCTCTCTATTTTTCTAAATCATATTAACAACACGATGAATCCTCACAATTTCTTTGAAGAATAAATTAGAAATTCATGATGCATCATTGGTACTTTTACAAGGGATAAAGTGGGCCATTTTACTAAACCTATCCGCTACAACATAAATGCTATCATATTCCTTTTGTGTCCTAGGTAATCCCATCACAAAGTCCATGCTACAATTCTACCAAGGCCCTGTAGGAATAGGTAGGGGTTGGTATAACCCTGCATTAGTAGATGCACCCTTGGCACTCTGACATATTGTACATGTCTCCACAACCTTCCTCATTTCATTCTAAAGCTTAGGCCAATAATAAAACCTTCTCACCTTTCCAAGGTCTTGTCCAAACCAAAATGTCCCCCCATGCTTCTTGCATGCTTCTCTCTGATAATGTTCTCCCTCATTGAACACTTAGGGATGCACAATTGATGTCCTTTGAACAATAAGCCATTTTGGATCAAATAATTTTCATACTCAACATGATAAGCCTCAAAAAAGTTAGAGCACACCTTATAAATATCACTAAAATCATCATCATATTTATACATGTCTTTTAATGAATCAATCCCTACACTTTGGAGTTGGATTTTTTGCACAACTAAAGATCTTCAAGTCAAGGCATCTGCCACATTATTGGAAACTCCCTTCTTGTGTTTAATTTAAAAAGTGTAGGCTTGTATTGATTCCATCCACTTCATGTGTTTGTGTCTTAGTTTTTCTTGGCTATTCAAGAAACTCAAGGCTTGATTATCTGTGAAGACAACAAATTCCTTTGGTAGGAGGTAGGGCCTCCATTTCTTCAATGATTGGACCAAGGCATATAATTCCAAGTTATAAGAGGAGTATTTCCTCTTTGATTCATTTAGTTTATCATTGAAAAAGGGTATAGGTCTACCCTTTTGGGTCAAGATAGGCCCTATAGCTAGGTTTGATGCATCACACTCAATAGTGAATACTTTTTGAAAATCAGGGAACACTAGGATAGGTTTCTCCATTACCTTTTGCTTCAACATTTGAAAGGCTTCCTTTGAATCCTTATTCCACACAAATTTACACTTTTGTCCACCCTTGATGGTTTCAAGGATAGGAGCACACAACTGACTAAAATTCCTAATAAATTTTCTATAAAAAGAAGCAAGTCCAAGAAAGCTTCTCACCTCAGTCATAGTTCTAGGAGAAGGCCAACTTAAGATGGATTCTACCTTCTTAGGGTCCATCTTGATGTTCCCACCTGCAATCACAAATCCCAAGTATACAAGCTCCTCCTGCATAAAAACACATTTCACCAAATTTATAAAGAGCTTCTCCTCATGCAGCCTCTCCAAGACCAAGTTAAGATGTTCCAAATGTTCCTCCTTACTCTTACTGAAGATAAGGATGTCATCAAGGTAAACTATTATAAATTTTCCAAGGAATGGTTTGAGCACCTCATTCATGAGCCTCATGAATGTGCTAGGGGCATTTGATAGGCCAAAGGGCATCACCCACCACTCATACAAGTCTTCATTTGTTTTAAAGGCAATCTTCCACTCATCACCAGCCTTGATCCTAATTTGGTGATAGCCACTCTTCAAGTCCACTTTAGAATAGTAACTTCCACCCCCCAAATATTCCAATAGGTCCTCTATCCTAGGCATAGGAAATTTGTACCTAATTGTGATTCTATTTATGGCCCTAGAATCAATGCACAACCTCCATGTGCCTTCATTCTTGGGAGCCAAAAGAGAAGGTATTGCATGAGGGCTGAGGCTTTTGGTTATCAATCCCTTATCTAGGAGTTCTTGTATCTACCTTGCATTTTTTCATTTTGTTCAGGGGTCAACTTGTATGCAGGTTTGTTTGGTAGAGTTTCCCCTGGGATCAAATCTACATTGTGGCTTATGTCTCTAATTGATGGCAATTCATTTGGCAAGTCTTTGGTGACAATGTCTTTATACTGGTCTAGTAGGTCTGCAAGTTCTTTAGGGCCTACTCTTCTCAAGGGATTTATCTCCTTCTCAGCTATCTTAGGTCTGTCAGCCTTTGGCAAAAGGACCAGGGCATAACAAGTGGTCTTTTCTTCCCTTAGATTCTTCAAGAACTCATTTTCACCAATAAATAGAAATTTGGAATATGTATGTTCCTTTGCATTTTCAGACAGGGGTAAGAGTGTTACCTTTTCTCCTTTATGGCTGATGGTGTAGGTGTTCAACCTCTCATCATGATGAGCCTCCACATCATACTATCAGGGCCTTCCAAGGAGGAAATGGCAGGCATCCATAGGAACAATGTCACATAACACCTTGTCTTTGTACTTTCCAAGTTGGAACTCCACCCATGCTTGCTCTTCTATGACAATGTGTTGGGTCTTGGTGAGCCATGACACCTTGTAAGGGTTTGGATGTGGCACCCCTCTCAACTTATACTTCTTCACTGCCTCCTCAGATGCCAAGTTGTGTTTGGATCCACTATATATTACCTATCTGCACACCTTACCTCCACTCCTGCATGTGGTTCTGAATAGGCTCTTCCTTTGTGGGGGTTCTTGATTACAAGGAGCCTTCAATAAGGTCCTCATCATCATGAGGGCCTCTCCTTCTTTAGGTGGTACATAAGACCCAAGTGTACTGTCTCCTTGGTTAGCTTCTTCTCTAACCATGTTTTCCCTTCTCTATGTCTTATTTGTTTCCTTCTCATGACACTTTGAGGCTAGGTGCCATGGTTGGTTACATCTATAACACCTTAGGGGTCTTGAACTTCTTCCTCCAAGCCTTCCCCTTGAATCTCCTCTTCTCCCTCTATAGGAGCCTCTAGAGCTACCCTCTCCAAAGGAGTTATCTTTACTAGCCTCCACAAAACTTTTAGGAGTTTTTCCTCTTTGACTACCTGATCCTCTTCCTCTATTGCCAAAATCTCTCTGGCCTCTTCCTTTCCCACCTTGGTCTTGCTTCCTCTTGATCTTTTCCTCTGCCTTCAATGTCAATTGAAAGCATTTATTAACAATGGTAGGAGAACACAAACTTAGTTCATCTTGGATGTTCATCCTCAATCCTTGCATGTATCTAGCAAGTTTGACACTTTCTGGTTCCACCAATTTAGACTTCATAGTAATTCTATGGAATTCTTCAATATAGCTTGAGATTTCCGTCTCCCGTTGTCTCAAAATTTGTCTCTACTTATGAAGTTGAACTTAATAGTCCTTAGGCATATAGGATTCCTTCACCAAGGCCACCATCTTCTTCCATGTAACCACTGGACTTTCATCCATCTTCACCCTTTCTTCCCGAGTGAAATTCCCCCAAGTCAGGGAAGATCCTTTCAACTTGAATTTTTCTTTCCTTACCTTTTGATGCTCTGGTATCTCCTCACATTCAAAGAAGCAAGTGAGTGCATCCATCTAATCCATCACTTATTTTGGATCCATCTTCCCACTGTAGACAAGTAGGTCAAGCTTAGTGTCCATGGTCCTTCTCTTGATGGATTTCAAGGTTTTCAGCAATAGCCTCTGGTCTACAGGTAGCTCTTCTTCTTCCTCCTGCAAAGGGGCTTCTTCATCACTCCCCTCTTCTTCCATTCTAGAGTTTCCACTATGCCCTTGCTTGAGTTGTTCCTTAAGCCTTTCCATTTCTCACCTCATCCACTTCCTTTCTACATCATGGTCTTTCACTACCCTCATTAGCTCTCCATTAGTCATTCTATTAGGAAGTTCTCTATATTCCCCACCTTCTAACATGGTTGCAAATTATCTTCCTCCAAAGATCTACTAGTTTCTTTGATACCACTTGGAGGAGAGTCCCAAACTATATCCAAATATTCACTTAGAGGTCAACAATACCTTTACTCCCATACAATCTAGAGCTCTGAGAAGGAGTTCCCAAAACCCACAATGACAAGATTGGGTATTATATCCAGTCTTCTACACCTATAAGGTGCCAAACTAACAAAACTTACAATCGGTTAATCCATGGATGGAACTGTTGGATATTTTCCAACAAGCCAAATTGTTGACTCTATGTTTGTCATTGATGATAACATATGGTAAGAAACGTGCATGGAAGCCTGATGGAGAGATCATTGAGTATATGTTATATGGATATGTTATCAACATGATATCATAGATGTAGAGGTTGATTCTGAGTGAAGATAGTAATACAGTTGTTTGTATTAGTGAGTGTTCCTGATAGGTCCTGGGAAGAGTTTTGTATGTTAATTATAGTACGGTTATAGTAGAGCGCTATGCATTTTATATTTATGTTGTAGACATATGTATGATACTATGTTCATGGACGTAGAGTCAGATGTGCAGTACAGGTTGAGTTATGAAGTCTCCAGTTGACAATCACAGTTTCCTAAGTTTATCTGGAATAGTCGACAGTTTTTATATTGTTGTAGTAGTTGCACCTATCATTTTTGTATGTGTGCTTGGATTAGTGTTTGGAGGAGAGTCAAGAATGTTTGGTTAAGAGAGTACAACATAATTTAGAATAAGAATAAAGTTGGAGTTAATTTGGTAGAGCCGATTATGTGAAGCATCACGTCTACTCACATGGAGTTGTGCGGTCCTAATCTATGTTGCGTGCTTAGTAGAGCCGACTAAGATGTTATTAGAGAGTTAAATTTTTTGTCTAATATGATTTCAATATGATTCTAATAGGTTGACTTGATTATATCATTTAGAGAAAGATATTAATAGGCAGTCATTTGTGATTACTACATATGGCAGATAGTTGAAAGAATACAGTAGAGTAGAGAGTGCAAAGTATTGTACCATCAGTAGAAGGTCTATGTGACAAAGAAGAAAGTGTATGCTATTCATTGGAACTAATCAAGATAGAAGGTATACCTTGTAGTTTACCAAGATCCAGATATAGTGTGTATCTATTAAACAAAAGGTTGCAGCCTGCACCCCTTTGAGAAGTGTGCTCCCAGATAGTGTGTCCTCACCCCTACCAAGGTTAATTGTAAAAGACTCCTAACAGGGTCCGACCCTTGACCAAGTCACTATACTTAATGCATTGTAAAGATCAACTCCTAACAGGGTTGTAAGATCTTCTAACAGGGATCATAATACTCTAGTGCATTTTATAGTGGGTGCTAATTCCCACCGGGGTTTTTACCTATTTGGGTTTCCCCGTAACCAAAATTGTGGTGTTGTGTTAATTTTTCTTACATTGTGTTTATGCTTAATGTTCTTCTATAGTTAATTGGATAAAGAATTGAATATTGTAGATAATTGATTCACCCCCTCCCCCCCCACCTCTCAGTTATCTCTTGGGACTATTCCTAACAATTGGTATTAGAGCTAAGTGCCTCAGAGAGAAATTTTAATAGCTTGAGGTTGATCAGATGACATTCTTTAAAAAAGAAAGTCCCAATTTTTATGGAGAGAACTATCTAGACTGGAAGAACAAAATGATGACACATTTGCAGTGGATTGCCTTTGAGATTTTTAAAGTGGCGACTAAAGAAGTTGAGATTCCCTCTTTAGTAGATATTGAAAAGGAAGATGCAACTCTTAAGCAGAAGGAGATGTTCACTTCAAATTCTATTACCAAAGAAACCCTTATCAATGCCTTGTTTGACAGTGAAATTTCAAAGATCAAGAAACTAGATAAAGCCTACAAGATTTGGAAGTATCTAGAAGACATGTTTGAAGGATACAACCAAGCCAAGAATGGGTGCAAAAAGACAAGGGAGAAAAATTAAAATGCATTGGAGATGATACCTAAAGAGAACATTAGAGCCTACAATCAAAGGATTAATGAAGCAGTTGCTGGAATCAGAAACAATGGGTGCTCAGGATTAAATTTGGAAAAAAAACTAAAATCTAATTTTTCAAATTTTACTATGTTTTAGTAAACTGTATTTTTGAGGGTCTTCGGTGCATTTCTAGGCTTGGGGGCTGCACATAATCAAAATGTGGTTCTAGATAATTTGAATGCCTTTCCAACGCATCAAACGGTTCACAAATCGGAGCTACGAGTAGAAAGTTATGCCTTCTCCAAGTGGACCTAATTTTTATATATAGTTTTTTTGATAATTTTTGATAGTTTGAATAGTTTATTTGTAATAAATATTATGATGGCTCTTCATTTCATTTCCAAGGGATTTTGATGACCCTTGGGATCCATCAGACTTGTATAAACTCAAATATTCAAATAGAATGGATCAGTTTTTTTTGGTTTGCAATTCTGTTGTTCTCCATTTTCGTGTTGAATTCTACAATACTGCAGGTATCACACCAGGTATTGTAATCTAGTTTCCATAAATCAGATCAGTGGTATTAGAGTGAGAACACTCCTTTATGCCTATTTACACAAGGTCTTCCTACCAAAGAGTAGGATTGGATACACAAGATTTGTCAAAATACCCACCTTTGAGACGTACACGATCGAAGATGTCAAATGATGATGTTAAAAAGTTGGTTGAAGAAGCTTTAAATAAGAAACGAGAGGAGATGATGAGTCAATTTTCATGCCTCCTACAAAATCAAAAACCATCTGAATCAGAAACATCATTTTGTGGAAATACCCCTTTCAAAGTGTAGGTCAATTTTGACATCCCAAATTTTGAAGGAAAGGTCGATTCTGAAGCTATTGATAACTAGTTATCAAAGTTGGATAGATACTTTTCTGTGAATAATTTCTCATATGTAGAGAAGATAATGTTTTCTCTCCTCAAAGCTGAAACCCATGTGAAATTAGCATGGGAAACCAAAGTCGCAAATAAAGAATGGGAATCATTTGTTGAAGATGGTTTTGAAATTTCTCTTGATAAGAAGCCCACATGGGGAGAATTTGTGGAATACATAAAAGAAGCTTACCTTCCAGAGGATGTATATGAACAAAAATACATAGAGTGGTAGCTTCTTCGAAAAAAGAGGGATCAGTCTGTGCAAGATTACACTAATACATTCCATTCACTTTCAGTAAAACTCAATATTGATGATTCAGAGAAGCATCAAATTTTGAAATATCAGAGTGGACTTCACAAGTATATTCAAACAGAGATGGAATTTTTGAAATAAGAGACATTGGCAACTGCCTATAAATATGCTACAAAAATTGAAGATAAATTCAAGCAAAAAGGGAAGAGGGACTACTTTGCAAACAACAAGCCAAGTGTTGAAGGTGGCAATAAATTTGTAGGAAAATAGGTGACCAAGGAACCTCATTCAAATTCACCCAAGAACACATGGTGGTCTACTAAAAAGACACAAATAGGCACAGGCATGTGGTGTGAGATGCATAAGTCCCCAACCCATAACACAAAGGATTGTTGAAGCATTAAAAATTTGATGATAGAAATACAAGGAGAGGAAGCTGAACCTAAATTGTCACTAGTAAATAATTTTGAGAAAGAGGAGAATGATTCCATCATAGAAGCAAACCCATATGCCATAGTTGGAACTGCTAAAGTATTGCCCCGTGAAGATGAAGAGAGACTTTTTGATTCACATATGTGGGTTGATGGAAAGCCTCTGCATTTTATTGTTGACAGTGGGAGTCAAAAGAATTTGATCTCTAGGGAGACAGTCAAAAGATTAAATCTGAAAGTGACAAGACACCCAAAACCATACTCTATGGAATGGGTAAATGAAGGGGGACAAGATATTCAAATAAATCAATAGTGTCATTTGCCATATTCAATCAAGCTTTCAAGGATGAAGTGAAATGTGATGTGGCACCATTGGATGTATGCGATGTCTTGCTAGGGCAGCCATACATGTATCAGAGGCCTGGGGTGTATGAGTCTAGGCCACGTAGTGTTACAATCAAGCTTGGTGGGAAGAGGTATTGAATACCAGAGGTATGTCCAACAAAAATTTCTTCTTTAATTAGTGCTAAACAATGTAAACGCTTGATTGCTCAAACTAGAGCTTTTGTTCTACTCATGATTTCCCTAAACAAACAAAATCAGTTGTTCTTAATACACATGCTAAGGTAACAGAGAATCAACAAAATCATATGGATAAAATTTTGAAAGAATATCATAGTGTGTTTAAACCACCAGTGGGAGTACCAACACACTGTCAAGTCAAGCACTCCATTGATTTAATCCCAGGCACGCCACTACCACATGAGCTAATATATAGGAGGTCAGTTTTGGAAAATGTTGAGATTAAGAGACAAATTTAGGAGTTGATTCAAAAAGGACACATTCATCCAAGTTCTTCACCGTGTGGAAGTCCAATTATCCTTGCTAAAAAGAAAGATGGGACATGGAGGCTTTGTATTGATTATAGAGCATTAAACAAAATCTCTGTTAAAAATAGATACCCAATCCCTCGAATTGATGATTTGTTGGACCAACTTAGGGGGGCTAATTTCTTTACAAAAATTGACTTGAAGTCTGGACACCACCAAGTACCAATTGATCCAACAAATGTGTGGAAGACTACATTTAAATCTAAGGAAGGTTTGTTTGAATGGTTGGTCATGCCTTTTGGCCTAACAAATGCCCCAGCCACATTTATGAGATTGATGAATGATGTGCTTAGACCATTCATTGATTCTTTTGTAGTTGTTTATTTGGATGACATACTCATCTTTAGCAAAATTTGGTCTGAGCATTTGCAGCATGTTGAACAAGTTCTTTCAACTCTACAAAAACACAAACTTTATGCCAACATTGAGAAGTGTTCTTTTGGTATGCAGAGTATTCAATACTTAGGGTATATCATTGACACTACGGGTGTTCATGTTGATTCAGAAAAGATTTAAATAATCCAAGATTGGCCATCCCCTAAAAATTTCACAGAACTTCATAGCTTCTTGGGCTTAGCCAACTTCTATCGCAGATTTGTGTTTGGTTTCTCACATATATCATGGCCTCTTAATCAATCACTAAGGGGTGGAGCACAAGAAAAATTTTAGTGGATAGAGGCAAAGCAACAAGCATTTGAGGAATTAAAGAAAATATTATGTTCAGCACCAGTATTGGTCTTTCCAGATCTACACCAAGCATTTGAGATAGAAATAGATGCATCTGAGTATGCTCTTGGTGTGGTACTCACACAGCATGGCCATCCTATTGGCTATCACAGTGAAATTTTTTTTGATATAGTACATAGGTATCCCACTTATGATAAGGAGTTGTATGCCATTGTTTAGGCCTGCAAACAATGGAAACACTATATACTAGGAAAGGAAACTATTATACACACAGACCATAAACCACTTCAATTCTTGCAAACATAAGGGAAGCTGTAGAATGATAGACATCAGCAGTGGTCAGCTTATCTACAAAAATTTCACCTCAACATTTGTCATAAAAAAGGAAGCAGTAACAAGGTGGTAGATTATTTGAGTAGGCCTCCAATTGCAGGTTTGACAATAGTGTTGGATTCATGTGGTCATCAATCATCAACTTGGGAACAACTATATGGTACTAACCCTGATTTTGCTAGCATCTATGGTAATTTGGTACAAGGAAAGTCTTTCCCTGATTTTCACTTTCAGGATGGGTTGCTTTGCCATAATGGTCACATATGTGTACCCACCGAGGAACAGAAGAAAATGATATGGGAAGCTCACTATAGTCATGTTGTAGGACATTTTGGTATTGGTAAGACTACTACTATCCTTCAAAATTATTTCTATTGGCCAAAAATGAATCAGGATATCATTTCACATATACAAGCTTGTGCAGCCTATGCAATTGCAAAGCCAACAAACCATAATTTGGGTCTATACTTACCATTACCTATTCCTGATAAGCCATGGTAGTCTATTTCAATGGATTTTATGTCTGGACTTCCAACTACCAGGTGAGGGCATGATTGTGTATATGTTGTGGTAGATAGGTTTTCTAAAATGGCTATCATGGTGGCATGTAAAAAGATGATTTCTGCAGAAGATACTGCCAAGATATTTTTTGAACATGTTTGGGTTCATTTTGGTTTGCCAAAAACCATTATTTCTGATAGGGATAGCAGGTTCATCAGCAAATTTTGGTCTGCACTATGGGCTAAAATGGACACCAAGTTGACAAAGTCCACAACATTCCATCCCCAAATAGATGGACAGATAGAAGTGGTGAATCAAATGATTATTCATATTTTATGGATGTATCATTCCAAACATCATTGCACATGGGATGAAAGCTTACCCTATGTGCAACACAGCTACAACCATGCACTCCATAGTACTACAGGGCACAATCCATTTGAGGTTTCTCTTGGGTACCAACCATTGGCACCTATGGATGTAGCAATACCATCTCTACAATCTAATAGTCCATTGAATGGTGACAAGGAGGTAGATAAAGCATAAAAATTCATTGATAACATTAGACACCTCCAATAGCAAGTTCATGAGATCTTGGAGCAGAGTAATCAGAAGTATAAGGAAAGGCATCATAAACATAGGACTCCTCACAAGTTTTAGATCAGTGACAAGGTATGGTTACACCTTCAGAAAGAGTGCATGCACAAACCAAATAGGAAGCTTCATCCTCTTCATTATGGTCCATATACTATTGTGAAACAATTTGGTGAGAATTCTTTTGAACTTAATTTGCCATCATTTTTGGGACTGCATCCAGTTTTCAATATAGAATTATTGAGACCCTATTTTCCTCCTTTGTTGGATATTTCCCAAGCTACTAATCACATTCAAGCTACAGAGTTAAATCCATCTACTACTATTCCAGTCCAGTGTGACCATGTTACTGAAGTCATTTTAAAGACTTTGAGAAATCAGAACATTCCTCTATATCGGGTGGTTCAAGCTGGCCAGCATTCTCATCAAGGCAAGTGGTTTACTAAGGAACAAATTGAAGAACAATTTCCTCATCTATTGCAGCAGATTAGTGCAATGGGGCCCATTTCCTCTCAAGGGGGGAGGAATGCTTAGGATTAAATTTGGAAAAGAACTAAAATCTAATTTTTCAAATTTTACTATGTTTTAGTAAACTGCATTTTTGAGGGTCTTCGGTGCATTTCTTGGCCTGGGGGCTGTGCAAAAGTAGTAACAAAACTAGTAACATAACATTCCTACTTCTAAAATGTGGTTCTAGATAATTTTAATACCTTTCCAATGCATCAAACGGTTCACAAATCGGAGCTATGAGTAGAAAGTTATGCCTTCTCCAAGTGGACCTAATTTTTATATATAGTTTTTTGATAATTTTTTATAGTTTGAATAGTTTATTTGTAATAAATATTATGATGGCTCTTCATTTCATTTCCAAGGGATTTTGATGACCCTTAGGATCCATCAAACTTGTATAAACTCAAATATTTGAATAGAATGGATCAGTTTTTTTTGGTTTGCAATTCTGTTGTTCTCCATTTTCGTGTTGAATTCTACAATACTGTAGGTATCACACCAAGTATTGTAATCTGGTTTCCATAAATCAGATCAATGGGGGAGAAATTTTAGAGGAAGACATAATGGATAAGTTGATGACTACTTTGACACCAGAATATGAGAGCAAGATAAACATCCTAGATGAGACTATGCAGTTTTCACAAAACTTCAAAAGAGAGACCTTAATCAGAAAAATTACAACATTTGAGCTATCAAGTTTGAAGATAGAGCCTAAAAGTGAAACAACCTTCAAAGCCTCAGTCCATGGTAAGAAAATATTGAACACCTCTAGTAATTTTGATGATGATGATGAAGAGAAAGCATTATATGATTTCATTTCTATGATTTCTAAGAGAGAAAAGAAAGGAAAAGGAAAATATGAAGGATAGTTACCATTCAAATGCTTTTCATGTAATAAGATTGGTTACTTTGCATCTAAGTGTCCCACAAGAGTCAAGAAGTTTAAAACCAATTACAAGCCTAAGTATACAAAAGAATGTTACTATGCTGGAGAAGGGGTATCAGATGAAGAATCAGTAGAGGATGAAATTGGATTCATTTCTCTTGAAGATGAAAATAATGCACAAGAGTTAGTACTGATTTCACAAGCTAACATCAGGATAGATTGGATCATTGACAACGGTTGCTCACATCACATGGCAGGAGACAAAGATATATTTGTACATCTGGATAGGTATAAAGGTGGCATGGTTAGATTTTGTGACAACACTCCTAAACCTATCATAGGTAGAGGAGCCATCTCCTTGTATGGAAAGAACAACACTGATGATGTTCTATATGTTGATGGTTTGCAGCATAACCTATTAAGTGTTGGATAGTTGCTTGACAAAGGATATCAGTTGGAATTCAAAGACAAAAAGTGCATCATTAACAACAAGGAAGGTGTAATGATTGCATCGGGTACAAAGACAAAAGGTAATGTTTTTCAGCTTAATCTTGAAGCAAGTTGTTTTGGTGCTATGATAGATGACAGTTGGTTATGGAAAAAAATACTATGTCATAAAATTTTGACTATATAGTGAAGCTAAGCAATGTAAAAGCAATAAGAGATCTTCCCAGCATTGCAAAACTAGTAGATACAATATGAAGGGAATGTGTGATGGGAAAGCATGTGAGTTCATTCAGAAGAAAGCATAATTTGGCAGAGAACAAATTAGATCTAGTGCATATAGACCTATGTGGACCAACTCAAACAAGATCATACTAAGGTGAAAGGTAATTTATTTTGTTTTTAGATGATTATTCTAGAATGATGTGGGTTGCATTCTTAAAGGATAAGTCAGAAGCATTTGAGAAGTTCAAATTATTGAAAGCTAAGGCTGAAAATGAGTTTGAATATTAAAGATAAAGTGTCTTAGATTAGATAGAGGAGGAGAATTCACGTCTAATAGATTATATCAATATTGTGAAGAACATGGGATAAAAAGATAGCTAAATGCACCTAGAACTCCTCAGCAGAATGGAATTGTATAAAGAAGGAATAGGATCATACTTGACACAACGCACACCATCAGGGTTGAAGGAAAGCTCACACATCTATTGGAGAGATGCGGTCAATAATGCAGTCTATACTATCAATAGAATTCAACTGAGGCCAGGTGCAGACAAGACACCTTATGAGCTATGGTTTGGGAATGTGCTTAAAGTGAAATACTTTAGAATCTTTCGAAGCAAGTGCTACATCGAGAGAGATGAAGCTATTGGAAAGTTTGATGCAAGAAGTGATGAAGGTATTTTTCTTGGTTACTCTACTAAAAGAAAAGCTTATAGATGTTTCAACTTAAGATTGAAGAAGATCAGTGAAAGTGCTCATGTTAAGATTGATGAGAAGTTTATGATTCAAGAGAGATATCATGATTATGCACCTATGATTGAAGAAGAACCTAAACCTACCAATAAAGAGACAGTTGTTGAAGAAATGTTTGATAGCATTGATGTACTATTCAGAGACCCTAAAACTAGTGAAGAAGAATCTCAGAAGTTAGATGAGAGAGTCACTCCTAATGTTCCTAAATTCACATCTAGATATCATTCAAAGGAAGATATCATTGGAGATCAAAATAGAAAATTCATGACAAGATCAAAATCAAAGAGTTCCATAGCTAATGAAGAGGTATGTTTACTTTCACAGATTGAACCCTTAAGTGTTGAAGATGCATGTAATGATTCAGATTGGCATGAAGAAATGAAAGAAGAGCTAGATCAAATAATTCAAAATGATACTTGGGAACTAGTCCCCAGACCTAGTGATAAGAATGTGATTGGAACCAAGTGGATATTCAAAAATAAGATGAATGAAGATGGAACGATATTAAGAAACAAAGCTAGATTAGTATGTAAACGGTATGCGAAAAGAGAAGGAATTGATTAATCAGATACATTTTCCCCTGTAAGCATATTAGAAGCCATAAAGTTATTTTTATCCTATGCTACATTCAAAAAATTTAAGGTGTATCAAACGGATGTCAAGTTAGCATTTCTGAATGGAGAGTTGAAGGAAGAGGTATACATAGAGAAGCTTGAAGGATTTACCTTATCAAATAGACTTGATATGGTATGCAGATTAAAGAAAGCCCTCTATGGACTTAACCAAGCCCCTAAAGCATGGTATGAAAGAATTTATGGATACTTGACAAAGATTGGATTCAAGAAAAGAACAACAGATTTTAATCTATTCATAAGAGAAACATCTAATGGACTATTGTTAGTTGCAATATTTGTTGATGACATTATCTTTGGTGGAAATGCGAAGCTTAGTGCATAATTTTCTAAGGAGATGCAGAGAGAATTTGAAATGATAATGATTGGACCTATCAAGTACTTTTTGGGATTGAATGTGCAGCAAACAGACAAAGGTATATTCATAAATCAGACTAAGTATGTGAAAGAGATCTTGAAGAAATTCAAGATGGATGATTGCAAGCTAGTAAGTACCCCTATGCTAATAGGATGCAAGATTTCAAAAGAAGATGATTCACCAATAGTAGACATGACCTTGTATAAATCTATGATTGGTAAACTAATCTATCTTACTCAAACTAGACCCGATATTTCTAATGCAGTTGGTATTGCTGGAAGATTTATAGCAGAACCTAAGAAAAATCATTTCATGGCGGTAAAGAGGATATTCAGATATTTGAGAGGAACTATAGACTATGGTTTATGGTATCCTAATTTAGAAAATGTAAAACTTCATGTGTATACAGATGTTGATTGGGCAGGTTGCGTTGATGATAGAAAGAGTACCTCTGGAGGAGCAGTATTCCTTGGAGATAGAATTGTTACTTGGACAAGTAAAAAGTAGAATTGTATCTCTCAGTCAATAGCAAAAGTAGAGTATGTAGTAGCAACATTGAATTTCTCTACAATTGTGTGGATCAAGTAGATGATAAAGGATTTTGGTATTCATATTGATTATCCTATTGTTATTCATTGTGCTAACACTAGCACTATCAATATTTCAAAGAACCCTATGATGCATGCAAAGACAAAACACATTGAGATAAAATATCACTTCCTAAGAGAGAAAGTGGCAGAGAAAGAAGTAAGGGTGGACTATGTGAGTACAAAAGAATAGCTAGCTGGCATATTCACAAAGCCTTTACCAAAGGATACCTTTGAGTATCTTAGGGAGAAGCTGGGAGTAATTCCCTTCCCTAAATCTAATTAGAGTTAGCAAAAGTGCATCAGTCCTTAGTGATTAATGAATGGTTGGCTACTCTACCTTAGGAATAGTAACGGTACTTAAATGTTTTGGCACTCTTTGCCACTGATGTCAAAGGGGGAGTATATATGTAGTCATGAAAAAAAAGATAGAAAAGGGAATTATACAATAAGGGGGAGCATATTTAGTAATGAATATGAAGTAAGGAGGAGTTGCAGTAGTTGATATTCAAAGCATTCAATAGTAGATGGAGGATTCATCCTTGGGGGAATTTTGTTGAGGAAATGGAGAATGTTATAAAAGAATTTTTCATTTGGATTGGTGGTGTTTTTCATTCCATATGTTGCCATAAATGCCAAAGGGGGAGATTATGGATATTTTCTAGCAAACCAGATTGCTAACTGTATGTTTGTCATTGATGACAACATATGGTAAGAAGTGTGTGTGGAATCCTGATGGAGAGATCCTTGAGAATATGTTACATGGATATGTTATCAGGATGATATCATAGATGCAGAGGTTGATTCTGAGTGAAGATAGTAATACAGTTGTTTGTATCAATGAGTGTTCCTGACAGGTCCCAGGAAGATTTATGTATGTGATTTATGTTGAAATATAGTTTCAATCAGATTTAATGTCTGATGGAATCACAATTAAATATAATTACATCAGTTATGTAATTCTCTACATTAGCATTACAGTCAGATTATAATCTGGACTGTAATGTTAATGTAGATCACTCTTAATAGTTAATTATGTTTATTGTTATTGAAACTCCTATGCAGATTGATCTTGTCTAAAGATGATTAGTTAAGAGATGTTAAGTAAACTAATTATATCAGTTGGTAATTAATGGACATCATGAAGAGTTATGATCCTCCAAGTTGTTGACCCTTTGTATAATATATATGCTTGATTGGAATGAGGAATCAATCAATCACAAAGGCAATTGCATTCCTCAGTCCATCAACAAGAGAAGATCATTCACTTACCTATTCATTATATATTTCCTTAACATGGTATCAGAGCTAAGTTATGAGAAGTGAATAAGATAGTGAGAAAATAGACATTGACGATCTAGGAACCAGTGATCTACAATATAAAAGGATCATCAACACCTGAGCATCTACAATCTCTACGACTGTATCAAGGATAAATCAAGTAGAGACCCATTAAACTTGTAGACATTTAATCGACGATAGAAGCTCATTAATCTGCAGACATCTAAATTGATGATAGAGACTCAGATTATTCCATTTATCAAAAATTATCAGCAGAGACACATAAAACTATTACATCTTCAATAATAAGAAATCAAGAATTTTAATACTTGAAGGTTATAAAATATGGCCCACACACTCAGGATGGAGGATAGAATTAAAGGTGCCTCTAACTTTGTCTCTTGGAAGATTCGAATCAATACATTGATGCAAGAACTAGAACTAGAATCCTACATAGAGGAAGAACCTAAAATACCTGAAGATGAGACAAAAAAGGCAATTTGGAAAAGATGAAACAATAAAGCCAAGAAGCTAATCATTGACTCAATTAAAGACTCAATATTACCAAGCATATCAAGGTTAACATCTACTTATGAGGTTTATAAAACCATTAAAAATACATTTGAGATAAATACTGCTAGCAGGATATTAACTCTAAAACAACAAATGATGAATATCAAAATGAATAAGGGAGAAACAATAACATCTTGCTTTCTAAGAATCATTGAAATAAGGGATCAACTATTCTCCATCGGTAATATAGTTGATGATGTTGATCTTTCCCTAATTTCTCTAAGGGGATTACCTTTATCATGGGAGTCATTTATTCAATGTATCAGTGGAAGGCCTCCTTTGCCTAAATTCGACCAACTGAAAAATGATTGCTTACAAGAGGAAACTCAATTGATATCCAGAGGGATTGGACCAAATAAGGGAAGTGAGATTCAAGCACTAAAAACAAATACTTTCAACAAGAAGAATTTCTTCAAGAGGAAAGGAAACATAAATTTTTCTAATAATGCCAACTTCTCAAATAAATCTTATAAGAAAGACAAATCAAAGGTTTAGTGTTATAGATGTGACAAATATGGGCACACTCATAGAGAATGTCCTACTAGAAATAAAGGACAAGCAAATATAGCTAAAACCAAAGAAGATAATTTAGTATTCTTTCTAGCATTATCAAGTGAACTTAATACAAATAATAACACCTAGATAATTGATAGTGGAGCTTCTAGACACATAACTAGATTTAGGAATCAGTTTGAAGATCTTGAAGGACATTCTTCTGAAGAAGTCACCATTGGTGATAACTCCACCTACCCCGTGAAAGGAATTGGGACCTATTCAATCAAACTAGGAAGTGGGGTAACATTACATCTAAAAGATGTTTTGTTTGTACCAAGAATTAAAAGGAATCTAATATCCATTTCAGGGCTAGTTGATCAAGGATATAGAGTCACATTTAATGAGGATAAAGTTCTTCTTTGGACTAAAAATTCAAATATAAAAAATGTTGTAACAATAGGATCTAGAGATGGTAACTTATATAAACTACTTTACGATCAAAAAGTTTCATTAAACCATGAAATTTCTCATAACAATGAATTATGGCATAAGAGGTTAGGTCATCTAGGTTATAGTGCTCTACCTATCATAAAGAAAATAACCTCAAGAATACCTAATATAGAATCAAAATACTCTAGCATTTGTAAAGGTTGTGCACTAGGAAAAAATATTAAAAGTTCATTCCCTTCTAGTGAGCACAAGTCTAAAGACATTTTAGAACTTATTCATTCTGATCTATGTGGGCCCATGTCAACACCCTCCCTAACGGGATCTCTATACAACATAATATTCATTGATGATTTCTCCCAGAAAACTTGGATATACTTTTTGAAGCTAAAAGAATCAATTGAAGTACTATCTAAGTTCAAAGAATTCAAAGCTTTAGTAGAAAATCAAACAGGGAAGAAAATCAAAATACTAAGATTAGATAATGAGGGTGAATACACAACTAAAATCTTTAAAGAATTCTACAATTCTGTTGGGATTAAGAGGGAGTATACTGTGCCATATAATCCTCAACAGAATGGAGTAGCAGAAAGAAAGAACAAAATGATAATAGAAGCAGCTAAAGCCATGATGCATGACCAAAACATCCATGTCTCATTTTGGGTAGAAGCTTCAAATACTGCAGTATATATACAAAATAGATGTCCACACTCTAGTATAAAAGATATAACTCCTAAAGAAGCTTTCACTGGAAACAAACCAGACTTAAGTCATCTCAGAATATTTGGATGCCCAGTTTATATTCATGTTCCAAAAGAAAAGAGGACCAAACTAGAACCATCTGGAAAAAGAGGTATTCTAGTGGGCTATAGTGAAAACTGCAAAGGATATTGCATATACATTCCAGGACAAAGGTCAGTTGAAATAAGCAGAGATGTAAAATTTGATGAAAGCATTACATGCAGAGATTCTAAAGATAATCAAAACTTAGAATCACAAGAAGAACCCTCTACTGAAATTGAGAAGGAGAATATCTTAGAAGAACTTGAACCTCCAAATCTAAATGATAAAGATGTCTATTACAAGAAAAGACCACTATGGGAAAGGAAAATGTTGGAAGAAAATAATGTGGAACCAGATGAAATGTTCAAAGAAAATAAAAGAACTAGAACACAAAAATGTTATGCAGCATTGTTAACAGAGCTTACAAATCAAGAACTAACTGATGCTAAGGAAGCCTTAGCAAGTCAAGCCTGGAAAGACTCCATGATTGAAGAGTATCAATCTATAATAAAAAATGATGTTTAGGATGTAGTACCTAGACCTAAAGGAAAATCAGTTATTTCTTCTAAATGGCTGTTCAAAATCAAATATGCACTTGATGGTAGCATTGAAAAACATAAAGCTCAGTTTGTTGCAAGGGGATTCTCCTAGAAAGTGGAATTGACTACAAAGAAACATGTGCACCAGTAGCTAGATATACTTCAGTAAGAACCATTGCAACTTCTAAAGGATGGAAAATACATCAGATGGATGTCAAGACAGCCTTCCTGAATGGTTCAATAGAAGAAGAAGTATATATAGAACAACCAGAGGGGTTCACTACAAATGATAGATCACATTATGTCTGCAAACTTAAAAGGGCTCTCTATGGACTAAAACAAGCCCCTAGAGCTTGGTATGCAAGAATAGACAGCTATTTAACTAAACTAGGATACTCCAAGAATGAGGCAGATCCTAACATTTATTTCAAAATTTCTAAAGGTGATATGATCATATTGGTTCTTTATGTTGATGATCTTTTGATAACAGGTGAAGATCATATGATTGCTAAATGCAAACAAGACCTTGCTGCTAAATTTGATATGAAGGACTTGGGTCTTCTACACTATTTTCTAGGGTTGGAAGTAAGTCAAAAGGAAAACTACATCTTTCTAAATCAAGAAAAGTACACCACTGATATCTAAAATAGATTTGGAATGATGTATTGTAAACCTTTAGCAACTCCTAAGGAAACAAACTTAATCAAACTTAAAATGGAAGAAGAAGATTTAGAACCTACAGATCCTACAATATACAGATAGATAGCTGGCTCTCTCACGCATCTTGTTAACACTCATCCTGATATTTGTTATGCAACTAATGTATTAAGTCACTTTATGTGTGAACCTAAAAGGATACATTTAATGGCTACAAAACATATCTTAAGATATTTACGAGGAACTATTGGACTTGGACTAAAATATGAAAATGTTGAGATTCAACTACATAGATATACAACTCCGATTGGGCCGAAAGTCCTACTGATCATAAAAGTACTACTGGATGTTGTTTTAGTCTTGGGTTAGCCATGGTTTCTTGGTTCAATAGGAAACAATCAGTAGTTTCTCAAAGCTCAACCGAAGCAGAATACATGGCAACCACCATGGGAGCACGGGAAGTAGTATGGTTAAGGAAATTATTGTTTGGCTTATTTGGAGAACCCTTGAAATCTACTATTATCCATTGTGATAATCAAAGTTGTATCAAATTATCAGTGAATCTTGTCTTCCATAACCGATTTAAACACATTGATATTCCATATCATTATATAAGAGATATGGTAGATCGTAACATCATTAAGTTGATGTATATTAGCACTAAAGAACAGAATGCTAACATATTTACCAAGCCCCTTGCAAGAGTGAAGATAGAATACTTCAGGAGAAAACTTGGTATGATTAAATATAAATGAGAAAATTAGAACTAAGTTCTAATATTAATTGTAATTTATTTATAAATAAATAAAATACTGCAATATTTAAATCTATGTTTTGAGAAGGTGATGATCTTCTATGTGTTAAGGTTACTATTTCAAGGTGACGATCTTGTTAATAGTTAACCAAGTGTCAAGAATGGCTTTATCAAAGTTAATGATCTGGATTGCACCAAATATCTTGAACACTATGTCATTACTTATTGTGTAATAACCATATCATGGCTAGACAACATTAAGTTGTTGGTTTCAAATTGTCATGATGTGTTCCGGACTGTATTATGTTCATGGCTAGACAACATTAAGTTGTTGGTTTCAAATTGTCATGATGTGTTCCAGACTTTATTAAATATTATGCTCATGGATAGACAACATTGAGTTGTTGGTTTTAAATTGTCATGACTGAGAGTTTGACTTAAATCTTCTTTTACTAAGAAGGAGTGTTGAAATATAGTTTCAATCAAATTTAATGTCTGATGGAATCAAAATTAAATATAATTACATCAGTTATGTAATGCTCTACATTAGCATTATAGTCAGATTATAATCTAGACTATAATGTTAATGCATATCACTCTTAATAGTTAATTATGTTTATTGTTATTGAAACTCCTCCTATGTAGATTGATCTTGTCTAGAGATGATTAGTTAAGAGATGTTAAGTAAACTAATTATATTAGTTGGTAATTAATAGACATCATGAAGAGTCATGATCCTCCAAGTTTCTGACCCTTTGTATAATATATATTCTTGATTGGAATGAGGAATCAATCAATCACAAAGGCAATTGCATTCCTCAGTCCATCAACAAGAGCAGATCATTCACTTACCTATTCATCCTATATTTCCTTAACAATTTATAGTACAGTTATAGTAGAGCCTTGTGTCTTTATATTTATGTTGTAGACATATGTATGATACTATGCTCATGGACGTAGAGTCAAATGTGTAGTATAGGTTGAGTTATGAAGTCTCCAGTTGACAATCACAGCTTCCTGAGTTTATCTAGAAGAGCTGACAGTGTTTATATTTTTGTAGTAGTTGTGCCTATCATTTTAGTATGTGTGTTTGGATTAGTGTTTGGAGGAGATTCAAGAATGTTTGGTTAAGAGTGCATGACATAATTAAGCATAAGAAGAAAGTTGGAGTTAATTTGGTAGAGCCAATTGTGTGAAGTGTCGCTTCTAGTCACATGGAGTTGCATGGTCCTAATTTGTGTTGATGCTTAGTAGAGCCGACTGAGATGTTATTAGAGAGTTACATTATTTCTCTAATATGATTTCAAGATGGTTCTAAGAGGCTGACTAGATTATATCATTTAGGGAAAGATATTTATAGGTAGTCATTTGTGATTTCTAAGTATGGAAAATAATTGAAAGAATATAGCAAAGCAGAGAGTGCGAAGTATTGTGCCATCAGTAGAAGGTCTATGTGACAAAGAAGAAAGTGTATTCTATTTATTGGAACTGATCAAGATGGTAGGTCTACTTCACAGTTCACCAAGATCCAGATATAGTGTGCATCTGTTAAACATAAGGTTGCAGCCTTCACCCCTTTGAGTAGTGTTCTCCCAGACAGTGTGTCCTCACCCCTAACAGGGTTAATTGTAAAAGACTCCTAACAAGGTCCAACCCTTGACTAGGTCACTGTACTTAATGCATTGTAAAGATCAACTCCTAATAGGGTTGTAAGATCTTCTAAAGGAGATCATCATACTCTAGTGTAGTTTATAGTGGGTGCTAATTCCCATCGGGGTTTTTACCTATTTGGGTTTCCGCATAACCAAAATTCTGGTGTTGTGTTAAGTGTTCTTACATTGTGTTTATGCTTAATGTTCTTCTATAGTTAATTGGATAAAGAATTGAATCTTGTAGATAACTGATTCACCCCCCTCCCCCCCCTCTTAGTTATCTCTTGGGACTATTCCTAATAGGAACAAGGTTCTAACACTTCTAAATATCCATATTGGATGCAATGAAACACAAATCCCACACCAATTCAACACTAAGATACAATTTGGTCACCAAAGCCTATATAGGGCTACAAGGAGAAATCTTGAATTTTTGAAGGCAACCTACTTGGAACTCCACTAAAGTAAGTCTTAACCACCCTCATATACTTCAATTCATCTACCAACAACACCCTCCAAGTTAGGGCTTTTGATCAATCCCCCAACTCCTGCTGTCCTCAAGTCTCTCCTAGGCCTAATAAGGCTAATAAGTCACTTTAACAAAGGAAGTGCCTCAAATTTAGATCACTTTCCAATAAAACCAATTGTAACACCTATGGGATCATACCAAATGACCAAATCCAAGGCTTAGGTCTTCATTCCACCCCTGGTCTGAGTTGTGCATTTAAAACCACAATTTTGGACTGTCACATCTAGATGCCTATCCAAAGGGTTTAGTCTTTTCTCTCTCCATCAATGGCTTCCCAATCTGAGACCTCAAAAATATTATAGTACATCCTCCCTCCTTTGTTTCCACCAAGAATCAGATTTTTTTCATGGCGGAATCTCCTAGAAAGAGGAAATTAGTATCGAAACCCTAGGTAGGGCCTTCCTATGACTAGTGGGCACTCAAAATAAGATTACTTTAGATCTAGATAGTTTCAAGACTTCAAATAAATTGAAAAATTCTCATATGCCACAGGGCCAACTTCTAGACTCCTTTAGTGTCACATGTGAAACTATACGGATCCGTACACCTTAGAAACACAGTTGAATTCTCAGGAAACCAATGAAATTTTATTGAAATTAGGTATGAAATCTTCTCTAATCATTTATCTTACATTGGATTAAGGTTTTTCAGCCTTCTTATACAATCTCCAATCGGTTCCAACCAACTAAGGTGGTTGTGAATGTAATACCCCAAAAATGGGCTATAGGTTCATTAACCTCCTATATCGACACATCGAATGAAATTGATACAAAAGTCCTAACCTAAGGCACATCTTCACATCGAAATCCTAATTGATTTTATCTTAATTTTGCATCAGGGAATATTTCCTAAATATTCCTAATTTATCTAATTATCTTTAATTAAATATTATTTGGTGATAAATGTTATTATTTATCCTAAAGTTGATTAATTGAATATGATGAATATTTAATTAATTAATTTAATTCTGCCACTTAATTATTTAATTAGATTTAATTGCATTTATTCCTAATTAATATTGTTTTTATTTTGACAATAAATCAAAATTCCTACAACAATCAATTGGATATTTATTTAATTGGTTTAAAATCAAAGTTGTCAAATTTAATGATTTAATTGGAATAAAGTTTGATTTAATAATTTTTAACCCATAAATCAATTGTTTTAATTTTAAAATTAGTTAACTTGAGAATAAATCACTTTATTTATTAAATTAATTCATATTAAATCATGCACAATCAGAAAAAGCAGTCAACTTTAAATCAATTATCAATTTCAATTTGTTAACTTTCTAAACTCAACATCTAATGATGAGTTGAAAAAGAGAACTAAAGCTCTATTTTGAGATAAAAATTGCTTTTGCATGATTTTATTAGTTTATTTATTCTTAATTTCTTGTTAACTCAAAAATCAACCTAAGTTTATCAAGAGTGATTTATGGCTTTTCTCTCAATGCATCCTCAAGCCCTGGATTTCTATAAAATCAAGGCTCAGCTCTTCACAAAGGTCTGAAAAAATTTTAGCTGGCTAATCAACACCTCGAAATTGCATCCTCACTCTGGCGAATTCATGACTAAAGAATCAATCTTTTGTGAATCAAGGCTATTGTGAGATTTTCATTTATTGTTTTGAGCATTCATAGTTTTCATATCATAGCTTTGCATTCATAGTTTTCATAGCATTCTTAGATCAATCTACATTCAATTTCATACATTCTAGCTTAGATTCATATAGTTTCTCATTCTTATTGCATAGAAAATACAAAAATATAGATTAAATCTACATTAATTTAGTCTTTCATTCTTTGCATTCAAATCCTTCATTTAGGTGTTGCATTGTCACTAATATCGATTTCAATCTGAGAACATCATAGTCGCACCTACTAGAAGACAGTAAATCACATGGTTAGCATAGTTTCAATTACTTGCAAATTTTAGTTTTTGCTAACCTCTAATATTTTACTGAAGTGTTGTGTCTATAGCTAGGTACAAAATTCACACACACAGTGAACATTGGGATTTGAATTTTACATCTTTTTAAAAAGTTGCACTATACAACATTGACAACTTTTTCAAAAGTTGTCAATTGTCAATAAATCTCACTAATCTCTAATCCTAGACTCCACCTAGGACCTTAGAGAGGTTAAATAAACCATTTCAACCTTCCTTAGGCTACCTAGACTACTTTTAGCCCTTCTTAAGGAAAATTTGTCCAAAGTGGCTAAGATAGACAACTAGGTTTATAACAACAACCATTGTCACCTTGTCTTACAAAGTAGGACTTATTATTAACATTGGATTCAAGATCCAATTAGTACCCTAAGCCCTTGTATTTGGATCCATTTATGTGCTTGCAATGGATGGATTTGAGGGTGCGCTTGCACCACTATTCATCTAAAGGAATTTTGGAGTTGGTTCACACTGACGTATGTGGTCCTATGAGAATTGAAAGCTACAATGGTGATAGATACTTTATTTTGTTTGCTGATGACTATACTAGATTGATGACTGTTATGTCTTAAAAGAAAAATCTAAGGCATTCAAATTTTTCAAATGGTATAAGGCTAAAGTTGAAAAACAAACTGGGAAAGTATTGAAATGCTTAAGGTCTGATAGAGGAGGTGAGTTTATTTCTGATGAATTCACCAGCTACTATAATGAGCATGGAATCAAAAGGTAGGTTTCTGCACCGAGAACACCACAACAGAATGGAATTACTAAAAGAAGGAACCGATCAATTGTTTATTGTGCTAGAACCTTGATGATTGAGAAAAATGTTGCACAGATGTACTGGAGAGAAGTAGTAAGCACTGTAGTATATGTCTTGAACTGAGTTCAACTGAAGAAAGACACAAATAAGACACCTTACGAGTTATGGTTTGGATACACACCAAGTGTAACTTATTTCATAATCTTTTGTAGTAAGTGTTATATTCTGAAAGACTATAAAAATGGTAAATTTTACTCCAAAGGTGATGAAGATTTATTCTTAGGTTATTCTACTAAGAGTAAAGCTTATAAATGTTTGAATAAGGTTACTAATAAGATGATTGAAAGTGCTAATGTGAGAGTAGATGAGTTTGTTGAAAAGAATGATGAAGAAAGCATGAAGGAACCAGAAGACTATGGTAGGTTTACTTATGTTGAAGATACAGAATATCTACCAAAGCCATAGACTGAGTCTACCAAGCATTAGGAAAATACTACCAATGATCAGCAAATGCAAACTGAGAATCAGGAAGAAGCTACCAAGCAGGGAAATGAACTTGAATTGAATGATGAACATAGGAGAGAATAAGTTCTAACAAAATTTGTTAGAAGACACCATCTAGAGAATCAAATCATTAGAGATAAACAAGCTGGCATGATGACCCAAAGTAAGTTAAGACACAACACATGCTTAGTTTGTGAGTTTGAATTGAAGAATGTTAGGGATGCACTTGATAATGAGGAATGGATAAATGCTATGAATGAAGAAATTGAAAAGAATTGAAAAGAATAAGACATGGACATTGGTACCTAGACCAAAAAATAAAAATATTATTGATACTAAGTGGATTTTCAAGAATAAGTTGAATGAGAATGGATAAGTTACAAGGAATAAGGCAAGACTTGTTTGCAAGGGATATGCACAAAAAGAAGGTATAGATTATAGATAAACCATTGCACCTATTGCAAGACTTGAAGGAGTTTGGATACTACTAGCTTATGATGGACATAAGGGATTCAAGGTATATCAAATCAAAGTGAAATCATCTTTTCTGAATGGAATTCTTGAAGAGGAGGTCTACATGGAACAACCAGAATGGTTTGTTGATCCAAATCAGAAAGACATGGTATGTAGATTGCACAAAGCTTAATATGGACTAAAACAAGCACCGAGGGCATGGTATAAAAGACTACATGCTTATCTTATCAGTATTGGCTTTGTAAGAACTAGTGAAAATAGTAACATGTATATGAAAGGAGATTCCGATGATAACATTTTGATTGCTACAATATTTGTTGATGATATAATCTTTGGTGGACAAGATCAGATCTGTAAATATTTTTCTGATGAAATGAGAAAGGAATTTGAGATGTCAATGTTTGGAGAGATTAAATTCTTTCTAGGTTTGTAGATTATACAATAGCATGATGGGATTTTCATCACACAATCAAAATAAATTAAAGAAGTATTGAAAACTTTTGGCATGGAGGATGCTAAACCAGTAGGAACATTGATGGTCAATGGATAAAAATTGACAAAGGATGATGAATCTACAGAGGTAATTAAAACATTGTAGTGATCTATGATTGGGAAAATGATGTATGTTGTACATAGTAGACCTGATATTGCACAAGCAGTTGGGATTGTGGAAAGATTCTCTGCCAATCCTAAAGATTCACACATGGTTGTAGTTAAAAGAATTCTAGGATACTTGAAGAAGACTAAAGAATATGGTTTATGGTATTCTAAGGAAGGAAAATTTGAATTGATAGTTTACACCAATGCAGATTGGGCTGGAAACATAGATAACTAGAAGAGTACAACCAGTGGAGCATTCTTTTTAGGAGATAGGCTTGTGACTTGGATAAGCAAGAAACAAGAATGTATCTCTTAGTCTATTGCTGAAGGAGAGTATGTTGCTGCTACTTCAAATTTTTCTAATATTGCTTGGATCAGACAAGTGTTGGAAGGAATGAATGAGGTAATCACTGAGCCGGTGATTATATATTGTGATAATAGTAGTGCTATAAACATTTCAAAGAATCATGTGATGAATTCTAAAACAAAGCACATATCTATTAAGTATCACTACTTGAGGGAAAAAGTTCAAGAGAAGAAAGTGAAACTAGAATTTTTAACATCTAAGGAACAACTTTCTGATATCTTTACTAAACCATTACCAAAGGATACATTTGAATATTTGAGGACTAGACTTGGGGTTTGTCCCCTGTCTATAGATCACTAAGGTGATCAGAAGGTTGCATCAACCTATTCTTATCAGAAGATCATTCATGTTGATGCAAACAACTCACACTTTGGATATTTTTCTAAGGTTGTGAAGGATTCTAGAGGTTGGAACAGAAATCTGTACATTAGAGGTACCTAAATGATTGACATGCACCGAACAACAAAAAACTACTTGGCTATTTAGAGTTGTTTTATGTTTTCTTTGGCATTGTTGTCAAAGGGAGATACGTTTGGATATGAAAATGTAAAGAAACATCAAAAGAAGAGAGATCAAAGAAAGGGAGAGTTTGAATTTTTGTTGTTGAGAAAAAGAATCAGAGAACTGAAAAGATCAAATCTGCAGGGAGAGCCTGCATGTAATGCTGTTATGTTTTGTAGTGATTAAACATATTAAATATTAAGCTAGGGAGAGCTTACCGAGCTACAACATTTACTTACATAGTTGTAGAATACATGTTTGGTATGTGTATGGCATATTTTCATATTTATTATGTTTCTATCAATGCCAAAGGGAGAGATTCATGAACTACAACTAATTGAATATCTGAGATGAATTGAAGAACTATGATTAGAGATCACCGACTACTGAAATGATATGTAAGATGATTAAATCAATCAAAATGTTGTCATTGATGTCAACTAGTCTTGACAATACTTATCATGTTAGTTACAAACATCTAAACATCTATTGAAGAAGAAAAGATGAAGAACAGAGATATCTACATAAGGAAAAGATGAATATGATAGAGAAGGAAAAGGTAAACATTGGGTAACTTATTTGATGAGGCTATGACTATATATTGTTGACTTGATCATGTTTCATTAATCTATCATGAAGAAGAGATTCAAAATTGAACAAGTCAATGTGGTTGGTAATTGAAGCTTTCTGTATACACCAAGCTAGTGCAGTGTATACCGAGTGACAGTATTAACTAAGCTAGTCTAACTAGTTATCAACAACACATTTCTATATTAACTGAGTAAGGATGAAAACATTAAATGCTAAGTTTAGCCAACTGAATATGATGAGTTGGATATTGTTATGATTTCGAGGTTAAGGATGAAGTTTTTTATGAGATCCATGGCTGACAAAATTTGAAGATGATCTAAAGGATGAGGTTGAAACATGTTATGAACACATCTACTGAGGAAGGTTTAAGTGGCAAAAATGGATGTAGGAGATTAAGCGGAAAAATCTAATTGTTGAAAAGAAAATGTTTTACCTATCTATATAAGAGACATGAGTTTCATTGTTGAACCTATTCCGGAAGAAGGGGACTATAGAGAATTTGAGTGAAGATTGTTTCATGCATGTCTGATCAAACTGGTTATTGAAGAACCAAGCTGCAGAGTTTTACCAAGCATCAGAGAACAATTTACTAAGTGAAATTAAGTTGAGATATTGAAGGAAGTGAATTGTTTAATGATCAAAGGATTATTTCTAAGGGCTTAGCATAGATCTGAATATTTTTAATTGAGTTGTAATTGAATCATATCATTACTATATCAGTTTAACCATTGATTCAAAAAATCTCTTAACCTAGTGGACTTGACAGTCTTATGTTCTACCCTATGACATTCTATTGAATGTAAAGTGTTATCTTGTTGACCTCATAGTGAATGCTAGTCAAAAGTTATCGGTTAGTGTTAAATCCTCTAAAAAGGTCACAATTAACAGTGTGTATTGTAACCTTTAATAGGGTTGGCTCTTCACCAAGCTCATTTCATAAGAGTGAAATATTTTGGGTTACCGGTCCCAGGTGGTTTTTTCCTTAACAAGGTTTCCATGATAAATAATTGCGTTATGTGTTACTTGTTATGATTATTTTTTAATCATACTTTACATACTGCATAATTGATTTAGTCGGTAATCACATTTGGATATTTACTAGTAATCGGTAAAGTAAGAAGACAGATAGAAATTATATGTTACCGAGTTGCATATTTTGGTTAAATAGTTTTGTGAGGTACATCTTTGTATTTGGGATTGTAGGATAACTAATCTCACTGATTCACCCCCCCTCTCAGTTATTCTAATAGCTCTTATAAAATATTGATTGTACTTTGGAGGAGGACTAGAACTAGATGGTTTGTCATGAGATCTAGGGGAAAGAGGTGAATCCATCATTGAAAAAAGAATATTTTCCCACACCTTTTTTCTTGATTTTATATTGTTTCTCAAAAAAATTCTTCATTGTATCCATTTTTTGATAATGCATATCTTTAGCTTCTTCTTTTTCAATTTGAGAGGATTTTGATTTGTCCTCTTCTTGGTGTAAAACACTTGGATTAACATGCTTTCCCTCTTTTTCTTTTGAATCTAAAAAACTAACTTTCTCTTTTCTTTTAATTTATGTGGGTAAGTTAGTTTTTTCTTTATTTAAATCAACAAGAATACTTTCTTCTTTGATCAATTCTTTTCCTTTTAATATGAAATCAACATTTGAAATTTGGTCTTGCATCATTTCTTTTGACATGCTTGATGTAGAAACTTCACTATTGTGTGGAACCAATGAGTCATTCAAGGGTTTGATATTATTGTAGTATTGGAATGGATTTAAATCCCCACTCACCATGATTTCTTGAACCATATAACGAAATTTTAAACATTGATGATACATCGAAGGCATCGCTTGCATTTCATGAATCTATGGCCTTCCTAAAAAAATGTTATATGTCAATTTGAGATCAAGCACTTGGAAAACTATATCTTTTTGGATTGGGCCAACTCGAATGGGAAGAACCACCATTCCTTTTGAAGATATTTCCTTATCATCATAATCTTTGATAGTAATTTTTATTTTAGGATCAAAAACTTCTTTGGGATATCCTAATTCTTTGACAAGACTCAAAGTAAAATTGTTTAGGCCAGCCCCTCCATCAATAAGAACTCTTTTGACACTATGTTTGTGTATCAAGACTTCTATATGCAATGGGAGATTTTGGGGATGATTCAAGGACATATCATCTTTCTCAGAAAAACATAAACAATGTGGTGCAATGCGGTGTCCAGCCATGTTTTGAAATCTATCAACTTCTCAAGTCATTAGGAATAGTAGCCTCAATAAGAAGTTTTCCCAAGATTCCTTTGTGGGTTGGTGAAAGTTTTAACAAGTCCAAGATTGATATTGCATCCGGGTCTATTGGAGTTGATCCAAAAGATTATATTTTTTTGAAGATGATGATGCTTTATTAGGAAAAGGAATTTTAGGGGTAGTCCCTTGTAAGGTGATCTTTGATGTTGCCTCCTAGTCACAACATTAGAAGTTTCTTTTTCTTGTTTATCTTTATCACTATGACATTAATTGTATTTTCATACCCTGATTATAAAGAGTTGATAGTATTTTCATAAGTATGGAAAAAATTAACTTTATAATTTCCACATTTTTTGCTTTGATTCAAATTGGATGATTTACCTTTCCCATGATTCAAGAAAAGGGTCTTTAAAGCTATGGGATCTTCATTATTTTGGGGACCATCTACTTTAATTGTAGTTTTGGCTCTTGAAAAGGTCTACGCTATAAAATTGAAACCAAGTTGATATTGCAATTTCCTATGGAGAAGCCAACTCCAATAATTAGAAATATCAAAGACTTAGACCAACTAAAAAGAATCTAATAAACCCTTCTGCACTTTAGGCTCTACAAAACCAAGGCGAGTAGACCTTTAATGCCCTCAAAACACACATTAAAATCACAACTAGAATTAACATTGATCAAATACATCTCATAAAGAGCTCATCAAAAATTTAAGGAGATGATGAATATGGGATAGGCATTCATTGATCTACAACTTAAAGTGGAGCATGAGATTAGAACAACACTGTAAAAAAACAAAACAGTAAGATATTTTATTATTTAAACATTTTTTTTGCAGCAAGAACAATAGGAAACTGAACAAAAACACATATGTAAAACCCACAATCAACTTAGATCAGTGCCTCATCCAATTGGGCCTTGGAGTCATAAGAAATAAAATATTACACAACAAAGATCACTAATAGAAAATTATCTTACAATATTTCCTTACAATATCCTTCAACAACAATCCCAACCTAGCCTACTTATCAAAGTCTCAGCACAAGCCCAACAAATCTACAACTCTTTTCAAGCATTTAATTATTCTATTAGATAAAAACAAGAATAGAAAGTCACATATCTCACAACAAGACACTAAATGAGAATAACTATTTATTTTATTCCATTTAACTTAACTGAGTTGTACACTAGAGAGATCTAAACTAGAATCTTGATGCTATAGCTACCTCTAACATAAAATATTAATACAACTATAAACTCAAAACCTATAAAAGAATCAGCCCAAATTCATTAAACTTTCTCTATGGAAGACTTACAATGTTTCTCTGACCCATAAGAACTTGCTACTGGAACCCTCAATGTTTGGAGCCAAGAGAAATGGTCTTCCATAACAACAAAGTTGGAACCATAAGAAAGAGAAAACAAGAGAATATATAGAATAAGAAGAGACTCCCCATTTAATCTATTTCTGCCACCTGTCCATTGTCTTCAAATCCTAAGCTGCTGAAAAATCATCTCTCGTCTCTTTGTAATTGTCTTTGTCTCATTCATTTTGACCTTCAATCTATTGCAAAAATAAATAAATATTCCACTAAAATCATCTTTTCAATAGCCAAAATTGGCCCCATTACACACGTGCCACAACTACACCCAACAAGAAAGCTACTGGTAAAATTTTGAGACAAACCCACCAAAATATCCTAAAAAAACCCTTGTAAACTTTCTCTTGTAGCAATCTCCCTCGCTGTCTTTTATGTACCTGTGTGTCCAATATTTCACCATTTTTTATAAAATAGCCACTTACTTTATTTTGAACCTTAGCTTAGCTTTACTTTACCCATGCACATTACATTCATGTATCTCCATTTATTTATTTCATTCACTTAAATTACCTTGCACTTGGAGATGTGAAACCCTAGCCTTAATTTTCAATTTCAAATTCCTTCTCATCTTTGGTCGACGTCAAATGTTGGTCAACTACCCTCTAACTACCATATGGAATATCCTAATCGGTATGTGGGTCCACCTTTACAACACTCAGTGATAACATGTCACCACATTACTCGAGACCCATCACTGATCCACACTAGTTGACATGTCATGTGTCACAATATTGTGATCATGAGTTATTTCTATTTCCTTGTCATCCCGATCATGAGATCGTGAGATCATGCAATATGTCATCTCTAGCCTTCCATCTAGTTCATCCTTATGTGCCACATTTCTTCTCATCGCAATCATGCTATCTGACTTAGCCTCTACCACCTAGATCGCAGGATCATGGGATGACACCATGTGTCATCCCAAACCCTCCATGTTGCCTTGAACCTCATACTACATGCCTCATTTTGGTTAATCCTCATCCACTAATTCACTACCTGATCATCACCACATCTTTCCTATGTGGATGCCACATCATCACTTTACTTTGCATAGGCCCAAAAAATTTGTAAGTTATCGTCACTTAATCTGGACCCCACAAAGACCTCCTAACCACTGAGAAAGTCACCTAACACCCTCACGTGCATGCTCCTTCTTCCAAAACCTTTGTTCCTTTTAGGAACTTAACAATATGTGTGCTAGCACATTTAAAAACACCTTTAAGCCTTTACATCACAAATATGGGATAAACGCCCAGACCTCCCTATAACAAATGTTGCCAACCATGGAACGATTTTACTATCCATCAACCCATGAGCGGCTCTCGCTCCTTTCTACAATCAAGCAAGCCGAGATCTACATTTGGTTTGAAAAAATTTCTAAACCATTCCTTGCATGCAATTTCATCATCTATGATTGGCTTCACACACCTACCAATTACATTTACTTTAAAGCTTCAAAACCCATACAGACGTCGTATATTTATATTTGTTCAAAAATTATAATTTCTCCACCATGCTAGCATTTGACTTGGCTTGTAAAATTTTCAACCCTCTACCAAACACAACATCTTCCCAGGTCTGCATATTTGCATCTACCAAAAATACATTTCATTTGAAGCTTTATATCCTTTCTTTAGCCGTTGTCGCCCTCCATTCGGTTTTATGAAAAAAAAATTAAAACTCTTCCCTTCTGGTATGATTAGCATGAACATCCATGATGCAAATTTTTTTTAGGGGATGAAAACCCCATCCTACGTGTGACCCCCTATCTTTATCACTTTCTCTATGTTTTCTTGGAGATTTGCTTGAAACCTTTGAAACTTTGCACTACAATCATTTGTAGGAAAATCAATTAGAGCCCCATTTGAGATTTTATGTCCCCCCAATTTGCAATTGACTAATTTCTATAGACACCTAAAAATCCTTTAGAAAATGAAGTATTTTTATTTTCTGAAAAACCCCTGATGACATCATCATTTGATAATTAATTGATTATTTAATTAATTATTTTATTTTTTATGTCATTAAATCCCTTTATCTTAATTAAAAATATTTAATTAAGAAATCCCTCCCAAAAATGTTTAAATCTTATTTAAACATCATTTTCCCTATTTATTAATTATTTAATTAATAAATTGACCAAAAAGCCAAGAAATAAATTATTTATTTATTTTTTCCCAAAACCTTAGAAATATCCTAAAGATCCTAAACCTCTTCTAGAATCTTCTAATCCCTCTTTAATTTCAATTAAAGGTTGATTCCATCATTTCCTAACCCTAATCCCAACTCAAAAATATTTAATTAAAATTAAATATTAAACCCTCATATTTATTAAATACATTTTAATAAATATCCTCAAAACCTAAAACCTTTTGAAATAAATAAACTTTTATCTATTTCTTAAATTCCTAGAAAGTCCTAGACTCTTCTAGAAAGTCTTCATCCTCATCCAAAAGCCTAGACTCTTCTAGAAGAAGTCAATCCTTATCCTTGACCCCAAACTCAACCCCTAACCTTACCCCAAACCCTGACTCAACCTCCTAACCCAACCCTTTCCAAAATCCTATAAATACTCCTCATTTCTAAGAGCAAAGCATCCAATTTCCTTTCAATTCATAGTATAGTTATAATGTTAGTTTGCATCTAAACCCTTAAAGCTTTCATACTAATTGTTAGTTTAATTCATTTTAAAGCTTTCTTAAATCACATCTTAGCATAGAACTAATGGCGACTCTACTGGGGAAGAAATAAATGACAGCAAGTTAAGATGTCCAATTCCTTGCTTTGCTGAATCATCCCAGGGTCTGGTCCAGTTTGGTTATAGAGTCTAGTTCTTTTCAAAAATTGTTATATTCTCTCATTAAATGAGTGGCAACTCTGTATATTGATTAGTGACATATATTTCAAGTTCAAATATATCTATTGCAGGAGTGTGACTTTACTGGTGAAGAATTCATTGTAAATCTACAAATGATCAGTAAGGTATGAAATATTTTCCTCTTTCATAAAGGTGGTGACTCCATGTCAAGATCAGTGAAGTGTTTGTGATTTCTAAAAGGAAATACAATAGATTTCAAAGCTTGGCTACATTGGTTGTATTCTAGGTAATCTTGTAGTTCAGTATTTAAATGATGAAGAAATGTTTCCCTATTTGGTGATTTCTAGCATTGCTTGTAAAGGGAAGAAAGAAAGACTTATGCACATCAGTTGGATGAACAAGTATAGTTGTGTTACTTTTGTGGTGTGCAATGTGTTGTGATATTCAAGCATTTGAGTGAATGAAATCTACATTTTGATGTCAGCTTGAAGTAATTTTAACTTTCAGTATAAGTCTGGTGTATTTGAAGAATGCAAGTTGAAATGCTTCAACCTTGTACTTTGTCAAGTGTTACCACCTTCCCAAATACATCATAGCCGGAGGGTAAAAGAAAATTTGTGTTTCCAGCTTACCCGACTTTAAATTTTGTGGGTATACCCGGTTACCCAAATCCCATTCCCCAAAATGTTAAAAAAGTTTTACCCAAGTTCAGTGGTAGAAAGGATGAGTCTGCTGAAAGACACCTAACAAAGTTTCTTGACTTGCTAGAAGATTATGAAATTTGTCATGAAGATGTGGTCACAAAACTATTTGTTCAATCCTTGATTGGTGAAGCTAGAGAATGGTTTTCATTGTTGTTTCCTCAGTCAATTGCTTCATGGAATGAATTTGAGTCAGCATTTGTTGAAATTTTTCAAGAATGGGAAAGTGATTATAACCTATTATTAAATCTAATTGATATTCATATTAAAGAGGATGAGTTAATTTCATCTTTCAATATCAGATTTGCAAAGACATTGAGAAGAATACCAGAGAGATTTAGACCTCATGATGCATTGTGTCTTGTTGTTTACCTTGCTACATTTGATGAGAAGATGAGTTTCTTATTGAGGAACAAAGAACCCAAAAGTTTGTATCAGGCATGTGAATTGGCAATGGACATTGAGTACAACAAAAAGTATGGTGTTATAAGGAGAGATGTTTCTGTCAGTTCTCCTTCTCAAGAATTGACCATTCATAGTTTGGAGTGTGACCAATGCCAATGTACTATTGCCCCTATTGTTTCCTTCAATAATGTTACTGAATGTCATGCTGAAAACAATCCAATGGAAGAAATCCATGAGCATCATTGTCAAAACATTGTAAAATTAGAGAGTGCACTTGAAAGTCAAGAAGAAAACTGCACCATAGTTCCTGCTTGTATAAATGAAAATATTGTTGGTGTATGTTCAGTTGAACCATAGTATGATCAGTAGTCACATGAATGGAATATGCAAGAGTTTGAACAGAAAAGTAAGGAGTACTTGCTGAAAATTGCACAAATACAAACCACTATGGAAGTGAACAATGAAAGAATTAAAATGCTGGAAAACCTCAAGGCCATACAAGCAAAAGTTTTACATCCGGATGAAAAGGTAGGTACACATGTTGAATGTGAACCAGATAGCCATGTGTCTAACAATGAGTTTGCTAAAAGTGCATCAAGTGAAGAGAATGTTGATTATGATTATGATCAATCTATGGCTGATGATGAAGGCTCACTTGATGAGGAAAATAAATTTGATTATGTTATGACCAGCAGTGACTCAGTTTTGTGCAATTTTAACTGGCAAGAGAATGAACATGATCATGGTGAAATGAATGTTGAAAAATGGACTCATGTAAGTGATAAGGACTCAGTTGGTTTAGAATATCTTGTTGATATTGAGAGCATCACTGGCAGTCCAATTAGAGGGATTGATCTTTCTCTTGAATGCTTCAATGATGAATGTGACTTTCAGCATTATGACAGTATTACCTCCAATGATGAAAGTGTGAATTCTCAGCATATTGATTATGATCCGGATGTTTCATGTGATAATGTTTTTGATGAGTTTTCTAATGTGTTATTCAATGAAGAGGTTGAAAGTGATCAACCAACACTATGTTCCAATGTCTATGAGGGTGGCTTTCATTTGGTCTCTAATCCATTGTTTGAAGAGTGTAGGGTTGACTCAGATTTTTTGCCATTCATTCAAGAGAATGAAATTGAGAATGTTCAGGGGGATATGGAGGTACTTTCAGTCTCAGAGAAATCGGAAGTTGAAGGGGTAATGTACGATAAACATTGTATCATTGAGGAGTTTGCATTACCTGGTGTTAATGTGTTATCTCCACCATGTGTTTCAAGTGATGAAAAGGATGAGTTTGAAGTGAAACATTGCTATGAATATTTTTTTTTTCATAGTTGCTACAGTAAAGATTTGCAGGGTGCTGATCATGTGCCTGAATTTGAAGAATGTGAGTATGAGAGTTTCAGTTTTGACTTGAATTTTAGTGTTGATCTTTGTAAAGGACTTGAAGCTAATTCTCAGTCGGTAAGTGTACTCACATTTCATGATGATCAACCTTACATTGGTTTGCATGATGTAATGGAAAAAGGGTACAATTCTTTGTTGCAAACTGATTATATTCTTGGTTGTGACGATAAGATTAAATTTGATCCTCATACACTTGGCAAAGATGAATGCATTTATTACATTTTTGTGGATTTTCCTGTCAAGAGTCTTCATGAGTTTGACCATATAGATGAAAGGAAGAATTTTTGGGTCATCTCTATGCATAGTGATGAGAACCATGTGTTTGATAGAGGTAAATGATTGACATGGTTTAGAAGTTTCAGCTGTTGTAAATATTTGTATAGTTGTGTTGCTTTCAGCAGTAGTGTAGTTTGTTTTGAATAAAGGAGCTTTGGAACCAGTTTTTGGAAAAGATTTGGAGTAATAAGGAGATGTTTTTTTTTAATTGGTCTACTCACCTAGAAGATTTTGGAATTCTTGTGTTGAACTTGCATTCAACCATCCACAGATGGAGCCACTGTTGGTACCCTTAAAATGCAGTTTTGAGGTACCATGTAAAACGCTTGCTAAAGTGCTCCTTTTGGTCCAAAATGCACTTGTGAAAAGGGTGTTTCTGGGTCCTGTATTGAGTGGAGAATGATTTGACACCTTTTTTATGTCTCTTTGATTCAAATTGAGTTTTCATTTTACATTTTGAAATGGGTTTTCATCAGTTCATTTCTAGGAGGTCTCTAAGTCAGAAAATTGCTAAGTGTGAAATTCACCGAGAAGGGCCAGTTGAGGGTTGAATAACTTGAATTCTAATGAGTGTCATGCAAATCCAAGAGTGGGGGCAATTTTAGTAGTTCTGGCAGTGTGCGTAGACAACATTTCAAAGTGGCTATGTTTGATTGGCAAAGTGTTTTTGCTCGCAATTTTTCTTGGTTTTTCCTTTGGCGGATGTGTTGATGTATCAGAGGTGAACTTGTTCCCTGGATGGCATTTTCCTATGAGGCTTTTTAGTCGGTTTTTGAGATTGCTTCCTAAGGCCTATTGTCTTAGTTGGAAATCTTGCAAAGATCCTTTCTCTCCTTGCAGTGATGCTCTTTGAATTAGAGGAAATAAATGGTGGTGCTGTCAATAAACAAATATTGGTTGAGAAACTCACTTATTCAAATAACTCAAAGCAGAATATTGAGGCATTATCACACCGGTTTCTTTTCATCGAGAAGAAGCAAAACAAATTGTGGAAACATGGGACTCCAAGTCTAAGATCCCTTTTTATTTGTTACCATGATTGGACAATTGTCTTCATGCTACACAAACTAGAAGTCACTTGTTGCATTCACATTTGCTCGTGACAACTTCTATACACATATATGTTTTTGTGCACTACAAATATGGTGTCACAAATGGATATGGACTTGTGAATGTCTGTGCCTTCTTGAGGTCTCAATGGTGAAAATGTAGGATTCATTAAGGCCATTCGGTTTGATGTTGGAAGCCTATTTTGATTTGAAGACATGCATGTTAGTGAAAAAGGCCTGCACAATTTAGTATGAGGCCACCAGCATGGAGGTGCCAGCAAGACAAAATAAATAAGTGCCTGATGAAAGAAAGGAACTAGTGACATGGTAATCTCCTCTCCAATGAAACAAAGTGTTGAGGAAGACAACACCAGTGAAGAAGCCAATGCATATACAAGCTGGAGATTTCCCAGTGCAAATGGAAGATGGGAAGATGGGACCTATGAAATAAATGATGGAGGCAATACCAACGCAAAGACTGCCCTTTCTCTCACAGTGGTCACATGATCGCATGGGCCATTTCTGGCCCATGTGATCATGCGACAAGCTAGAAATGTAAGGATGAGAGCATGTAATATGGATACTAGTGCATGAGAGTGGAGTCCGCATCAAAACATGGTAAGGGGCTGGCAGTGCATGGCACTAAATTTGCAAAAAGGAGCCCCATGGAGTTGAAACAATGCTCACTCAATGTGGATTTGGGCAGATCACACAAGACACAAAAGAGACCATAACAAAGCTAGGTAATGCAATGTTGAAAGAGGAGCTCACATTTTTGAAAAGCGTAAATAGCCATTATCCCACATTCGGTGGGTGGCTATGTTTTTTTGAGTTTATATGCTTCGACACTCTCCAGCATTGTAAAGTAGAAATTGAGGTGCTACTTGGCGGGCCTGTGAAATGAGGGTGCAACATGTCAAGTGGGCCCCTAATTTTGGCGTGAAAATGTATGAAGATTTTAAAACTAGCAAAATCTAATATCCCACATTCATCCGGAATGGGGAAGAGCTAATTTTTATTACCAAGTGCACAAACAATAGAGGTAAATAGAAAGCCGAGAAGCTCTCTCCACATGTGCATGTGCGACGCCCACCTCGGTTTCCATGCCGACGGGCCCAGGAAAGAAATTTTGTAGATGGAGTGACTAGTCAAAGATGGCCACGTGTCAAGTGGTCACATGATCACAAGGGCCAACTTCAGCCCTTGCAAACATGTGATAGGCTGACATGTGGCAGCCCAATGCAGTAGTGGCAGTTGTGTGGAAGAGTGGTCGCATGATCACACTGGCCATTTTTGGCCCATACGATCATGCGACAAGGTGACACATGGCGGGTTCTCATGAGTTCACTAAATGGTTAGCTGACAAAAGAAAATATCTGGCAAATTGGAGAATAAGCTGCAGTCGCGTGTTTGCTAAGTAGTTGATGGTTAAGGCCAAGCATTCCATGATTCAGAGATGCTGCAGTCACGTGTTCGCCGAATAGTTGGCAGTCAAGTTAAAACATCTAGCAACTTAGAGAACTACTTAGTCACCTATTCTCCAAATTCCCGGTGGTTAAGGTGGAGATGAGGTGGGCCAATAGTTTTGGGCAAAGTGCTGAGAGTTGCGTGCCACAGATCGATGGTGGTCGCATGATCTCATGGGCCATTTCTGGCCCATGTGATCATGCGACCAAGCCACCATGTGGTGATGTGGTGACATGGCGAGAATGTCTAGGTGGAGACACAGGCCAACCAAACAGTGCCAAGTGGGAAAGGTGAAATGTGGCATCCAAGTGGAGATGATGTGGCAGGCCAACCAATTCGTGCTTGCCATGTGTCACATGGGTCCCAACAGGGGAACAAAAATAATATTTTATTTGAAATCTCTTATGTGCATCCGTTCAAAAATAAAAATTATAAACATGAATTTATATAGTTTTGACTATATTAAAATTCAAATGTTTAAGTCGCAGAGCATAGGAGCTATTTTAATAGCTGGTGGCTTCATTTTTGGGCCAAATAGCAAGTGTTATATACCACCAAAAAGGTGAGAAAATGAGGAATCCATTTTTGAGGTCAGATTTCAGTGCAGGTCTAACTGGTTTAGAGATATTGGTAGTTGAACGAAATAGGGGGGCTAGGAAGATATTTTGAAAATATATATTTTGTTCAATCCAGGGATTCACAGTTTGTTTGAAGAGATGCCAGGTGCTTTCCAAAGTTGAGAGCACGTCCTATTTCTAGTTTGAAGGTGGATGACTCATCCAATGAGTAGAAAGGAGGAAGACAAGTGTCACTTTGTGATGATTTCTGAGTTTCTTCCTTTGCCTTCTTATTCCCATTTCTGATATTTTGTAGAGGTTCAAATCTTTTTGCATGAGCAGAGCTCTGCAAGTTTGAGTTCCATGAATGCAAGTTCTGAGTTTCATTTCAGAGTTCTCATTTTGAGTTTGTTGTGATTTGAATGTATAGATATAGGTGATTTAATGAAAGACAGTGGAAATCCTTTCCCGTATTTGCCTGATGTCTCTTTGTGTCTTTGTCAAATTGTTGTATATTGATTTGTAAGGCATCTCTGTATACCTGTTTACAAGGTAAATGGTGCAATGACTTTCAAGTTTCTTTCAAGTTTCTTTCAAGGAAAGTGTAATATCTTGAAGATTTTTGTTGATAATATGATGTTTCATAAGGATCTGATGTCTAGATAAGGGGAAGAAAGAATGGTGTGCAAGGTGCATTGTTTGATTTTCAGTTGTATAAGATTTGAAGTTTCCTGTTGATGTGCATCTCATGACTCCATGCCCAGGATTAGGCACTGGTTTAAACTAGATTTGTAATCAAAATCTTTTCCAATCACTTTTCCCTTTCATGTTTAAGAGCATAAATGTTTTTTGATTGCATTGAATAGTGCAAGTTCTTTCGGTGATTCCTTGTAGAAGTGAATTAGATAGGTTAACCTGGCTGAGTTTTAAGCTCGAAGAGAAGAAGGGTGAATACCCTTGTCACTTTTACCATTTTTCTACAATGATTGTTTGCTTTTGTTAACATCATGGATTGGCTTTCTAAGCTTTGCATCAGTTGCAGCAAGAGACATTAGCAAGTCATTGTGAGAACCCCTAATCCACTACAAGGATTTCATTGTGAAGCAATGAGTCCAAAGATAGGTACACCCACCTGGGTTTGTGGAGCCTGAAGTAGAAGAAGGACTTGGTCCTTATCAATTAGCCTTTTCCCTGTAAGAATTCAGAATTGGGAACTTGAGAGTCAAGCTTAATAGATATATTGGTGATTCTACATGAAAAAGAGCTAACAAAGCTAATGGATTAATTTAGTTTAATTCTTGTTTATGCATCATTTTCACACCTATTTTGGGCTTAAAATATACTTAATCATACTAGTTACATCAATGTGAGTTCTTGAAGCCTTAGGGGCAATTTTGGGTGTTCTACCCAATATTGTGCCATTTATGGGGTTTTTATGAGTCTCAATCCCTCCAAATCAGCATTAGGAACATGCTCCAAGTGCTTTGAGAGCATACCCACATTCCTTTTATCTGAGCAAATCAAACAGTGCATGGGCGCATCTGTTTAAGCTCAATCTGAATGACTTTGTGAATTACTGTTTGTTTTTTGTTAGGTATATGTTGTTTAGGCTAACGTTTGACATGTCTACACCTTTCAAAATAGATTAGGTTTTCATCAATCACATTTTGGCATGCCCAGTGGGACCCCTGTCCTAATCATCTACTCTGAAATCAACTTCTCTTGGCCATTTTTCTCAATTTTTTCTCAAAAATCTAGGTTGTAACATTTCATTTTCGGTCCAATTTGCACATTTGTTGTCCACAACTGCACATTTATCCATTAAAACTATGCATTTATCACTTAAATTGCACATATGTTCATTTTTATTGCGCATATGTACAAAATTGTTGCGCATATGTTCAATATTGTTGTGCATATGTGAAACAGAGCTACGCATATATTTTTTTGTAAAAAACTTGCATTTTAAGAGCATTTTAGCAGAATAGATAGAGTTTCACATACATTCTCTATTCTTGTGCATTTGTGCAAAAGTTGTAACTTGCGCATTTGTTCTTTGTAACTACGCATTTATTCTAGAGATAGGTAATCTGATGTTTTTAAGGTTTTTTAAACTTTAATTTTCTTACAGGTTCTAAACTCTATTTTTCTTACAGGTACATCTTGGGAGGCATCAAAATCACTAAGAACAAGAACTTAAGGCCTTAAGGCTCATCAATTTGATTGAATGGGAATTTCAAAATGTTGTTTAAACATTCATTTTGGCTGAAAAGAACATCAAGTTTCCAAATCTAAAGGTTTTTGAATCATTCATGCAAAATAGGAACATATTTATCTTTTTGGTGCATAAAAAGGACTAAGGATTTGTATATCATTTTCAATCATTTCCTAAATAGTCCTAAACAAGCTAAAGTCTTCCTAAAATTGGTCCTAAAAGCAATCGACATCATTCCTAAAAGTCTTTCAGTTTGCTAAAATGAACTTCAATCATGCAAATCTAGGACTTTAGAAATGTCATCTTTTTTTACAAACATCTTGAGTGCTTTTCAAATTCATGCAACAAAGTTACTCTAGAAGCTTATCCTTTGGAAGCAGAAGTCAAAACAAATCTTGAGTACAAATAAGGGAATGAATCTAAAGTCCTAAAGAGTCATTGTCATTTCAAAAATCAAACATACTCTTGAATGCACTAAAAGAAACAAACATCTCTATTCCTTCCTTTTTCAGTTCAAGCAAATGTAAAATCAAATCTCAAATGACTTAAAGATCTAAACAAAGCTTTTTTCAAAAGTTCCTAAAGCAACACGCCAATCTCAATCTTGAATGCTCAGGAAAAGAACTTGCAATCGCTCAAAATGCTTACTTTTTGGAGAAAGAACAACTCAAAATCTAAACACTTGTGTCTTCAAAAGTTTTTCAATCAAAACACACTTAATTCAATTTCAAAAAGAACTCTTCATGCTGTGCATCTAGGAGCTTTCATTTTCTACAAATCCTCATTAAAGTAAGTAATGTAAAACATTTGAACGCAGACAAGTTCACTTGTTTTACTTTTAGCGAGGCCTGTCCAGGGGAGAAAACCACTTCCTCCTCAGAGAATGACCTCAAACTGATATCTTACCCGATTGGTATATAAATAAAGCACTGAGAAAACTCTCGCTTACATCTCCTCAAGCTTAGGCGAGGTGTGTTGATGGTAGCCTGAGGTAGGTGAATAATCCCTACTATTTTGGCATGGTCAACTAGGCTCTTAAGTGAGTCATGTGTGTACAAACTGATTGTGGGGACTCCACGGAACCATTACAAACTTGATAAAATAGAGGCTACCCTATCTACATCTAAAGGTATCAAAATCCTTGTGCAAGGACCGATCCAAGGGGTTTACCGGATCACCTCAAGATTACTCACCATTTGTATCCCCTTCTTGGGGGGTACCAAGCTGTGGGCAAGGATTTTGATACTCACCTTCCTTAGGTAGATCTACTTGAAGAGCTTGACAGTTAGAAACTCCATGAAAACATTTGTTGGAACATACACTTTTTCAAGCTTTTTTTTGGAATCAAAGTTAGTTATCTTGTTTGTATCCCACAAGGTTTCTTTGTTCGTTGTGGAGATTGCTTTTCCAAAAATCTTTGTTAAAATTTGTCCTTTTCCATTGGAAAACAATCAACTGATCTATAAAACCTGGTTTGAGATACTTAGAACAAACTTGCAGAAGAAATCCTTGGAATCAGATACCCACAACTTTTTTATTAGAATTTCCCCAAGTTATGCCCAATTTGATCAAACATCCAAAAGCTAAATTGCCCAAATCTCAAGCCCGTTAGGAGAAAAGAGTTACAAAGGAAAATCTTAAAAGCCATCAATCCTTTGTCCAAGCAACCCAAGCAGAAGAAAGGTATCAAGAAAAGCTTGATAATATTGGCTATAACACAAGAGTCAAATAGTTTTCTTACCACTTTTGAGTAAACCATCGCTACATCAATCTTGAAAGAGAAGACTAGTTGGATTTATCGCATATCCCATTCTACCTTCAGATCTCAAAACATATCTTGATAGTCCTTCATCCTAGTTTCATCCTAAATTTCATCCTTGCATCATCACCAAATCTTTAGTTACATTCTAGAGTTCTTCTTAGTTGCATTCATCATCATCTTCCTAGCAACATCATAGATTATTCATCCCAGTTACATCAGCATCATCCTCTTAGAAATAACATCATTCCATCATCCTTCACCATCCTTCATCAGCAATCCACAAATCAGGATTCAAATCAGTGATCCAAATTCGGCATCCATCATCCAAATCAGAGCCCACCATCTTTTTACACCAAATCCTGAGACCCAAATCCAAAAGCACTTAGTGTTCAAAACCTTTGAGTTGTTTCCATCCCCTATCAAGAATCATCCCCTTTTTGACAAAGCATTGTCTATTGGAAATCCAACTTTTCATTACACAGCCTCATCATCTCAAACAAGAGATTGGCTTGCATTGATAAGAATCTAGTTGACCGAAGATCATTAGTCTATCCTAGGTTGACCAAATCCTATCACTGATCCTCCATTGAGAAAACAATAGCTCATTGTTGACACTTATTAATCTTCCACCAACATCCCACCAATCTTCCACCAAATCTTGATCCAAAGCAAAACATCCTCCACCAATCCTTCGTCATCCTCAATCCCAATCAGAGCATTCCACCAATCCTTCACCATCACCGCCATCTTACAATTGATCCAAATCCTTGCATTGCATTCTAGATATCCACCATCCTTAGAGATCATTTAGACTTGCATTCACCATCCTTAGAGGTTCCTTAAGCTTGCATCCATCATTCTTTAAAGTCTTTAGGAACATCTTGCATCCATCTAGCATCTGCATCTCCATGCCTGTCGAGACAAGATCTGGATCTAGAAAATAAAGGAACATGGACCCTTATCCAACTCCTAGCTTATCTGATCCCAACCCTTCTACCAGTGCAATGGTAGCCTATGATCCCCAGATCCAACAAACTAGCAATACATGGGATGATCCCAATATCCCCTCAACTCCGCTTGCTATAGAAACTTTTGTGAATCATCCAAGGAATCCACTAGTAGTCAATACACTCATGGCTCAAAATCAGTAGAACATGTTCACTAACTTTTCACAAAGGCATACTCCCATTCCACCATATCTCCATCCTCGTATTCCCATAAGCACTATCCAAATCCCAGCACAAGCATACTCTCCATTCATCCAACCATTCCCTGATCCAACCTTGCAAACATCTCAAGAAACCTCCACCATTCCCCTTCTTTTGCAAGGAAGCTTCACCAGTCCTGTAACACAAGCTATAACACCATCTACTTCATTTCCTATCACAAGTACACCATCATCCTCCATGGCCTCCCAAGCTCTTGCACAAATCCAACACTTGTCACAAAATTAACTCCCACCTCTTACACAAATAGTTTCGCTACCTTCCATCGGCCAAGTAGCACCTTTCATTCTAGGAGGGACGTAATCATCCTTCCCCTTCACTTCACAAGCTTCCACATCCACACCTTTTATGCCAGGAGGGATGCAATCATCTTTTCCTTTTGGTCCACAAGCTTCGACATCCATACCATCATTTCTAGGGTCAATGCAATCGTTTCCATCTTTTGCCCAACAAGCCTCTACATCATCCATTCTAGGGGAAACACAAACATTCCCCTTTCAAACTCAGCAAGCTTCCACATCAACATCACCCTTTTCATGGGGAATGCAAGCATTCTCTTGATTGACCCCCTAGTAAGCATCTACCTAGGCACAAGCCCAACAAAATGCCTTCACCATAGGAATGCCTTCCATAGGTGTTTCAAATCCACCATTCATGTCCCAAACTCCCATCACATCTACCTACCCGGCATCCACTGCAACACAATTCCCACCGCACATTGGTTCTCATTGGGGCCTCACTCAAGAAGACATGAAATCCTTTTTCATACCAACTCACTCTCCTACATCCATGTTTGCAACCCAACAAGCCACCTTCTCACAAGAAGCACAACAACAACCATCATAGCCTCCACCAACTTCATCCTTTGTGAGCTATCCATTCACAACACCTAGTGCTTTTCAGCAAGTTTCTCCACCTTAGCGACAAATTTCATCTCATTTTGCAAGTTATCTTGCCCAGCCACCCTTTGCTTCTAGCTTCCCTACATTAGTTCCACCCTTAAGTAATGCGGGAATGCACCCAACCTATATTAGCCAACTGTAAAGCCAAGTTCAGCAAGGGCCATCCTAGTAGCAAGCTGCATCATTCCACTAGCCTCCCCCACAACAACCATATTTCTAGTCATAGCAACAAACCCCATCATTCCCCAACAGCAACAAGCTTCCTCCTACTAGTCACAACAACAAGTCCTCATCATCCCACAACAGCAACAAGTGGTCCCATATCCTCCACCACAATATAGCCCCACACTACATTAGTAATATCCTCCCCAACAAACATCACTCCAAAATCCACTCCAATCCGCCTATCCCGCTGGGCCATCTCCACATCCCACTCCACAATACCCACCTCAAAATCACCCATATTCACTAGCACCACTAGATCCTTCTCAAATAGGAATACCCACTCCACCACCAATTAATGCCAAGTGGGAAGCAATGAAGAGCACTCTTAAGGAGCTTCAAATTGGTACTAAGAACAAAACCTTCAAGTTTGAAGAGGTGTGTCCTTACCCATTTGACCGATCTATCACAGCTATTCCTCTTCCTAAAAACTTTGAGACACCCAAATTTGACAAATACCGAGGAAAAGGAGACCCAGTCAATCACATCAAAGAGTTCTACATGGCCTACCAAGAAGTGGCTTACAATGACAATTATCTTATGTGCCTATTCCCCAAAAGTTTCAGAGGAACTTTTGTTGAGTGGTTTTACAAGATACCATGTGGGACCATCACAACCTTTTCCGAGCTCTCTGAGAGGTTTGTTACCCAATACACCCACAATGTTGAGAATGAGTTGACCTTATTAGACCTTTGCAACTCCAAATAGAAAGAAGGAGAAAGCCTAGCCAAATACTTACAGAGATGGCAGAATGTTACCACTAGGTTATCATACCAACCGCCGGAGAAGCATTCAACCAAAATCTTCATCAATAATTTGCATCCTAAACTATCCCACTTCATGAGGATGAATTATCTCCAAAAATATCAAGATACCAAGAGCAAGGGGATAGGTATTGAAAAGGCCCTCCTAGATGAAGGCACAATCCGGCATTTCAAAAATGATTCCCAAAATAAATCCAGCAATGATAAATCCCATTATTGGAATCGTAACAAAAATGTTGTTACTAATGGAGCCACTGATACCAAACATGTTCAAATTTTTGTGGCTATCCCTACACCAAATCCTACATACCAACAACAACAAGCATCCATCTATCAGCAATCTCCCCAGGTCCGTCAGCAACCCACGCAACAATTTCATCCTCAAAACAATTAGCATAATTATCAGCAGCAAGCACATCAAGCCTATCAAGGTAATCCAAACAATCAAGTCAATGCCATCAATACTACTCCCAATCAGAACAAGCCCAGAGCTCATAACTATCCAAAGAATAATTTCACACCTCTGGGTGAACCTCTGGATGTCATCTTTCACCGAATGGCCAAAGCCAACCTGATTACGTACCCACCGATCTCGCAGGTTGATGATAGCACTCCTAAGCCCAATTGGTACAAAGATCACAAGTATTGTGATTATCATCATGTCAAAGGACACACTACCCTAAAGTGTATGAAGCTTAAGAATTACATCCAAGATCTTATTGATCAAAAAGAGATCTAGGTAGACACGCCTGCTCAAGCCTCGCCTAATGCCAATTTGCAAATTTATTAGAATGTGTTCCCACAAGACAATGTTGGGAAGAACCAAGCTAATACCAATCATCCCCAGAACCAAGGAAAAGGCAAACAAGAAGATCAACCTACTGCCTATATCAATTATGATAAATTTGTTGGATTTATAACCCAAGTTGAGCCCACGGTCAATACCATCCATGTTAGAGAAGTAGATAGTCAATGTGTTGTTACCACCCATAGAGGCCAGATAACTATTGTTGATGCCCATCCAAGACTAATACATAATGCACACAATGCACAATATAACCTCATAGAAAATCTTGGGAACACAACAGCCCAAATCTCCATCTTGGACCTTCTCCGCACTTCACCCCTCCATCAGGAGATCCTTGACCGAGCCCTCAAAGAAGGAGATGTCCCCACAGACATTAACACCATCCAATTTAAAAACCTTGTGGGACATCTGTCTACATCCTATGCTTTGTCCTTCAAACCATCTGACATACCAGACATTGCACCTGACCACACTCTCCCTCTCCAAATCAATGTCATGGTTAGAGACTTTGCCATCAAATGGGTTTTAATAGATAATGGCTCGACCCTAAACTTGTGTACTCTAAAATTCATTCAAGAGATTAGGTTCATAGAGCCTGATATATCACATGAAGTATTCACTATCAAGGCCTATGACAACTTGGAGTGTACCTTTGAAGGTACTATTACTTTTCCTATTCAGCTAGGCCCAGCAACACAAGATACCATTTGCCACGTTGTTGATCTTGACCTACCATTCAACATTCTCCTAGGTCGACCATGGATTCATTCCATCAAGGTTGTACCATCTACTTACCATTAGTGCATCAAATTTTTGCATCAAGGTGCTAAGGTTACCATCCATGCTGATCCCCAACCCTTTGCATATTGTTGTGTAATGGAAGCATCATTCCCTCATTCCACTCACTGTCCTAGAACTGACATTGGTAGTTCTGTTGCCAGTTTGTCCCGATCCCACTGTGATCTAGAGACTATCCTCACCTCTACCCTCTCTTCCATCAAGATCAATAACCAGGGCTATGGTGAATATAGCCTACATGATGCATTTTCTATAGGGGCCCTCCCACTTGACCCACATACCCAAGGGTGCCTAAGTCACCAAAGCAAGCCTGCTGAAGAGCTTCATGAAATCAAAAGAATGGGACTTATGACTTTTGAATCCCATGGCAACATAAATAGTCAAAAGATGGATCCTGACATCAATAGGTGGTTTTACAGAGATCCCCCACCACCTGACACTCAACTTCTTGGCTATTTCAAAGATAAATATCCGCAACAACACAAGTATACCACTGAACAATGGAACTATCAAGGCGGTGGTCTAGGACCACAAGAAGGTGGAAGCAAAGACCCAATCACAGCATTAAAGAATCCTCAACATCAAGGCCTTGGCTTTAATACCCCTCTCCTACATATACAAGAGCCCAATACCACAACTGGGGGCACCAACATGACTAGCATTCCCCTCTTGAATAGCCAGTATGACCTCGTAGAGATCGAAGACATCCCTGAAGAGAAAGAAATCAGATCCTATGATGATATCTTTGACAATGACACCCTCCTAGGGAATTTTGTCCTCCAAAAACTTGCCATCAATCTCATAGAACTTCCCCCCACCCACCCTGAACTCACAGATTGGAACCAACTAAGCATCACACACATCGATGAGTTCCAAAGCATGGAAGCACTCCTAGAATTCATGGGGGCATTAGGCCAGGTAGAAAATCAAAATTCAGAGTCAACTCACATCTATAAGCTTGACCCAGAAGGATATTTTGGGGAGGAGGCAAGCTTTAGCTGTAAAAGAGGAATAGAAAGAGTAAAACATGAATCTTTATGTGAAAACCCTTCTGGGGCACATTCTAATTCCAAAATAGTAAAAATAAAGAGCGTATCTTCTAGTGAAAACTTGGCAATTCAAGCACTAGAAGATGAAGACTTGCCTCTTCCTCCCATCCAATATTACAGACCTGAGCAGTCACCAATCATCATAGAGGAAACAAAGCCAATCAACTTGGGTATAGAGGAGTGTCCCAGAATCACCTACATTGCAGCATCTTTAACAGATGGTGAAGAACTGGCTTTCACTGCACTACTTCAAGAAGCTACTAGGAACTTTGCATGGTCATATGCACACATGCCTGGGCTTGATCCTAAACTTGTTGTTCATCATCTAGTTGTGGACCCTAATGTTAAGCTAGTAAAGTAGAAGCTACGCAAAATGCATCGCAAAGTAGCTCTATTGGTAAAAATTAGAACTAGAAAATCTCCTGGATGCAAAGATTATTAGAGATATAGATTACTCCGATTGGATCTCCAACATGGTACCTGTCACAAAGCCTTCTGACGACATCAGAATTTGTACATATTTTAGAGACCTGAACAAGGCATGTCCTAAAGATGATTTCCCGCTACCTAATATAGACATGATCGTACATCTTACAGTGGACCATGAAATGCTGTCACTAATGGATGGCTTCTCTAGATATAATTAGATTCATATAGCAGAAGAAGATCAACACAAAATAGCATTCACCACTCCATGGGGTACTTTTTGCTATAACATGATGCCATTTGGTCTAAAGAATGTAGGAGCCACATATCAAAGAGCGATGACAACAATTCTATGACATGATCCACAAGATTCTAGAAGACTATGTGGATGATATTCTTGCAAAATCAAAAACACACCATGAACACCTTGACATTCTTGAGAGTGTGTTTGATCACTTGCATCACTATGGGTTAAAGCTCAATCCAAAGAAATGTGTCTTTGGTGTTACATCTGGAAAGCTCCTAGGCTTTATAGTTTCACGACGAGGCATAGAGATTGACCCCAAGAAGGTCAAAGCAATAATAGAAATGCCTCCACCAAGAACACTCAAACAGCTTAGAAGTCTACAAGGAAAGCTTTAATCAATGTGTCGATTCATTTCTCAGCTGGCAGACAAGTTCCAACCTTTCACACATCTCTTATGCAAAGACACAAGCTTCAAATGGGATCCCATATGTCAGAAAAGCTTTGATAAGCTCAAAGAGTATCTAGCCAACTCTCCAATCCTAGTACCACCAATTCCAGGATGTTCTCTCATACTCTACATCTTAGTGACCACTATAGCATTGGGGGCACTCTTAGCATAGCATGATGATGAAAACAAAGAGAGAGCCATATACTACATTAGTTGAACTCTTGTCGACTACGAGCTTAATTATTCACCCATGGAGAAAGCATGCCTTGCAGTGGTCTTTGCCACTCAAAAGCTTAGACATTATATGCTTAGCCACACAATCAGGCTCATTTCAAAGGTGGACCCACTCAAATACCTGTTATCAAGGACAACTCTCACAGGCCATATGGAAAAATGGGTCATTCTACTCAGTGAATTTGACATCCAGTACATAGATCAGAAAGCAATCAAAGGGCAGGTAATCACTGATCAGCTAGTAGAGGCACTACTAGTGGATCCCTATCCACTAATCATGGAATTCCCTGATGAGCACTTATGTATGATCGAAGAACAACCCATGTGGAAGCTATACTTTGATAGCTCCTATACATCACATGGATCAAGGGTAGGAATCCTATTCATCACACCTCAAGGTGACTATATCCCAAAATCATTCAAGATAGGATTTCCATGTACTAATAACATTGCAGAATATGAGGCACTCATCTCAGGTCTCAAAATAGCTATCCAATGGAATATCATAGAACTGCAAGTGTTCAGAGATTCATAGCTCATTATCAAACAATTCCTCGATGAATATCAAACAAAGGACAACAAGTTGCTACCCTACAAAGAACTGGTGGACAGATAGAAAGAGCATTTTCTAAATCTACAATTCACACAGATCCTAGGGCTTTAGAACAAAGCAGAAAACATAATGGAAACCATCAGATCCTTGTTAGAAATCTCATGCAACACATCACAGTATGAATTCCTAGTCAAGCAGCTACACATGCGAGCTTATGAGAACGCCGATATAGAAATGGTGTGTGTCTTGGTTGGTCCTCAATCCCCGTGGTACCATGACATCCATGCATATCTAAAAAATGGTATCATATCTCCCCATCTCACCAATAACCAATGCCAAAACCTTATTCGCAGAGCTTCCCACTACACTCTTGTAGCCAACACCCTTTATCGTCGAGGGTATCATAATATCCTCTCTAGGTGTTTAGATTCAAACGAGGCCGTCCTAGCTTTACAAGAGGTCCACGCTGGAATTTGTGGTGCCCACATGAGTGGCATGGTTCTAGCTAAGCAGTTACTTCAAGTTGGGTATTATTGGCCAACCATGGAACATGATGCTTGTGAGTTCATCAGAAAATGTTTACCATGTCAGTAGCATGCAAATCTAATTCGTGCACTAGCACAAGACTTGTAGCCCATTGTGCCACCTTGGCCATTTTCATGTTGGGGCTTCGACCTTGTCGGCTTAATCACTCCCCTCTCCTTCTATGGACACAAGTACATAATAACTCCCACAAACTACTTCACAAAATGGGTTGAAGTGATTTTTCTCACCCTAACTACTGGCATCCAAATATCCAAGTTCATCCTGTACCACATCATCTGCCACTTTGGCATACCATCTACCATCTTCACAGATCATGGCACACCTTTTGAAAACCAGCATGTAGATGATCTGTGTGCTAGAATCCACATCCATCATCATTTCTCTAGTCTGTATTTCCCTCAAGGAAATGGCCAAGCTAAGGCAACCAACAAAACTATCTTGAAAATCCTCAAGAAGGTTGTCAATGATTCTAGTTGTGACTGGCACCTCCAGATAAATCCCACCCTCTGGGCCTATCACACTTCTTATCACACTCCCACAAGAACCACCCCATATTCCCTTGTATATGGTGCTGAAGCCATTCTGTTGATCGAGGTTGAGCTCCCATCATTGCGAGTCTCCATGAAGAACTACACCACTGATGAAGACTATCGTGTGGCCCATCTCACATAGCTAGACCTATTAGATGAAAAGAGACAGAAAGCATATGATCACCTGGTTGCATACCAGAATCGACTCAAAAGGAATTATAATAAGAAGGTCCATCCTAGATAGTTCCAAGTCGGTGACATGGTCCTAAAGGAAAATCAAAAGGTCCAAGCACACAAAGAAAACAAAGGCAAGTTTGAGCCTACTTGGTTGGGCCCCTATGTTGTCATAGCATGCTTCGGCTCTAGCGCTTATCAGCTATCTACACTAGAAGGTGAGCCTTTGAATGATCCAATCAACATCATACTTCTGAAGAGGTTCTATGCCTGAACTAGATCTTACATATTCAGAAAAATCCATAAAAATTGGAAAAAAGAAGAAAAAAAAGAAAAAGAAAAAAAGCCAAAAAAAAAGAGAAAAGAAAAATAATCATCCAATGGTGAAAACTTGGCAATTCAAGCACCTTGGACAAGTATGTTGGTGAAAACCTATCAAACAGGTGTCATACATAGTGGAACGAATCATTATCTATCAAACTCCCATCCCCCCATCCCAACATCTCAGTCCTTTTTCTACCATCCCCATTCCCATCCACCATCCCCCAGCATTCCTCTTTTTTATAATCCTCAGGCAAATCTGCAATCTCACCTACACATATCTTGTACCATATCTTGTATATCCTGTATAGTGCAATCCTTCTTGTACCATATCCTGTATAGCAAGATCTTCCTATCCCAAATCCTAAGCTTCTATACATATCCATTGACTATCTCTTTTCCCATCCATTGTACATATCATCCCATCTTGTTGTACCTAGTCCTTGTCAGTCTTGTGGTAGCAATCTATCTATCAGAACTCTTGTCCTACCCAGCCTTGTACTTCAGCAATATCGATTGTTGACTATTCTTGATCACAATGATTATTCTTGAACTTCATCATTTGCCAGTGAACAACAACACTCCTTCTCTCATCAATCAGTGGGTCCTTGAGGATGTATCCTTCCTCCTATTAGACCTAATCTTCCACCAATAACACCAGGTCCATGTCGATGTATCCTTCCACATGTTGAGACCAATCTTCCCACCATCAATCAAATCAGTCACATCAAATCTCTCTTCTTGGCAAAGGATGTCTTTTTGGAGTTCTCATTTTGATCTTGGATTTTTTCCTTTGGATCTTGTTAATCTTTTACAGCTTCTCAGTTGTTTCTCTCCTCAAAGTCACCATGATCCTTTATATCATGGTGTGCTACGAATGCGAACAATCTGGGGCAAGGGCTTTTGATCTTTTTTTTATGCCAATGAGTCAGTCAAATGTGACCCTTGCACATTTTTGATGTGATCTTCTGGGTTACATGGTGCACTTGGGAAATGTTGTTTGTTTGTGGTTTCTCTAGCATCATTTCTACCATGCTTCCTCTTGGGTTCATGTGTGATGTTGGGGCAACCTTGCATGTCTTTTTAGCATTAGTCCTATGCAACGCTGGTGATGAAGCCTTGTGTTCTTTCATAACCTTGGCAGGTCTCTAGCATTGCTATATCAAACTAGGTTATGCTCTCCACATTTGCACCTAGAGCTCCCGAAATCCCCTCCATCCTGCATAATATAGATTAATCTTGCATCTTGCATTTTTATATAGTTGCATCCTACCTTTTCCATTCCATCTCATCTTGCATTCCTCCATCTTTGCTCTTAGAAGTTTGGTTATTTATCCTCCCTTCTTCCTTAGTCGGTCCTTTTTTTGTTTCCTTTCGAGAAAATTCTACCAAGTTTCCTCTTTTCGTTATTTTCTCGAGGGGGCACAACCTCTTATTCCACTAAATTCTAGCCTGGGGCATCTTATTTTCTTATCTTTGACGCCACGCCACTTGCGGCATCACATCAAAGAGGGGCAAAATGTAGACACCTAAAAATCCTTTAGAAAATAAATTATTTTTATTTTTTGAAAAATCCCTAATGACATCATCATTTGATAATTAATTGATTATTTAATTAATTATTTTATTTTTTATGTCATTAAATCCCTTTATCTTAATTAAAAATATTTAATTAAGAAATCCCTCCCAAAAATGTTTATATCTTATTTAAACATCATTTTCCCTATTTATTAATTATTTAATTAATAAATTGACCAAAAAGCTAAAAAATAAATTATTTATTTATTTTTTCCCAAAACCTTAGAAATATCCTAAAGATCCTAAACCTCTTCTAGAATCTTCTAATCCCTTTTTAATTTCAATTAAAGGTTGATTCCATCATTTCCTAACCCTAATCCCAACTCAAAAATATTTAATTAAGATTAAATATTAAACCCTCATATTTATTAAATATATTTTAATAAATATCCTCAAAACCTAAAACCTTTTGAAATAAATAAACTTTTATCTATTTCCTAAATTCCTAGAAAGTCCTAGACTCTTCTAGAAAGTCTTCATCCTCATCCAAAAGCCTAGACTCTTCTAGAAGAAGTCAATCCTTATCCTTGACCCCAAACTCAACCCCTAACCTTACCCCAAACCCTGACTCAACCTCCTAACCCAACCCTTTCCAAAATCCTATAAATACTCCTCATTTATAAGAGCAAAGCATCCAATTTCTTTTCAATTCATAGTATAGTTATAATGTTAGTTTGCCTATAAATACTTAAAGCTTTCATACTAATTGTTAGTTTAATTCATTTTAAAGCTTTCTTAAATCACATCTTAGCATAGAACTAATGGATTAATTTAGTTTAATTCTTGTTTATGCATCATTTTCACACCTATTTTGGGCTTAAAATATACTTAATCATACTAGTTGCATCAATCTGAGTTCTTGAAGCCTTGGGGGCAATTTTGGGTGTTCTACCCAATATTGTGCCATTTATGGGGTTTTTATGAGTCTCAATCCCTCCAAATCAGCATTAGGAACATGCTCCAGGTGCTTTGAGAGCATACCCACATTCCTTTTATCTGAGCAAATCAAACAGTACATGGGGCATCTATTTAAGCTCAATTTGAATGACTTTGTGAATTACTGTTTGTTTTTTTGTTAGGTATATGTTGTTTAGGCTAACGTTTGACATGTCTACGTCTTTCAAAATAGATTAGGTTTGCATCGATCATAATTTCAATTTGTAATGTCATGGCATTTTGCAAATTTATTTTGATTGAATCTCAAAATCTCCAATATTCATTATGTAAGGCATATCTCATGATACAACCACCACAAGACAATAATTAACCTACAAAAACATGTGGTTGTGCTTCCCATCTTCCTGAAAGAGATATAGAATCCCCTCTTTAAATGGAATCGAATTTCATATGCATTATCGCTACAAACATTTTCCCATACTGAGAAAAAACTCTCTGTGATGAGTGTTGGATCCCAATGGGGGCTCGGCCTAAAAAAATTCCATTTTTATTTCATTTGGCCTCTAAGAAACTCCTAGAAAACCTCACTATGAAAATTGGGTCCAAAATGATCGTCAATTGTCAATTGTAACCCTGAATTTCAATAATTTTACAAAGTGCCATAGTGAATGAAAGAGCCCTCTAAGCCATCCTCAAAAACTGATCAGAACATACTTCTGGCACATAGCAACTAACAAACATATAATTTGATGCACATAAATTCATTCTTCAAAATCACATCTTATGACTGTATCTAGGGTGAGAGATTTTAATCTCTGAACTTGCCTCTTTGATTCTGTCTTGCAACTGAACATGTCAAACAGTAATAACTTGCACTTCAAACTGATCTGAAAAAATATCAAATGGGCTCCTGGGGGCATGAAACTTGGCACATTGGCTTATTAAGATGTCAACATTATGGTACAAAACTAAGGGCTACATAACATTTTTTAGGTCAAAAGACATAATCTCCTCAAAATGACCACTTAAAGATGCACTAAGTCACAAATGCAGGAAATTGAACAAATTGCATTTGGATTTGGCTTTGAAAAACTATCAAATAATCACTTGATGACTTTCAACTTGAGACATGGGTTTTTACTCAAGTGGAGAATACAATTATGCAATTGATGATTCATGAAAGTCAACTAGTCAAATTTTCTAAACTTGAAAATTTGACCACTCAAAAATTGTACTTGACATTAGGGAAACTGAATAAACAGCAAATGGAAAAGCCTTGGAAAACTGGGCAAATGGATTCATGAAACTATGAAAATAGACATGGGGTGTGTTTGTGAAGTCTAAAATGCAAGGATATACTCATTTTTCACTCATAAATCACAAATACTAAAATTAAAGACCTCAAACTAAGAAGCTTGGAATTTTGAAATGGTGTAGTATGCAGATTTACAAGAAACCCCTTCAATAGGGTATATGTAGAGTGGGTCAAAACTGACTGTGGGGGTCTAAAAATTAAATGATATGCTACTTTATATACATTTAACATATCCCCAAATCATTTACCCATGAAACTATTGGATACAATTATCTGAAGGACATTGTTGGATTAGCTATGTGTTGTCTTTGATGTCACACAAATATCATATCAATTATCATTCTCAGTGTCTACCAAGTTCAATCGGTCACCTAAGCGGTTCTTAGTGTCTACCGAGCTCAGTCGGTCAGCTAGGTGGTTTTTAGTGTCTACCGAGATCTCTCAGGTGTCAAAAGGAAACATGACAAGGAAACAATGTTAACCGAGCCTCCTCAGTTATCGAAGGAAAATTAGTGGTTATCGAGCTCTCTCGGTCTCTGAAGGATGTTGCAGAATTCGCTGTGGTCACCAAGTTCACTCGGTCACCGAAGGAAATCTTTTCAGGATTAATGTTTACCGAGCAATGTCAGCCCTACAAGGATTTTGTTGTTACAGTTTGTTTATCCAAGCTGACTGTTATAATAATTATTAGTGTTGACTTGACAATCTAAATGTTAATTAAAATGGAATATATATATAGAAGGTCAAGTGGTGAAGAAAGAATATACAGCATGCAGAAATCATTTTGAAGAAAGGTATGTGTGAATTTTGAAGGATGGTTAGATATCCTTGAGGAGCAGCAAAGATTTATTTGATCAGTAAGGATCCAATGAAGCAGAACAGAGATCTATATTGAGCAATTCAGTTGCAGGTCATTTCATTGTTACTCTCTTACAATTGTAGCAGTGATATCAAAATCTCTTAACCGAGTTGGTTTAACAACCATTTTGTAAATCCTCTAACAAGGTGACATTTCTATTGAATTGTTTCAAGACCTCTTACAAGGCCACTCCTAGCAGGGTGATTAAATCCTCTAACAAGGTCACACCTAATAGTGTGTTTTGTAACCTTTTACCATGTTAGCTTCTAACCGGGCATCACTTCAGAAGAGTGAAAAATAGTAACTAGTTACATTGGTGGTTTTTCCCATATTGGGTTTCCACGGTAAATCTGGTGTTTCTTGTGTTCATGTTATTTTCTTTATTCATGTAAGTTAATCAGTGATGAATGCTTAAGAATAGTTTAATTATTACACACTTCAAGGATCAAGTTTCAGCATTTCTCTGTATATTTACCGAGTGGCATAGTAAATAATTTGTTAAGATATTTAAGGGATCAGTGGTAATATTTTTATGGTTAACTGATTCAGCCCCCCTCTCAGTTACTGCATCTATATTTCCAACAATTGGTATCAGAGCTTTTGGTGATTGCAGGAAGGGTTTCAAGGACCTAAGCTAAAGATCAAGATGTCTTACAAAAGAGAAATTCCAAGGCTTAATAGAAATAACTTTTCAGCATGGCAAGGTCTCATGAGACTACATCTGGCTTCCATTGGTGATTCAGGGTGCAAATATATTGATCAAGAATATACAATTCCTACTGGCACATTAACTGTTGAAGACATTGCAAAGAAGAAGAACCATAACACTATGATGATAGACATTGCATCAGCTCTTAGCTATGAAGAATTTGATGAAATCAAAGACTGCACAACTACTCATGAAATGTGGAACAAGCTGAAGAAAATCTATGGCGGTGATGACAATGTGAAGAGAGCCAAAGCAGAAAGCCTAAGAGGACAGTTTGATTAGATGAAAATGAGAGAAGAAGAAAACATTGCAAAATATGTTGAAAGGATCAAGACAAGTGTTAGTGCAATCAGAGCTTCTAGAGGAAAAATTGATGATGAAACTGTTATAAGTAAGGTTCTTAGAACATTACTTCCTATTTATGCAATAAGAGTTTTTGCTATTCAAGAAAGAAGATGTGAAGAAAATCATAATATAACTTTGGATGCCTTAGTTGGAAGATTGACAGCTTTTGAACTGGATAACTATGACAACTATGTTCCAACATCTAAAAATATTGAATTAGCTTTTGAGGCCAAACTTTCACTCAAGAAAGGGAAGAAAATCCAATCAGAAAGTGAAGAAGAATCAGAGGAAAGTTCTGATAGCGATCTTGAAGTTATTGAAGCATTACTTGCAAAGAAGTATTCAAGAGGTAGAGGAAAATACAAAGGTAAAACTCCCTTAATCTATTTTTCATGTGAAGAAATTGGTCATATTGCAGCTAGGTGTCCAAACAAACAAAACAAAGATGAGAAGAAAAGTTACAAGTACAATGGCAATAAAAATTTCAAATCATTCAAGGATAAAGGTAAGAAAACATGTTTTTTAGCTAAAGATTTGGATGATAGTGAAGAAGAAATTGTTTTCATTGCTGTAAAAGATGAATCTGATAATGATGAAGATGAGATGGCACTTATCTCTCATATAAGAAAGAATGATACATGGATTATAGATAGTGGATGTTCACATCATATGACTAGTGATAGGACTAAGTTTGAACACTTTGAAAACTTTGATGGTGGTAATGTAAGGTTTGGAAACAATGAACCTTGTTTTATAAAAGGAAAGGGATGAATTTCATTAACCAAAGAACTTATATGTGATAATGTATATTGGGTTGAAGGACTAAAGCATAATCTTCTAAGTGTAGCACAGCTAATTAACATTGGATTCAAGGTTGAATTCATGAATGGCAAAGCAAGATTGCTGGATGACAAAGGAAAACTGATAGGATCAGGCAAACAAACCAAAGGTAACCTATTTTATCTTGATCTTGGTGATTACTCATGTTTTATTTCTCAAATTGAAGAAAGTTGGTTATGGCACAAAAGGCTATGTCATGTAAATTTTGACAACATGATGAAAATAAGAAAATTCAAGAAAGTAAGAGGTATTCCTACTTTGAAGAAACCTGATGTTGGTCTATGCAAGAATTGTCAAATTGGTAAAATGGGAAAGTCTAGTTTTAAAAGTAAAAACTATCATTCTAAAGATATTTTGGAAATTGTGCATACTGATTTATGTGGACCTATTGGAATTGAGAGCTATACCGAAGAAAAATTCTTTATTCTCTTTGTTGATGATTACTCTAGAATGATGACTGTTATGTATTTAAGAGAAAAGTCAGAAGCATTTGAGAAGTTCAAATGGTATTTAGCAAGAGTAGAAAAGGAAACAGGAAAAAGCTTGAGATCAGACAGAGGTGGTGAATTCATCTCCCATGAATTCAATAATTTCTGCATTGAAAGAGGAATCAAAAGACAGGTATCAGCTCCGAGAACTCCTGAGCAGAATGGAATAGCCAAAAGAAGGAACAGATCTATCATGGACTATGCAAGGACTCTAATGATTGAAAATAACATTACTATGAAATACTGGAAGGAAGCTATCAGCACTGCAGTTCATACCTTGAACTGAGTATAGCTGAGAAAAGACACATTCAAGACTCTGTATGAGCTATGGTATGGCTACAAACCAAATGTAAGTTACCTAAAAGTATTTGGTAGTAAATGTTACATCTTAAAAGAATCTAGAAAAGGAAAATTTGATGTAAAAAGTGATGAAGGAATATTTTTGGGATATTATTGCAAAATTAAGGCATATAGATGTCTAAATTTGTCTACTCACAAAATCATAGAAAGTGCACATGTAAGAATTGATGAATTTGTAGAAAAGACTGAAGAAGAAAGCAAAAAGGAACCAGAGGATTACAAAAAATTTGTTTACATCAAACCTGATACATTGCCAGACACATATAAGGAAACTACATCTACCGAGCCCAGTACAGTAACCGAGTCACAAGAAGAAGTTCAGACCGAGTCACAAAGTACCGAGTCTCAGTCTGAAGCTACCGAGCAAGTATCTACTGAGCCTAAGCAACCTAAACTTGAAGATGAAAAAGATGAAAATATAACTCATTCAGGAAGCAAGGAACCTGTATTGGCCAAGTACATCATAAAGCATCATAAACTAGATCAAATTATTGGAAACAAATCAGATGGTACTATGACAAGAAGTAAACTAAAAGGTACATGTTTATTTGCTGATTTTGAACCTAAAAATGTCAAAGATGCATTGGAAAATGAAAGTTGGATTGAGGCTATGAATGAAGAAATAGAGCAAATAGAGAAAAATAAGACATGGACTCTTGTACCTAGGCCTAAAGATAAAAATGTAATTGGGACAAAATGGGTATTCAGAAATAAGTTGAATGAAGATGGTCAAGTATCAAGAAATAAAGCAAGATTGGTATGTAAAGGATATTCTCAAGAAGAAGGAATAGATTATGGAGAGACTTTTGCTCCTGTTGCAAGATTAGAAGGTGTGAGGACTTTACTTGCATATGCAGCACATAAAGGATTTAAGGTATATTAGATGGATATAAAATCTGCATTTTTTAATGGCATTCTTGAGGAAGAAGTCTACATTGAGCAACCTGAAGGTTTTATTGATCCAGACAAAAGGGATATGGTCTGCAAATTACACAAAGCATTGTATGGTCTGAAACAAGCTCCTAGAGCATGGTATGAAAGATTACATAACTATCTTACTTAGATTGATTTCAAAAGAGCTAATGACAATAGTAATTTATACATCAAAGAAGGATAAAATAACAAAATTGTTTTGGCAGAAATATTTGTGGATGATACTGTATTTATAGGAAATGATGATTAGTGCAAAGAATTTTCAGAGCATATGAACAAAGAATTTGAAATGTCTATGTTTGGTCAGATAAATTTTTTTGTTGGACTTCAGATTCAGCAGAACAAAAATGGTATCTACATTACTCAGTCTAAATATATCAGGGAAATACTTAAGAAATTTGGTATGGAAGATTCAAAACCAGTTGGTACACCCATGTGTACTGGACTGAAGCTTACCAAAGATGATGATTCAAAAGAATTAGAACAGACCTTATATAGATCAATGATTGGAAAATTACAGTATGTAGTACACACAAGGCCTGATATTGCCTTAGCAGTTGGTATAGTGGCAAGATTCTTGGCTAAACCCAAAGAAAATCACATAATGGCAATCAAAAGAATCTTGAGGTATTTAAGGGGAACTGAAGATTATGGCTTGTGGTATAAATTTGGAGGCAATCTGGATTTAAAAGTGTTTACTGATGCTGATTGGTCAGGAAACATTGATGACATAAAGAGTACAAGTGGTGGAGTATTCTTTCTTGGCAAGAGGTTAGTATCTTGGACTAGTAAAAAGCAAAACTGCACATCCCAATCCATAGTAGAAGCAGAATATGTTGCTGCAGCAGTAAACTGCTCTAATATTGTATGGTTTAAACAGCTTTTGGAAGGCATGAAGGTTGAGATCAAAGAACCAGTTGTTATGTTTTGTGATAATACAAGTGCAATAAATATTTCAAAGAATCCAGTAATGCATTCCAAAACCAAGCACATTGCAATTAAATATCACTTTGTCAGAGAATTGGTGCAGGACAAGGAAATTAGATTGGAATATATTCATATAAAAGAACAAATTGCAGATATCTTCACCAAGCCACTACCTAAGGATGCATTCTTGTAACCTTGAGGCAAGTTAGGGGTCACTCCCCTATCCTAGGTTCACTAAATAAAGTTTTAGTGATACATCAACCAGAACATGTTGAAGATCAATCAGTTGATGTAGCATAGTCAAGGAATCATTGCATATGAATTAGTACATAAGGTACATTGATATTTACCAAAACTGTGTAAGTTGTCTTTGGCATGTGTTGTCAAAGAGGGAGAGTTTGCTGTCATTTCAAGAAGTTTCTAAGAAGAATAATTTGAGAAGTTAAGAGGGAGAGTTCTCAATCAGAAAGAAGTTTGAAGATGACGAGAATCAAAATGAAGCTAAGGATATATTTCTTACTCTAGGTTTCTCTGTGAAATTTCATTGTGTTATGACATGTTGTGTTGCCATCAATGCCAAAGAGGGAGATTGTTGGATACAATTGTCTGAAGGACATTGTTGGATTAGCTATGTGTTGTCTTTGATGTCACACAAATATCATATCAATTATCATTCTCAGTGTCTACCAAGTTCAGTCAATCAGCTAAGCAGTTCTCAGTGTCTACCGAGCTCAATCGGTCAGCTAGGTGGTTTTTAGTGTCTACCGAGATCTCTCAGGTGTCAAAAGGAAACATGATGGGGAAACAGTGTTAACCGAGCCTACTTGGTTATCAAGCTCTCTCGGTCTCTAAAGGATGTTGCAGAATTCACTGTGGTCACCGAGTTCACTCGATCACCGAAGGAAATCTTTTCAGGATTAATGTTTACCGAGCAAGGTCGGCCCTTCAAAGGATTTTATTGTTACAATATTTTTATCCAAGCTGACTGTTATAATAATTATTAGTTCCGACTTGACAATCTAAATGTTAATTAAAATGGCATATATATATAGAAGGTCAAGTGGTGAATAAAGAATATATAGCATGCAGAAATCATTTTGAAGAAAGGTATGTGCAAATTTTGAAGGATGGTTAGATATCCTTGAGGAGCAACAAAGATTTATTTAATTAGTAAGGATCTAGTGAAGTAGAACAGAGATCTATATTGAGCAATTCAGTTGTAGGTCATTTCATTGTTACTCTCTTACAATTGTAGCAGTGATATCAAAATCTCTTAACCGAGTTGGTTTAACAACCATTTTGTAAATCCTCTAACAAGGTGACATTTCTATTGAATTGTTTCAAGACCTCTTACAAGGCCACTCCTAGCAGGGTGATTAAATCCTCTAACAAGGTCACACCTAACAGTGTGTTTTGTAACCTTTTACCGGGTTGGCTTCTAACTAGGCATCACTTCAGAAGAGTGAAAAATAGTAACTAGTTACATTGGTGGTTTTTCCCATATTGGGTTTCCACGGTAAATCTAGTGTCTCTTGTGTTCATGTTATTTTCTTTATTCATGTAAGTTAATCAATGATGAATGCTTAAGAACAGTTTAATTATTACACACTTCAAGGATCAAGTTTCAGCATTTCTCTGTATATTTACCGAGTGGCACAGTAAATAATTTGTTAAGATATTTAAGGGATTAGTGGTAATATTTTTGTGGTTAACTGATTCACCCCCCTCTTAGTTACTGCATCTATATTTCCAACAGAAACTGACCAAGGCTTAAAAATATTCAACTACAAAGTAGGCACGTTTAACTTATTTTATACTTAGGCACAAATGCAGATTGCAAGCTAGCTAGAATTGACACTTTACAAAACCACTTCAATCTACAAACTAGGGCTTGGAAATGATCATATGGGTTGAAATAAATTTGGGTAACATACCTCTTCACATGATAAAGCATAAAACTCACAAAGTATTTGAAATCTTGAAAACCAAAACAGGGCGCTCACTAAGTGCACAAAGAACCTCTTCAAAATTTTCAACAGTGGTAATCTCAAGAATTTGAGAGTATCAATAGTAGCTTTGTCTAGGTATGTATGCCACTTGTAGGTGTAGAAAGATCTTAGATCTCTTAGTAGAAAAAACCATACACCTCTTCCACGAGATTATTCTTCGAAGAAAAAAATTAAACTTACTTTCCATTTGGTGGTCCCTGGCCACCAAAAAAGTAAAAACCAAAACCTTCCTTTATCAAAATTCTGATTCTCATCCACATATGTGACCAGCAACATAAAACCCCATTACATACTCACTTCCCACAAAAATAAATATCCATGAGCTAAAAAGTACTTTTATATTTTTAACCACCTATGTTCTTTGAATCACACCTCACATCACAATCATACTCCAATAAGTATGGAACATCATTCACTTCATCATTAGGTGGATTGGAAATGCAATATTCATCATGTAATGCATCAACATGTAATATAGAATGATTATCATGCATTACCACATTTTCATCTAGCTAAAAATAAGTTGGAACCTCTGATTTGATTTCATGCAATTCCTCAACTTCACAAATTGGTTCAGCTAACAAGATATTTTGTTCATCACTGATTTCTTCATAAAGAAGATTAGAAACCAAATACAAAATTCATTCATAAACATTGTGGCAAAGGACTGGATGATCTATATTATCATCCTCATCAAATAATATATTAAAATCTTCATTAAACACATAGTCCATATCAATTCCACAATCATCTTCATAAAAAGAAGAAAATTTTGAATCTAAACAAGGACAATTCTCAACATTATAATCCTCATGACATAAAGGCTCACTTTCATGATCTTCTTTCTCCTCTCCTTCAAAGTCACTACATGAGGGTGAGTCATGCAAGAATGAATAAATATCATCAACACTTCACACAGTAGCATCATCATTATCATATGCATAGCCCTTTTCATTATCTCCATGCAAGATACATGACACCTCTAAAACATAGGACAACTTATTAACATCACAAGTAGCCTCCACAATGGAACAAAAAAAATTTCCATCACATGGTGTGAAATCTAAAAATAATTCTATCTCTACTTCAACACATATACCCAAGTCTTTACTAACCTTTTCATCAGTAACATGAGGATTAACCATTGTTGGCAAACAATTCTCTTTTGTCGCATCATTTGAATCAATATTACATATATGGTTAGTATGATCACAAGGGACATAGATATTCTGATATTTATCTTCACTTCTCAACTCACACCATCCTTCATTTGATTGTTTATGATAGTGAACACCAATAGATAGAAAACCCCTTGGGATTCTATATTTTATGTTATTCTCAATATCCATTATTGTCATAAAATCCTGGTGCAAGGTATTGGGCTCTCTTAGCAAGATACTCATCTTTTCATCAAAATCCCTCAAATAAACAAATAGAAATATTGAATGATTAGGCCTATATCTAATTGGGATATCACCCAATTTTTTGTAAATATGATGTTAAAAGAAGGGACAAACTCACCCTCTTCTATTTGAATCTCTATGAGTCCTTAGATCAATACATGCAGATTAATCCTTTCACCAAATTATTCCATGAAAGCTAAACTTAACTCTTCCCATGAATAAAAAAAATATCCTAGCAAAAGAGAAAACTAATCTCTGGCATCTTCCTTCAAGGTTTGTACAAACAACTTCATGAAAAAAACCCTCATGGCACATCTCATAATCACTCATAAAAATAGAAAAAAAAATTAAGTGCTTACTTGTTGATTCAATTTTCTTCCCACTAAACCTTGGTAAATATTTCCTAATCTCAGTAGGAACAACATTGGGGATGTTAGGAATGAATGTTGAATATATCCTATGGGGGACTTTTCACAACCATTTGTTAGAATGTAAAGTCCATCAAGATAACTGAGAGGTGGGGGGGGGGGGGGGGTGTATCAATTATCTGATAATTATAGCTTTTATCAATTTCAACAGCATTAAGCCATGTAAGAAATATAATTACCAACCATAGAAATATATTCATACACAATTACACAATGACACAAGATATGTTGACTAGGGAACCTCTTGATCAAAGAGTAAACCCTGGTGGGAATGATGCCCACAAAAGATGCACTAATATGAATATTCCTTGTGAGAGGATGGACTCTATTAGGAGTCTTATGAAATACATTTAGTACATATGAATCCCTGTTAGGAGATTTTGAATCCCTGTTAAAAGATTCTAACCTTGTTAAGATTTATGGAAGATAGAAGGACCCACTACCCATATAGCTTCAATGGCAAGATCACTAAAAACACTGTCCAACTAATCTATAGATTATTCAATAGAATAATAGTAAATATGTTACCTCCTTCCTTACTGTGCCAAACCACACTCTCTTCTTCACCAGATCTCAATTTCAGATCTCTGTACTTCGCATGTCTTCCTTCACAAATTTGCTTTCACAACTGCACTAGCTCTTTTCTTCACTTCATACATACATCAACACATCCAACCATATTACAACAAGGAAAAAAATTCCTTCCTTTATACCACACTCAAGTAATTACAAATGATTTGGCATACAATTACAAAATAAAAGTTTCCACACGCTACATCAAATTTACACAAAACTGTTGACTTCCAAATACAATAATTCTTCACTTGTGTGACCTCAAAGTTTACATTGTCATCCATGTCACTATCAATGTTTCTTCAACTTCCCTTTAACTACACAAAACTAGATTCCATCCCGATTAGGAGATATCTTCCGATTTCCACAAACCGCTACTCAGGAACACTGCCTGAATACTGCTTCCACCAAAATGCTCATAACTTCCATGAATAAATTAATTACTATCTACACTCTTAACCATAAACATATAACATATAAATGAGTATATCCTCAACATTGCATAGCTCCAACTACAATATCCCACATGCGCTAATCCAAACATTGTCTGCTTCTCTGCAAATCTCTAGTAAATCACTGTGTTGACATCAATGACAATCATAGTCATGAATGCAACAACAACTGCTACAAAATGGCTGCAAAACATTTAGCATTCATTCCTAAAAATCTCCCCCATTGGCATTGATGGCGACATAGATGAAAAAACATCCAATGTTCCAAAAATCCAATACTGCAATACTGCTGCTTCAAGAAAATATTTCAAATCCTCTTCATCAATCAAATCTTGCTTTGTTTTCCTATCCAGATAGTACAAATAGTTTTTTCATGTACACTTCTCCCCCATTGACATCAATGATAGAAATCTCATCATTATGTCTACAACAAATCCAATGTCAAAAGACACTATTCAGAAAATACATTCACTAGAGTCCTCATGACTCAGCTCAGATACACATACTCCCCCATAGAGGTGTACTTGATTCATGCTCTAGGGAGAGATCTAATTCCCTTTACTACACAATGGCCTTTTCAACAATGGGCATTTGATCTCATAGGCACTATCCATCCGCACTCTTCTAATGGACATACCCATATCATCACAGCTACAGATTATTTTATAAAATGGGTAGAAGCAGTTCCTCTAACACAAGCAATGGGGAAACAGATCTCTATGTTCATCTTGAACTACATCATTTGTAGATATGGGATCCCTCATTCTATAATCACAGATAACGGGGGACAATTCAAAAACAAAGATCTAGATGACTTATGTCCTAAATTCAAGATTACACAACATTGGTCATCTATCTACTATCCTCAAGGGAATGGACAAGCTGAAGCTTCAAACAAAAATCTCTTGAAAATCTTGCACAGAACAGTGAATAAAACATGAAGAGACTAGCATCTCATGATCAATCCAGCTCTCTGGACATACAGAACTAGTATCAGAACACCTACAGGGGCTACACCTTTCACTTTAGTTTATGGGTCTGAAGCAGTACTGCCTATTGAGGTTGAAATCCTACCACTCAGAATCAGAATGCATGGACTTGTCACTGATGAAGACTATAGAGTGTCTAGGTTACAAGAACTGGAATTACTAGATGAGCGCAGGCAAGCATTGTATGATCATCTCAGAGTGTATCAGAAAAGAATGTCTAGAGGCTACAACAAGAAAGTCAAACATAGAGAATTTCAGGATGGCGATCTAGTGTTGAGGGAAAATCCTAAAAATCAATCACATCGAGAACGCAAGGGGAAGTTCAAACCCAATTGGCTGGGTCCCTTTTTTATCACCGCTACTTTTGGCTCTGGTGCCTATCAACTCTCAATGACTGAAGGAGAAAAGCTCCGAGAACCAATCAACGTTCTCCATCTGAAGAAATTCTATGCCTAAGGCATTCAGTCTATGGTTAAATATCCTAAAAAAATCCTAAAAATCAGAAAAAATCCTGAAAAAATGAACATCTTGGTGAAAACCTAGCAATAGGCACCTTGATGATTCACAAAAAAACAAAAATATCAAAAAATATCAAAAATTCAAAAAAATAAAAAAATATCAAAAATTCAAAAAAAATAAAAAAATATCAAAAGTACCAAAAAATTGAAAAAAAAAAAATACAAAAAAAGAAAAAAAAAAGTGTCTTGGTGAAAACCTAGAAACAGGTGCCTTGGTAGCAAAAATAGAATCTCTACCAAGATGGTGAAAACCCGACAAACAGGCGCCACTTGTTCCAAATGCTCCATCTATCAGTGCAATCTTGGTCTTTCCTAGCTTTCAGTCTTGCTTTAGTTTGTACATATCTCTCGGTTTGTTTCTGCATTTCCAGTTTTCAATAAGTTGGTCTGTACACCAATCAGCTCAAGTGTCTATATCCTATCAATGTTCAAACTTGGGGGCAATCAATGTCATATCCTATGGTCTCCCATGTATCTTAGACGTGTCATATCCACTCAGAGTCCTTTGAAGCTTCGTGTTGAGTCAGTCAAATCTTTCTTGTCTCCAGAAAGGATTTTGCATCTACAACAATGCAGTCAAACACAAACTGAAAACAATCTATGCTTTTTATATGCTTTTATCTCCTTGTATGCTTACTGATTCGCATTGAGATTTTTGCATATTGTGTCCCTTCGAGCTCTTTGATGATGTCCTTTATAGGATTTAGAGAGTGATGACTGGGGGCATAATCTTTTCTTTGTCTTCTGCTTGTATGTGAAAATCTAACAACTTTGGAAATTCCGGATTGAAATGGTGTCTGACTATAAGAGCCTCTATCTCGAATTGGATGGCCATGCGTACCTCGACCATTGATACCTAGAAAATTCAAGGAAGTTTGATCTAACTATTGTCTTTTTGAGTAAGTTCTTTCTCCTACTGTGGAACGCCATCTTGCCTAAGGATGTGAACGATAAAGGGTCACTACGGGTAATTCACATTGGATTTAGAATGATCTCTTGACTCTTTGATGTGTTTGCAATGCAAGGAGTATTCTGGTCATCACGATGTTTATGTTTTGATGCTTATACAAATTACTATATCAAAATGGACATGATATTCAAGTCATCCTGGCGTTTATGCCTTGGTACTTATATCTAATCCGACATTCCAAAAATAAAATCAATATTCATATGTCCATGGTTGTTTGACCAGTGGGGGTTGTATTGATTCTTGCGCATACAAATCAATATTCATATGTCTATAGTTTTTTTTAGCTAGTGGGCATTGTATTGATTTATCTAGTTACCTAAAAGTTCAATGATGATAACAAATCGACACATGATCAGTGACTAGATCCTAGGTCTTAGGTTGCATTTCATCTTGCATGTCTCTTTGCATTTTGCATGTTTGCATGATCTCACAATGGCTAAATAAACTTTGAAGGTTAAATGATTCTCCACTCGCATCTTCCAATCTAACAAGAGCTGAATCCCACACAAAGGTTCCTCCAATGAAATAGCAATTAGAATCCTTTTTCAGGATCAAAATCAAAATCTGAGATCATTCATATTGTCAACTACTTGCATAATCAACCTTCAATCATAGTAGAAATCCATTTTTCAACTTAACTGATTATCTTACATCAAACTATCAAAATTTCAACTTGGTCAACTATGGTCAACTCATGATCAAACCTAGTCAACCTTGGTCTCCAAGACATCTAAATGATGCAGAATGCATTCACCAGACGTGTTTAACCACTTCTCAAATCAATTAACATGCTTCTAAACTCTCAACACTGACTTTTCTTGTCAGATTTCAATTTTAATCCCGAAGGGGGCATGGTATTGCACATCAATTCAAAGTCTGTAAATCAAAATTCTATCGATCAAGTCTATCAATATCTTTCATCAGTGATCAAGACAAATAATCACGTCTAGTTACTGATTCATCAAAAAGACCTCATCGCTCAGGGCAAATCTACCATCACTTGGGGCATATTAGATTCATCAAGATCCATATCAATCTGGTATTCTCCTAATCTTGTAAACTATATCAGTTTTTGCACCCATCGGTTCATCAGTGTTCTTCCCTTGGTTCCTTGGCAACTGAAGGATTCAGATGTGATACCTGCTAGTTCTGCTAAGACAATCGAGTCTAGAATGGGTCACTCACTTCTTTGCAATCCTAAGGTTTGGAATCAGGTGTTTTGACACTTCTTCACAATCCGCGGTTCATCGCTGCTATAGTGAACATTATCTTTGGTCATTCAGGACCTATTATCTTCATATCAAATCAATATCAATCAGCTTCTATCTCATATCAATTATCAATTTTGCATCAGTTTCATATCTCTATCAAACACAGACTTTCTTTGAACCACTGCGCTTCGCACAGTAATTCAAAGAGGGGCAAAATGTAATACCTCAAAAATGGGCTATAAGTTCATTAATCTCCTACATCTTCAATTCGAACAAAATCGACATCAAAGTCCTAATCTAAGGCACATCTAAACATCATTGAATCATAATTGATTATCTTAAATTCTACATCGGGGAATATTCCTAGTAATATTCCTAATCATCATAATTATCTTTAATTTTATAATTATTTGGCAATAAATCACATTTATCCTAAAATTTGATTAATTAAATATTTTTCATATTTAATTAATTAGATTTAATATTTGCCACTTAATTGTTTAATTAAATTTAATGATATCTATTATTAATTGTATTATTTAATTTTGACAATAAATCAAAATTCTTATGAATAATTGATTAAATTCTTATTTAATTAATTAAAGCATGTTGTCATTATTTAATAATATAATTTTTAATAAAAGTTTGGTAAAATAGTTAATTAACCCATAAATTAATTATTTTATTTCAAAAAGCAATTAAGTTGAGAATAAATCACTTTATTTATTTATTAAATCATAATTATCCATGTGCACATTCAAGGACCAGTTAAACTTAAAATTGGAAAATCAATGCAAGTTGTTAGCTTTTTGAAACTCAACATCTTTTCAAGTTTTAAAGTTGATCTAAACTTCTAATTTAAGTTGAACTGTGCTTTTGCATGATTTTTGTGACTTAATTATCTTTATTTAAAAATAACTCAAAAATCAAGTTGAGTTATTTGAGTGATTTATGGCTTTTTCTCATGCACCTCCAAAGCCTTGGATTTCTATAAAAACAAGGCTCAGCTCTTCATAATTCATCTCATATTTTTGCACAATCACGCTGGAGAATTGGAGGCTGTGGAATCAACTTGCGAATTCAAAGCTTTGTGAGATCAATTTCAGTTGCATAGTTTTTATATCTTAGCATAGAATTTCATAGTTTTCATATCATTGTTAGAATCTTCATTGTTAGATCATTTAGCATTCATTTCATATCATTTTTCAATAGCATTCATAGCATATCAGTTTATCATTCTTATTGCATAGAAAATATCAAAAATATAGATTAATTGCATTCAATTTCATATCCATCTTTTGCATTCAAATCCTTCATTTAGGTGTCATCTAGGTCACTGATCTTGATTACAATCTGAGAACATCAATCTCGCACCTACTAGAAGGTAGTAAATCGCTTGGTTAGATAGATTTCAATTTTGCACGATTTTGATTATAGCAAACCTCTAATGTTTTACTGAAGTTTTGTGTCTACAGATCAGGTACAATTTTCACACACACAAGAGGAAGTACCAACATCCAGTCCAGAAGAAAGATAAGGCTCATATACCACTGGATAGATGCAATCAACTACATCACTTCTCAACAGTAGGTTGGGGCATAACCCCAAGCATACCTCTCAGATACTCAAATGTATCCTTAGGCAAAGGCTTTGTAAATATATCTGCTATCTACTCCTTTGTACTTATGTACTCAAGTCTAACTTCTTTCTCAGTAACTTTCTCTCTTACAACATGATACTTAATCTCTATATGTTTTGTCTTAGAATGTAATATAGGGTTCTTAGACATACTAACTGTGCTAGTGTTGTCACAATGTATGACAACAGGTTCAACAAACTATATTCCAATATCCTTCAACATTTCCTTCATCCAAATTATCTGGTTACAAATATTTATTGCTACTACATATTCTACTTCTGCTATGCTCTATGAGATATAATTCTTCTTCTTGCTTAACCAAGAAACCAATCTTCCTCCAAGGAAAAATGCTTCACCACTAGTGCTCTTCTTATCATCAACACTACCTCCCCAATCAGCATCTGTATATGCACATAGGGTAAAATAATCAGATTTTTCATACCACAATCCATAGTCCATTGTGCCTCTTAAATATCTCGGTATCCTTTTTACCACTACATAATGTGATTCTCTAGGTTCAGCTTGAAATCTTGCTACAATTCCAACTAAATGTGCTATATCAGGTCTTGTATGAGTCAAGTACTGCAATCCTCCAATCATAGATCTATATTTCTTTTGTTCAACTATCGGTGTTTCATCTGTGCTAGATAATTTATGTCCTGTTACCATAGGTGTTCCAACAGGTTTACAGTTCTCCATTCCAAATCTTTTCAACAAGTCATTCAAGTACTTTGTCTGACTTAAAAAGATACCATCATTGTTCTATGTTATCTTTAATCCCAAAAAGTATTTCATTTCACCAATCATACTCATTTCAAATTCAGTCTTCATTTCATTAGAAAATTTTTCACTAGCTTCATCTTCTCCTCCAAAAATAATGTCATCAACAAAAATAACTATAATCAACAAACCATTTTCAATTTCTTTTGTGTACAGATTGCTATCAGCTGTTCCTTTTTTAAATTTCAACTTTAACAAATACTTGTCCAATCTTGCATACCAAGTTCTAGGTGCTTGCTTTAGTCCATATAAGGCTTTCTTTAGTTTACATACCATGTCTCCTTCTTGAGTCAAATGAAAACCTTCAGGCTGCTCAATGTAGACTTCTTCTTCCAATTCTCCATTCAAAACTATTGACTTTACATCCATCTGAATACTTTGAATTTCTTATAAGCTGCATAAGCCAAAAACATTCATACTGCTTCAATTCTTGCTACAGGTGCAAATGTTTCTTCATAGTCAATTCCTTCTTGCTGTGAGTATCCCCTACATACCAATCTTGCTTTGTTTCTTACAACTTCTCTTTGTTCATTCATCTTGTTTCTAAATACCCATTTAGTTCCAATAACATTCTTGTCTTTAGGTCTAGGGACCAATTCCCATGTCTTGTTCTTTTCAATCTAATCAAGTTCTTCTTTCATAGCATTAATCCAATTTTCATCTTCACAAGCTTCACTAGTAGTTTTAGGTTCAATTTGAGAAATCAAACATAACTTTTCTTGTACCTTATTCTGAGTTAGAACTCCTCTTTTAATGCTTCCAATAATTTTCCCAATAGGATGATTTCTTGATAAACTCTTGTTAGGTGTCACTATCTCAGATCTCACTTCAGGTGTAGGTTCTTCAATGACTTCACTATGGTTTTCATTCAACAAATCACTGTCAGTATCATAAAATAATTCAATAGATCCAGTGTTAGGTTTAGGATGAGCTTCTTCATTTGATTCATAATCAAGCATTCTTTCCTGAATTTTGAACTTTTCATCAACTTTAACATTTCCTCTCTCAACAATGGTCTTAGTTCTTTTATTGTAACATCTATAGGCTTTTATTTTCAAAGAATATCCAAGAAATATACCTTCATCTCTTCTAGGATCAAACTTTCTGATATCATCATCTCTTTTTATATAACATTTGCTTCCAAAAATTCTAAAATACTTAACTGAGGGTGCATGTCCAAACCCTAATTAATAGGATGTCTTGTCTATGTCTGCTTTGATTTGTACTTTGTTCATTGTATACACTATTGTGTTCACTACTTCTCTCTAGAATATCTTCACCAAATCATTCTCAAATAACATATCTCTTGTTGCTTCATTCACTAATCTATTTCTTCTTTCTGCAATACCATTTTGTTCAGGTGTCCTAGGGGCCGAAAACTGTTTCTTAATGCCATTTTCTTCACAAAAGGTGTTAAATTCTCTAGAAGTAAATTCTCCACCTCTATCAAATCTCAAACATTTAATCTTCATTCCAGATTCATTCTCAACTTTATTCTTAATGATCTTAAACTTATCAAATACTTCAAAATTTTATTTAAGAAATGTAATCCACATCATTCTTGTAAAATCATCAACAAGAATCATAAAATACCTTTCTCCATAGAATCCTCTAGTCCTGGTAGGACCGTTCAAATTTGTATGAACAATCTCCAGCTTTTCTGTAGATGTAAAATTCTTACTGGGAAAAGAACTTCTCTTCTATTTAGCCATCATACATTCTTTGCAAATCATGTTAGTAGGCTTCATAATTTTAGGCAAATCCCTTACTGCAAGTGTAGTACTTACTTTCACAATGTTGTCAAAGTTTATATGACAAAACCTTCTATGCCATAACCAACTATCATCAATTTTAGTAATCAAACATGTCATCTCAGTAGGATTCAACTAAAATACATTACCTCTGGTTCTAGATCCAGTTCCAATAAAATTTCCATCTTTGTCCTTTATCACACAAGTTTTCTCAGTAAACCAAACTTGATATCCCTTATCAACTAATTGTCCAACACTTAACAGATTATGTTTCAATCCATCCAAAAAATAAACATCATCAGTATTAGTCTTTCCATCAAGAGTAATAGATCCTATACCTTTAATCAAGCAAGGTGCATTGTTTCCAACTCTAACAAATCCTCCATCATAATCGTTAAACTTTGTGAACTTTTTCATGTCTCCAGTCATATGATGTGAACAACCACTATCTATAATCCAATCAGATTTCTTTTCAACTTGAGAAACTAAGGCTTTTTCTTCTTTAACATCAGTTTCAGGATTTTGTTCTTTAATTGCTCCAAATCCTATGTCATCATTATTCTCAGTATCACTTTCACTTAGAGTTCTCTCTATATTGGTTTCAAGATCTTCATCATTAGCATGATAACATTCCTTAGATCTTCTAGGTTTGAAATTGTTTTTGTACTTTTTAACTCTCTTAGGGAAGTTAGATGCAAAATGACCATATTCTTGACAAGTACAACATTTAAAAAATTTCTTACGGTCTAGTTCTCTCTTCACAAGCAAGGCAATACCTTCTTCAATCTTCTTATCTTCTTCATTTCTAGATCTGTTGTTGCTAGCATAATCTCCGCTCACACTTATGCTTCTTGACAAAGTAGGGTGAACACTAAGAGCACTGAATGTTGTCTCCATTGTAGGCAAGTCTCTTGATAACCTCAAGTTCATCTCTGTTGCTTCCAGTCTTCCAAGAAGATTTTCTCTTGTAAAGTGTGTAGTACAAGGTATAACGTGTTCAATCATTTGTGTAGTCTACTTAAATACATGAGTCAATATCCTCAAAATTTTCCATATCACTTCATTCTCTATCTTTGTTCCTCCACAACATTTTATGCCTGTAACAATTTCTGACATTCTACCAATATAGCTTCTAATAGATTCATCTTCCATCATTCTTATATCTTCAAATGCACATATCTAATTATGTAATCTAACTCATTTTGCATGTTCATCACCTTCAAAAGTAGAGTGTAAAGCTTTCCAAATTTTATAAGATTTTTTCAAACATTTTATCTGACTGTACTCATTCTCTGGAAGGGCTGTCAAAAGTGCTTCTCTCTCATTGGCAGTACATGTTTCAAGATTGTCCTCTTCAATGATAGTCAAGTATCATTCTTTGTAATCAACAAATAACCTGGTCCTAAACACAATAGGTGTGTCTTCCTCTTTTCTTTCCAGTTGTCAAAATTTATTCCATCAAACTTAGGGCTTTCTCTTCTAAAATTCGCCATGGATCTCCTTAAGCTATTAAACTTCTTTGTCAAGGACCTGCTACTCTGATACCAATTGTTAGAAAGTAAAGTCCACCAAGATAAGTAAGAGGGGGGGGGGTGAATCAGTTATCTGATAATTATAACTGTTATCAATTTCAATAGAATTAAACCATGTAAGCAATATAATTACCAACCATAGAAATATATTCATACACAATAGCACATTGACACAAGATATGTTGACTAGGGAACCTCTTGATCAAAGAGTAAACCCCAGTGGGAATGATGCCCACAAAAGATGCACTAATATGAATATTCCTTGTGAAAGGATGGACTCTATTAAGAGTCTTATGAAATACATTCAGTACATATGAATCCCTGTTAGGAGATTTTGAATCCCTGTTGAAAGATTCTAACCCTATTAAGAGTTATGGAAGACAGAAGGACCCACTGCCCAAATAGCTTCAATGGAAAGATCACTAAACACACTATCCAACTAATCTCTAGAATATTCAATAGAATAATATCAAATATGTTACCTCCTTCCTTACTATGCCAAACCGCACTCTCTACTTCACCAGATCTCAATTTCAGATCTATGTACTTCGCATTTCTTCCTTCACAAATTTGCTTTCACAACTACATTAGATCTTTTCTTCACTTCATACATACATCAACACATCCAACCATATTACAAAAAGGAAAAAAATTCCTTCCTTTATACCAGACTCAAGTAATTACAAATGAGTCGGCATACAAATACAAAATAAAAGTTTCCACGGGCTACATCAAAATTACACAAAACTGTCAGCTTCGAAATACAATAATTATTCACTCGTGCAACCTCAAAGTTTTCACTGTCATCCACATAACTATAAATTTTTCTTCAACTTCCCTTTAACTGCACAAAACCATATTCCATCCTGATTAGGAGATATCATCTGATTTCCACAAACCGCTACTCAAGAACACTGCCTGAATATTGCTTCCACCAAAATGCTCATAACTTCCATGAATAAATGAATTACTATCTGTGCTCTTAACCATAAACATATAACATATCAATGAGTATATCCTCAACATCACATAGCTCCAACTGCAATATCCCATGTGCGCTAATCCAAACATTGTCTGCTTCTCTGCAAGTTTCTGGTAAATCACTGTGTTGACATCAATGACAATCATAGTCATGAATGAAACAACAACTGCTATAGAATGGCTGCCAACATTTATCATTCATTCTAACACCATTCGATAGAATTTTTTGTTTCATTCATGATTGTGATTGTCATTGATGTCAACACAGTGATCTCCTGAAGTTTAGTAGAGAAGCAGATAGTGTTTGAGTTAGCACACATGGAATATTAAAGATCAAACTATGCAGAGTTGAGGACTTACTCTATGATGTTCTATAAGATCATGGTTAAGAACATGTATAGAAATTCATTTATTCATGACAGTTATGTGTAATTCAGTGGAATCAGTATGCAGGCAGTGTTCCTGAGTAGTGGTTTTTGCAAATCAGATGATATCTCCTAATCGAGATAGAGTCTGAGCATGCAAAGTTGAATAGATGATTAATACATGATAATTGTGATGTGGACATGATAGCAAGGTTAGAGGTCACATGAGTGAAGAGTTATCTTAATTGGAAGCTGACAGTTTTGTGTAATTATGGAATTTTTCGGTAACATGTGGAAGATTTTATTTTGTAATATGTATGCCAACTCATTTGTAATTACTTGAGTGTTGTATAAAGGAAGGAATGTTTTCCTTATTGTAAAATCTAATTAGAATGTAAGATTTTGAAAGTGAATTGTGGAATTGTGTAATACTTATTGAAAGAGGATATGCGAAGTACAGAGATATGATATTGAGATCTGATGAAGCAGTTGGTGTAGTTTGGAAAAGTTAGAGGAGAAGTGTTAAGTTGTTGAGATTAGTAATATTTTGATATTATTCTATTGAATCATATAGAGATCAGTTGGATAGTGTGTTCAGTGATCTTGCACTTGAAGTTCTTTGGGCAGTGGGTCCTTTTGTCTTCCATAACTCCTAACAAAGTTAGAATCTTTTAGCAGGGATTCAAAGTCTCTGAGTAGGGACTAATATGTACTAAATTTATTTCATAAGACTCCTAACAAAGTCCATCCTCTCACAAGTAACTTTCATAATAGTGCATATTTTGGGGGCATCATTCCCACTAGGGTTTACTCTTTGATCAAGAGGTTCCCTAGTCAACATATCTTGTGTTATTGTGTTGTTGTGTATGTATATATTTCTATGGTTGTTGATCAAATTTCTTACTCGGTTAAAATATATTAAAGTTGATAAAAGTTGTATTTATCTGATAACTAATTCACCCCCCCCCCCCTTCTCAGTTATCTTGGTGGACTTTACTTTCTAACAAATGGTATCAGAGTAGCAGGTCCTTGAAGGAAAAGTTTAACAACTTAAGGAGATCCATGGTGAGTCATTTCAGGAAAGAAAGCCCTACGTTTGATGGAGTAAATTTTGATAGTTGGAAAGAAAAGATGAAGACACATTTACTTTGTTTAGGACTAGGATATTGATTAATCACAAAGAACCAGAAGACTATCATACATGAAGATAAGATTGAAGAATGTACTACTCAAGAAAGAGATCTATTCATGTGTAACATACTTCCTAGAGAAGCACTTTTTTCATCCCTTCCAGAAAATGTGTATAGTCAGGTAAAATATCTAAAAACATCTCATGAAATTTGGTTATCTTTACAATCTACATTTGAAGGTGATGAACATGCAAAGAAAGTCAGATTACATAATTGGATATGTGCATTTGAAGATATAAGAATGATGGAAGATTAATCTGTTAGAAGCTATATTGGTAGAATGTTAGAAATTGTTGCAGGTATAAAATCTTGTGAAGGAATCAAGACAGAGAATGAAGTGATATGGAAAATTTTGAGGACATTGACTCCTGCATTTAAGCAGACAACGCAAATGATAGAGCTAGTTATACCTTGTACTGATAACTTCACCAGAGAAACTCTTCTTGGAAGATTTCAAGCAGCAGAAATGAACTTGAGACAATCTAGAGATTTACCTAGAATGGAGATAGCATTCAGTGCACTTAGCATTCACCCTAATTTGTCAAGAAGCATGAGTGTGAGTGGAGATTATGCTAGTAGTAGGAGAACTAGGAATGAAGAAGATAGGAAGATTGAAGAAGGTATTTCCTTACTTGTGAAAAGAGAACCAAACAGTAAGAAAATCTTTAAATGTTGGACTTGTCAAGAATATGGTCATTTTGCATCTAAATGTCTTAAGAGAGTAAAGAAGTATAGAAAGAACTTTAAACCTAAAAGATCTAAAGAATGTTATTATGCTAATGATGAAGAATTTGAAGCTAGTATGGAGAAATCTCTAAGTGAAAGTGATAATGAGAATGATGATATAGGATTTGTAGCAATAAAAGAAGAAAATCCTAAAATAGAAGTTAAGGAAGAAAAAGCTTTAGTTTCTCAAGTAGAAAAGAAAGTTGGTTGGATTATAGACAGTGGTTGTTCACAGCATATGACTGGAGACATGAAGAAATTCATAAAGTTTAAAAATCATGATGGAGGAGTGGTTAGATTTGGAAATAATGCACCTTGTTTGATAAAAGGTATAGAATCTATTATTCTTGATGGAAAGACTAATACTGATGATGTTTACTTTGTGGATGGATTGAAACATAAACAGCTAGTTGATAAGGGATATCAAGTTTGGTTTACTGAGAAAAATTTTGTAATCAAAGACAAGGATGGTAATTTGATTGGTACTAGATCAAGAACCAGAGGTAATGTATTTCAGTTGAATCATACTAAGATGGCATTCTTGATTACTAAGATTGATGATAGTTGGTTATGGCACATAATATTTTGTCATATAAACTTTCATAATATTGTGAAAGTAAGTACTACACTTGCAGTAAGATATTTTCCTAAGATTATGAAACCTACTAACATGAATTGCAAGGAATGTGTGATGGCTAAACAGAAGAGAAGCTCATTTCCCAGCAAGAATTTTACAACAGTGGAGAAGTTGGAAATTGTTCATACAGATTTGAGTTGTCCCACAAGGACTAGATGATTCTATGGAGAAAGGTATTTTATGATTCTTGTTGATGATTTTACAAGAATGATGTGGATTACATTTCTTAAAGAAAATTATGAAGCATTTGATAAGTTTAAAATTATTAAGAAATAATTTGAGAATGAATCTGGAATGAAGATTAAATGTTTAAGATCAGGTAGAGGTGGAAAATTTACTTCATTAAATTTAATATTTTTTGTGAAGTGAATGGTATTAAGGGACAATTTTTAGCCCCTAGGACACCTGAAAAAAATGGTATTGCAGAAAGAAGGAATAGGTCAGTGACTAAAGTAGCAAGAGCCATGTTATTTGGAAATGATTTGGTGAAGATATTCTGGAGAGAAGCGGTGAACACAATAGTGTATACAATGAATAGAGTACAAATCAGAGTAGATACCGACAAGACACCTTATGAACTATGGTTTGGACATGCACCATCAGTTAAGTATTTTAGAATTTTTGGAGAAAATGTTATATTAAGAGAGATGATGACATTGGAAAGTTTGACCCTAGAAGTGATGAAGGTATATTTCTTGGATATTCATTGAAGAGAAAATCTTATAGATGTTATAATAAAAGAACTAAAACTATTTTTGAGAGTGCAAATGTTAAATTTGATGAAAAGTTCAAAATTTAGGAAAGAATGCTTGATTATGAATCAGATGAAGGAACTCATCCTAGAACTAATCCAGAGAATGCAGAATTATTCTATGAAACTGGCAGTGATTTTTTGAATGAAAGCTACATTGAAGAAATCATTGAGGAACCTGCAGCTGAAACAAGAACTAAGATAGTGACACCTAACAAGAACCTATCAATAAATCATCCTACTGAGTAGATTATTGGAAGCATAGACAAAGGAGTTCTAACATGAAATAAGGTACAAGAACAGTTGTGTTTAATTTCTCAAATTGAACCTAAATCTACTAGTGAATCCTATGAAGATGAACATTGGATTAAAGCTATGAAGGAAGAACTAGATCAAATTGAAAATAACAAGACTTGGGAATTGGCCTCTAGACCTAAAGATAAGAATGTTTTAGGAAATAAATGGGTATTTAGAAACAAGATGAATGGACAAGGAGAATTTGTAAGAAATAAAGCAAGATTGGTATGTAAAGGATACTCACAGCAAGAAGGAATTGACTATGAAGAAACTTTTGCACTAGTAGCAAGTATTGAAGTAGTAAGAATGTTTTTGGCTTATGCATCTTATAAGAAATTCAAAGTATATCAGATGGATGTGAAGGCGGCATTTCTAAATGGAGAGTTAGAAGAAGAAGTTTACATTGAGCAGCTTGAAGGTTTTCCTTTAACTAATAAAGGAGATATGGTATGTAAATTGAAGAAAGCTTTATATGGATTGAAACCAACACCTAGAACTTGGTATGAAAGACTTGATAAGTATTTGATAAAATTAGGATTTACTAAAGGCATAGCAGACAACAAATTGTACAAAAAATAAATTGAAAATGGTTTTTTGGTTGTAGTTATCTTTGTTGTTGATATTATCTTTGGAGGAGAAGATGAAGCCAGTGATAAATTTGTAGATGAAATAAAGACTAAATTTGAAATGAGTATGATTGGTGAGATAAAATACTTTTTAGGATTGCAGATAACATAGAACAATGATGGTATCTTTATAAGTTAGACAAAGTACTTGAATGACTTCTTGAAGAGATTTGGAATGGAGAGCTATAAACTAGCTGGAACACCTATGGTAACTAGACAAAAGTTATCTAGCACAAATGAGACTCTTCAAGTTGTATAGAAGAAGTATAGATCTATGATTGGAGGATTGCAATATTTAACTCATACAAGACCTGATATATCACATGCAGTTGGAATTGTAGAAAGATTTCAAGCTGATCCTAGAGAATCACATTATCTAGTAGTAAAAAGGATACTGAGGTACTTAAGAGGCACAATTGAATATGGATTGTGGTATGAAAGATATGATGACTTTACCTTGTGTGCATATACAGATGAAGATTGGGGAGGTAGTGTTGATGACAAAAAGAGCACAAGTGGTTGAGCATTTTTCCTTGGAGGAAGATTAGTTTCTTGGCTAAGTAAGAAGCAGAACTATATTTCACAGAGCACAACAACAATAGAATATGTGGCAGCAGCAAACAATTGTAATCAGATAATTTGGATGAAACAAATGCTGAAGGATATTGGAATAAAATTTTTTGAGCCTGTTATTATACATTGTGATAACACTAGCATGGTTAGTATGTCTAAGAATCTTGTACTACATTCTATGACAAAAAATATAGAGATAAAGTATCATGTAGTGAGAGAGAAAGTGGTAGAAAAAGAAGTCAGATTGTAATATATAAGCATAAAAGAGCATATTGTGGATATATTTACAAAGCCTTTACCTAAGGATATATTTGTGTATCTGAGAGGTATGCTTGGGGTTATGCCCCAGCCTACTTTTGAGAAGTGATGCAGATGGTTGCATCCGTCCAGTGGTATATGAGCCTTATCTTTCTTCTAGATTAGATGTTGTTACTTCTTCTATGGGGGAGTATGTGTATCTAAGCTGATTCATGAGGACTCTAGTGAATATATTTTCTGAAAAATGTCTTTTGACATTGAAGTTGTTTTTGACATAATGATGAAGCATCTGTCATTGATGTCAATGGGGGAGAAGGATACATGAAAAAACTATCTATTGAAGATAATTTGAGGGAGAAGGCTACAAAAAATATAAAATGGAGAACTAAAAGGAGATGAACAAGAAAATGAAGCAAGATTTGATTGATGAAGAGGATTTGAAGTATTTTCAGAGCAACAGTTTTGCAGTGTTGGTATTCATGGAACTTGGATGTTTTTTCATCTATGTTGCCATCAATGCCAATGGGGGAGATTGTTAGGAATGAATGTTGAATATATCCTATAGGGGAGTATTCATAGCTATTCTATAGTATTTTTTGTTGCATTCACGAGTGTGATTGTCATTAATGTCAACATAGTGATCTACTAAAATTTAGTAGAGAAGCAGACAGTGTTTGAGTTAGCACACATGGAATATTGAGGATCAAGCTATGAGGAGTTGAGGACTTACTCTATGATGTTCTATAAGATCTTGGTTAAGAGTGTGTATGGAAAGTCATTTATTCATGATAGTTATGTGTAATTCAATGGAAGCAGTATTTAGGCAGTGTTCCTGAGTAGTGATTTTTAGAAATCGGATCATATCTCCTAATTAGGATAGAATATGAGCATGCGAAGTTGAACTAATTATGAAGACATGATAATTGTGATGTGGACATGATAGCAAGGTAAAAAGTCACACGAGTGAAGAGTTATCTTAATTGGAAGCTGATAGTTTTGTGTAATTATGGAATTTTTATGTAACGTGTGGAAGATTTATTTTGCAATATGTATGCAGACTCATTTTTAATTACTTGAGTGTGGTATAAAGGAAGGAATGTTTTCCTTATTGTAAAATTTAATTGGAATGTAAGATTGTGAAAGTGAATTGCAGAATTATGCAATACTTGTTGAAAGAGGATATGCGAAGTATATAGATCTAGTATTGAGATCTGAAGAAGCATTTGGTGTGGTTTGGCATAGTCAAAGGAGAAGTGTTAATTTTTTGAGATCAATAAGCTTTTGATATTATTTTTTTGAATAATATAGAGATCAGTTGGATAGTGTGTTCAGTGATCTTGCACTTGAAGTTGTTTGGGTAGAGGGTCCTTCTATCTTCCATATCTCCTAACAGAGTTAGAATCTTTTAGCAAGGATTCAAAGTCTCCTAGCAGGGACTAATATGTACTGAATTTATTTCATAAGACTCCTAATAGAGTCCATCCTCTCACAAGGAACTTTCATATTAGTGCATCTTTTGTGGGCATCATTCCCACCGGGGTTTACTCTTTGATCAAGAGGTTCCCTAGTCAAAATATCTTGTGTTATTGTGTTGTTGTGTATGTATATATTTATATGGTTGTTGATTCAACCCCCCCCCCCCCCCCCTCAGTTATCTTGGTGGACTTTACTTTCTAATAGGGGAAGCCTTTAATGCCTTCAAAATAAAATGACCTATATCTTTTCATAGAGAAAAAACTACAAGAACCTGACATGGGTTGCCTATTATGTGAAAATATACTTGATTTTTCACATTTACATTCAAACCACACCCACTTATATAATTTTTTCAGATTTATAGATTGTGGCATGAAAGTTATTTCTCTATCATAAAATAGGATTCAAACATACTTCAACACCTTGACGCATAAGTTGAAAAATGCATCTCAAAAGCATGTAACCCTCACTAAAATCCCCTCACTTAGTGCTCAAATCACTCAATAGGGAACTGATTTTTTACAACTAATTTTCATGAAAAATATTTTGCACTTGAAAATCAGAATACCTAGAAGTGTCGTGGTTTCAAATAAAATTGTTAACTAAAAAAATTTGGTAGATTTGAAGCTTGCTTCACACCTTCACTTAATTCATTTATAGAGTCACCACATCTTTGAAGAGGACAAATATTTGACAACTAAAACTTATTTCAACTTAAACATTTTTTAAAACTAGAAAAAATGTAACAACACCTCCACATCCAACAACATGACCTCATATGTATTCCCTCCTTGACCAAGTACTTTATCATAAGAGCTCAAATATTATTTCTCTCTACTGCAAGTCCTTCACTTCTTTTGAAATAATGAAACTAGTGCAAATATATCAGAGTCGCCACTCACAACAAGTGAGATGATATAAAACAAATTCTAAAACATGGATAAATTTGGACAAAATTACATTGAAAGATGAAAACAAATCCTCAAGTAACATTTATGAGAATTGACTCACTTGACAAGGAGCGAGAACATTTCATGGTAAATACATAACTCTATACAATAACATGGTCTAGGACAAATTCAACAAAGCAAGGAGCAACTCACTATAAAATTTGTTGTAAATCACAAGTTGTCCCCATTAGAGTCACCATTTTATTGGATCTTGAAAAGGTTTACACTAAAAATAGAAACCAAGATAATCTTGCAACTTCCTATGGAGAAGCCAACTCCAATAATCAAAATTGCAGAGACTTGGACCAACTAACAATGATCTAGTAAACCCTTCTGTACTTTAGGCTCTGCAAAACCAAGGTGGCTAGACCTTTAATTCCCTCAAAAAACACATTAAAATCACAACTAGAATTAACATTGAGCAATTTTAAATATATTAATAAAATATAATCTTACTGAGTGAAAAAAAAATTGAGCAGATACATCTCACAAAGAGCTCAACAATAATTGAAGGAGATGTTGAATATGGGTTAGACATTCATTGCTCTACAACTTAAAATGGAGCATGAGATTAGAAAAACACAACAACAAACTAGAAACGTAAAGATATTTAGTGATCTAAATAATTTTTTGCAGCAAGAATAATAGGAAACTAAACAACAACACATATGTAAAACCCACAATTAGCTCAGATTAGTCCCTCATCCCATTGGGCCTTGGAGTCATAAGAAATACAATATTGCACAACAAATTTTACTAATAGCATATGATCTAAGAATATTACCTTACAATATCCTTCAATAGAAATCCCAACCCAACCTACTTATCAAAATTCCTACACAAGCCTAGCAAATTTGCAACTCTTTTCAAGCATTTAATTAATCCATTAGATCAAAGCATGAAGAGAAAATCACATATCTCACAACAAGACACTAAATGAGAATAATTTTTTATTTTATTCCATTTAAAACTTAAATAATTTGTACATTGGAGAGATCTGAACCACAATTTTATTGTTATATGAACCCTTTTCTACCTCTGACTTATAACATTAATATAACTATAAACTCAAAACCTTCAAAAGACTCAACCTAGATTCATAAAAATTTCTCTATGGAAGATTTACAATGCTGCTCCTACCCATAAGAACTTTCTACTGGAACCCTCAATGTTTAGATCCAACAAAAATGGTATGCCAAAACAACAAAGTTGGAACCCTAAGAAAAGAGAAAAGAAGAGAATATATAGAAGAAGAAGGGACTCCAAATTGAATTTGGTTATGCCACCTATCCATCTTCTTCAAACCCTAAGCTACTGAAAAATCATCTATCATCTCTTTGTAACTGCATTTGTCTCATTCATTTTGACCTTCAATATGTTACAAAAACAAATAAATACTGCACTAAGATCCCCTTTGCAATAGCCAAAACTGGCCCCATTACACATGTGCCACAACTACACCCAACAAGAAAGCCACTAGTAAAATTTTGAGACAAACCCACCAAAATATCCTACAAAAAACCCTTGTAAACTTTTTCCTGTAGCAATCTCCCTCTCTATCTTTTATGTACCTATGCACACAATAATTCACCAGTTTTATAAAATAGCCACTTACTTTATTTGACTCTTACCTTAGCTTTACTTTACCCATGCACATTACATTCCTCTATCTCTATTTATTTTATTTTATTTCACTTCATTTACGTTGCACTTGGAGATGTGCAACCCTAGGCTTAATTTTAAATTTCAAACTCTCGCTCATCTTTGGCCCAGGTCAAATGATGGTCAATTTCCCTCTAACTTCCATGTGGCAACTACTGATTGGTTTGTGGTTCCACCTTGGAAATACCTCAATGTTGACCTGTCACCACATCGCCTAGGACCCATCACCGATCCACACCAACTGACTTATCATGTGTCACAATCTCACAATCCCATGTTGTTTCTCTTTCCACATCATCCTGATCATGGGATCATGAGATCCTTCCCTTTATCATCTCCAGCCCACCATCCAATTCATCCTCTTGTGCAATGTGTTGGCTCATTGCAATCCTACCATCTCACTCGGCCTCCGCCACCTAGATTGTAGGATCACGGGATGATACCATGTGTCATCCCAAACCTATCATATTTCCTTGAAACTCATGCTACATGCCTCATTTTGGTTAATCCTTAGCCACCAAATCACTTCTCGATCATCACCACATATTTCCTATGTGGATGCCACATCATCTCTTCATTGGGTACAGGCCCACAAAATTTGCAAGTTATCGCCATCAGAGATGGACCCCACAAAGACCTCTTAACCATTGACCAAGTCATCCAAAACCCCCACATGCATGCTCCTTCTTCCAAAACCTTTGTGCCTTTTAGGAACTTAACATTATGTGCGTTGGCACATTTAAAAACACCTTTGATCCCCCACACCACAAATGTGGGATAAAGGCCTAGACTTCCCTGCACAAAATGTCTTCAACCATGGAATGATTTGACCGGCCCTCAACTCATGTGCAGATCTTGCCCTTTTCTACAATCAATCGATCCCATATCTACATTTGGTTTGAAAAAACTTCTAAACTATTATTTGCATGCAATTCCACCATCCATGATTTGGCTTCACACACTTGCCAATTACATTTACTTTAAAGCTTCAAAACCCCTGCAGACGTTGTAGATTTTTTTTTTTTTAAATTATGTCTCCACCATGCTAGCATTTGAGTTGGCTTATAAAATTTTAATCCCTTTTCCCAACGCGGCCTCTTCCCTGGTCTATATATTTGCATATGCCAAAAATGCATTTTATCTGAAGCTTTACAGTCCTCCCTTTAGTCATCGCCACTCTGCATTTAGTTTATTTTTTAAAACTTAAAAGCTCTTCCCTACTGGTATGATCAATGTGGACATCCATGATGCAAATTTTTTTAGGGGATGAAAAATCCATCTTGTGTGCAACCCCCTATCTTCATCACTTTGTTCGAGCATTTTCTTGAAACCTTTGAGACTTTTCCTTGCAATTATTTGTAGGAAAATCAATTAGAGCCCCATTTGACATTTTATGTCCCCCAAATTTGCAATTGACTATTTTCAATTTGTAATGTCATGGTATTTTCCAAATTTATTTTGATTGAACCTTAAAATCCCCAATATTTAATACATAAGGCATATCTCATGATACAACCATCGCAGGACAATTATTAACCTGCAAAAACATGTGGTTGTGCTTCACATCTTCCTGAAAGAAATTTAGAATCCCCACTTTCAATGGCACTAAAGGTCATATACAATATCTCCACAGACATTTTCCCATAATGAGAAAAAACTCTCTATGATTAGTGTCGGGTCCCAAGGTGGGCCAAGCCTAAAAAAAAATTATTTTATTCCAACTAGCCTCCAAGAAACTCTTGGGAAACCTCACTATAAAAATTGGGTCCAAATTGATCATCAATTATCCATTGTAACCCTAAATTTGAATAATTTTACAAAATGCCACACTGAATGAAACAACCCTATAAACCATCCTCAAAAACTTACCATAACACACTTGTGGCACACAGTAACTAACAAAAATATAATTTGATGCACATAAATTCATCCTGCAAAAAAACATCTTATGAATGTATACAAGGTGAGAGATTTTAATCTCTGAACTTTCCTCTTTGATTCTATCCAGCAAATGAACATGTCAAACAATAATAACTTGCACTTCAAACTAATCTAATAAAATATTAGATGAGCTCTCGGGGGCATGAAACTTGGCATATTGGCTTATTAAGATGTTGAGATTATGGAACAAAAATCGGGGCCACATAAAAGTTTGTAGTTAAAAAGATATAATCTCCTCAAAATGACCACTTATAGATCCAATAATTGACAAATGCAGGAAAATGAATAAATTACATTTGGATTTGGTTTTTAAAAATATCAAATAATCACTTGACAACTTTCAACTTGAGACAAAGGTTTTTACTCAAGTGGAGAATACAGGGATTTAATTAGGGATTCATGACATTCAACTAGTCAAATTTTATAAACTTTCAAAGTTGACCACTCGAAAACTATTGTACTTGACAATCAGGGAAACCGAATAAACTACAAATGGAAAAGCCTTGGAAAATTGGGCAAATGGATTGATGAAACTATAAAAAATGGATATGGGGAATTTTTGTGAAGTCTAAAATGTAGGGTTATACTCATTTTTCACTCATCAATCATAGGTACTAATATTAAATACCTCAAAGTAAGAAACTTGAAATTTTGAAATGGTGCAGTATGCAGATTTACAAGAAACCCCTTCAATTGGGTATATGCAAAGTGAGTCAAAACTAATTGTGGGGGTTTTAAAATGGAATGATATGTTACTTGATATACATTTAATACATCCCCAATTCAATTATCCATGAAACTAAGAAGGGCCTAAAAATATTCAACTACAAAGTAGGCTTGTTCAACTTGTTTTATACTTGGACACAAATGCAGATAGCAAGCTAGCTAGAATTGGAACTTTGTAAAACCACTTCAATCTGCAAACTAGGGGTTGGAAATGATCATACGGGATAAAATAAAGGTGGGGAAAATACATCTTCACATTATAAAGCATAAAACTCACAAGGTATTTGAAATCTTGATAGCCAAAATAGGGCACTCACTAAGTGCACAAAGGACCTCTTCAAAATTTTCAACAATGGTAATCTCAAGAATTTGAGAGTACCAACATGTACCATTGAAGCTATTAAGTCTTGAACCACATGTTTTATTCTCATGCACTCATTTATCTTATGCCATTTTTTTCTATGATATTCACAATTATGGGCATCATTCTACCATGATGGTTTGACTTGTGGTTGATAGGGTCTTGACTCTGATAAAGTGATGGTTTTGTTAGCAATGAGGACTCTTAGGGTATTCTCCAAAGGTTCCCCCAAGGGTCTGAATTTCATCCTTTTGTTTTTGCTGAAGAAGGGTCTTGGTTTATTAGTTCCTTGATTATTGAACAAGTTATTAATATTGTTGTTAAAAGGAGTCTTTGTCGTTTGATTGAAATTATTGGTTTGATTAGACCCACTTGATAAATTAAAAGGAGTATCCTTAAGTTTGTTAGCCTCCACGGCCCCATCATTCACAAGGTTCTTGTTGCTATTTTTTAGCTAGAACCTTGGCTTTTCATTATTATTACCAACCTTGTTGTTATTGAAATTATAGTTAGTGTTAGAGAAATTCTTGTTTTCCTTGTAGAGTTTGATTTCTCCTTTTCTCACTAACACTTCCCCTATTTTGATCCCACTTTCAATGATCTTTTCAAAAGTAGGTCGACATTGAAATTTTAATTGATAGTTGATTTTTATGTTTAGGTTATTCATGAAAATGTCCATTTTCTCTTTCTCATGAACACTTCAAAGATAACAAGCAAAAATTATCCTCCGTCTTTGTAGGAAGTTTAAGAAGGATTCATTGTATCTTTGTTTGGTGTTGCATAGATTCAACATGGTAACTTCATGTTCAATGTTATAAGAATAATGGGTCACAAATTTGGAGGCTATCTCTTCAAAAAACATTGTACCTAGAGATAATTTTGAGAACCACTCCATTGCTTTCCCTCCAAGGCTTCTTGAGAATAGTCTCATTAAATATGTTGTGTCATGCATAAATTCAATACTTAGGGTAAAAAAATCTCTCAAATGGTCTTGTGGGTCTGATTTACCCATGTAGTTATCATATCTTGGAAAGACCACATTTGGAGGAAAAGGTACCATGATCAAGTTTTTGTCAAAGGAAAAGGGGCATATGGCCTCAATTGAAAATGGCTTAGGTGTCTCTGCCAATTTCATGTTATCAATTTGGGCTTGAAATAGTTTGAGTTATTTTTTCATAGCCCCTAGTGGATTTTCTTCTTTCTCATCCTTCTTTAAGGTTGATGTGTCATACTCATGAGGAATCTTTACTCCTAATCAAGCTAAGTTTAGAAAGCGTATTTCTTTATCCCTTTCTAAAATTTTATCCATAACTTTAAGGAAAAAGGGATCTTGAGTTGCCTCATTAACCATTGCTTTAGTTTCTTCTTTGTCTTGATGTCTATGGAAATTTTGGCCTCAGTTTTCCATATTTCAGCCTTGGTCTTGCTCATAGTTGTCATTATTTTCTACCATAGGATTGATTCTTTGTACAAAAATATTTGGAATGTTATCCTTGTGTTCGTGTTCTTCATAAAATAGCATAAAAAGAGATCACAAGGTTTCGTCTTTGTATGGGATCACTTGCCTAAGGTATATTTTGTCTTTTTACAAAGATATCTAAATATTATGGGATCTGGTGAAGATCAAAATTAACAAGAATCAAAAATTTGAAATTTTAAACATTTTGAAGACCAATCCTTTGAATTCCTTTGACAGTCTAAAATTGTGAGGATTTGATCTATTTTTTATTTGAGTTGAAGGAACTTTGTAAAGAGTATCTAAAAATGATTTTGATTTTGACTGACAGATCCTATAAATACCCACTATTTACAGGTTTTAGTTTGTACGCACTAAGAAAGAGTTTGTACATGCTACTATATTGTTTATACATGCTCACTAGAAAATTACTACGTGTTATTTTACTACTCAAAGGTGCTACTTTAATGTTAATCAGTGGCAAAAGATTGGTAGAGGGCGTCACTTTAGTTTTTGAATGTGTTAAAATTCTATTTGTATGCATTGCAGAAAAGTTTTTAGGCTTCACTTTAGGTTGCATATGCACTACAAAATGTGTTGTTCACTACTTCTTTAATGTTTGGCTTATTGATTGATGTATTTTTCAAAATTTTAATTAGTTTGTCTGATTTTAATGGATTTTTATCTTTATAAATATGTATCATCAACCACCACAAGCTCAAAAACAAATGTCTCTTATCTGTAATCTCTACACATAAAATTTTATGTTTGAGAATGATGAACTACAACTGATTGAATATCTGAATGAACTGAAGAAACAGTGATTAGTGATCACCAAGCTATTGAAATGATATGTAAGATGATTGAATCAGTCAATATGTTGTCATTGATGTCAACTAGTTTTCACAGTACTTATTATGTTAGTTACAAACATCTAAACATCTGTTGAAGGAAGAAAAGATGAAGAATGAAGATATCTACATGAGGAAAAGATGGATATGACAGATAAGGATAAGGTAAACATTGGGTAACTTATTGATGAGTCTATGGCTTTATATTGTTGACTTGATCATATTACATTAATCTATTATGAAGAAGAGATTTGAAATTGAACAAGTCAATGTGGTTGGTAATTGAAGATTTTTGTATACACTGAGCGAGTGCAGTGTATACCAAGTGATAGTATTAACCGATCTAGTTAGCTAGTTATCACCAATGCATTTCTATATCAACTGAGTATGGATGAAAACATTAAATCCAAAGAACAACTGACTGAATTTGATGAGCTGGAATTTTTTATGATTTTGAGGTTAAGGATAAAGTTTGTTATGAGATCCATGGCTAACAAAATTCAGAAAAGATATAAAGGATGATATTGAAACGTGTTAATGACACATCTACCAAGGAAGGTTTAAGTGGCAAAATGGATGAAGGAGATTAAGTGGAAAAATCTAATGGCTAATATGAAAATGATTTACTTGTCTATATAAGAGATATGAGTTTCATTAATTAAACATGTCAGAAAGAAGAAGACTGTAAAGATTTTGCATGAAGACAATATCCATGTATGCCTGAACAAACTAGTTATTGAAGAACCAAGCTACAAAGTTTACCAAGCGTCAGAGAACCATTTACCGAGTGAAAGTAAGTTGAAGAATATTGAGGAAGTGAAATTGATTAATGATCAGAGGATTTGTATGGGCTTAGCATAGATCTAAATATTTGCAATTGAGTTGTATTTCAATCATATTAGTATTGTATCAGTTTAACCATTGATTCAAAAAATCTCTTAACTGAGTCGACTTAATAGTCTTATGTTCTACCCTATGACATTCATTGAATGTAAAGTGTTATCTTGTTGACCCCATAGTGAATGCTGGTCAAAAGTTAACTATTAGTGATAAATCCTCTAACTAGGTCACACCTATTAGTGTGTATTGTAACCTTTAACAGGTTTGGCTCCTCATCGAGCTCACTTTAGAAGAGTGAATTATTTTTGGTTACCGGGCCCAGGTGGTTTTTCCCTTAGCAGGGTTTCCATGTCAAATCATTGCGTTATGTGTTATTTGTTATGATTTTTTTTTTATCATACTTTACATACTGCATAGTTCATTTAGTCGGTAATCATCGCTGGATATTTATTGGTAATCGGTAAACTGAATAGACAGATTGATATTTTATGTTATTGAGCTACATAATTTGTTGGAATTGTTTTATAAGGTACATCTTTGCATTTGAGACTAAAGGATAACTGATCTAACTAATTCACCCCCCCTCTCAGTTATTCTAACAATTGGTATCAGAGAACATTGGTTTCTTGGAAGAAAGTTTTAAGGACTTGAACAAAAAGATTACAAGATGTATAAGAGGGAAGTGTCGAAGCTGAACAAAGACAACTGTACTACATGGAAAACTTAGATGAGACTTCACATATCTAGAATTGGAGAGTCTACTATACCTTTACTTGATAATGGCTACATAAAACTGACGGTTGGACCTTTGACTCTTGATCAGTTGAGAGACCAACCTGAACACAATATTATTATGATAGAGATTTTTTCTGCTCTATTTGATGCTTAATTTGAGGATGTCAAGGATTGCACTTCAGTGAAGAAAATGTGGGATAAACTTTCTCTAGTTTATGTTGGTGATGCGAATGCGATGAGAACCAGAGCTAAAAGCTTGAGAGGAAGATTTGATGACATGAAGATGAAGGAAGGAGAGAACATTACACATTACACAAACCAAATCATAGAGGTAGTTAATGCTATCCGAGGAGCTGGTGGTATCATTTCTAAAGATACAGTGGAAAGTAAGATACTGAGAACCTTATTGCATGTCTATGCAATCAGGATACCTTCTATTCATGAAATGAGGTCTGCACCTAATAGAACTCTTACTCTTGATAATCTGAGTAGAAAGTTAACAACTTATGAGCTAAACAATTTTGATAATAGTGTTGTACTGAGTGTTGAGTCTAATTTTATGTCATCTCTTAAGATTGCCAAATCTAGCAGTAAGCATAATATAAGGAATGAAAGTGATAGTAATACTAATGATGAGCTTGATGAGCTTGAAGCACTTATGGCACAGAGACTGCAGAAAGGTAAAGGTAGATATAAGGGAAAGTTACCTTTAGCTTTTTTTAATTGTAAAGAGGTTGGCCATATTGCTGCTAGTTGTCCTAACAAGAAAGAGGAAGATAAAGACAAAGACCGATTTGGTGATGGGAAGTATGGAAGAAGGAATAACAAAGGCTACTCACACTACAACAAAGAAAACTAAGATCTCAAAGATAAGGGAAAAAAGGCATCTTACCTTGTTGAATAATATGACACCGACACTAACACTGATGATGATATTGAGGTAGTATTTTTTGCAATGAAATATGATTCAGAAGAGGAGGAAAGGTATGTAGAAAAAACACTTATTTCTAAAGTTAGTAAGAATGAGACTTGGATCATTGATAGTGGCTGTACACATCACATGACTGGTGATAAAGATAAGTTTGATCATCTTGAGCATTATAATGGAGGATCAGTGAAAATGGGAAATGACACACCTTGCATGGTTAAAGGAAAAGGGTCTATTTTATTGAATGATAGAATTAGATGTGATAATCCATACTAGGTAAAAGGACTTAATTACAATTTTTTGAGTATAGCATAGTTGAATAACTCAGGTCACCGAGTTGCATTTGAAAGCAAGAAGGTGAAAATCTATGATGAAAATGGAAATATTGTCAGAACAAGAGGAAACTCAAAAGGTAATTTATTTTATCTTGACAATGTTGAAACTTCTTGTTTGCTGGTGAAAAATGAAGATGCATGGTTATGGCATAAGAGGTTATGTCATGTAAATTTTGATGACATGATTAAGATCAGTAGAAAGTGAAAAGTTAGAGGATTGCCTAGTCTAACCAAACCTGATCATGTTATGTGTCATCAATGTAATGCCCCGCCAGGGAACCCAGGAGAACTTAACCTAAACATTCATCTAAGATTACAGAATATTTTTTTTTTTTTAAAGTTAACATACAAGATGTACATCAATGCAGAAGCAATAATCATTAACTCACATTAACAAAAGAAACCAACATAGGTTACAACTCTCAAGGGTTCCTTGACAAAGATTACATTAACAATAATTAATTAAATAAGATTAGGTACACTTACAAAACTCATATAATCCAATGAAAGATAAAAATATCATCACACATAAGATAACATAAATACAACTGGTACCATAAGGTATCCATAAACCTACATCCACTGCACATTTCACAAGGTATGTAATACAATAACCAAAAATAAGTACACATGATATCTCTGAATAACTGATACAAAGATACATGATCATAAGAAGAAGAGAAAGAAGAACACAACTCCATCAATGGAGATCAAGAAGGAATAACTGCTACAGGGATCATCCAACACTGGTACAGGAACGTCAAAATCTCAAATGGTAAAAGAATCACTACCACCCGACCTCATGAACCTAAATGGTCCACTCCCACCGTGCTGAAGAAATAACAACAAATCCCACTCGAATAACAAACATCAAACAGATCAAGCTGAGGAAAGGATCTTGAAAGCTCTCTAACTCAAGGCAAACAAGAATAATGATATGAAAGACTCACTATTCTAGAGGCAACCGACACATGTAGGATAACTAGACTATGCATAGGAAGGTGTCATCATGTACATCTAACCCTTGAGTTTTCTCCTTGTAATCTTGTTGGATCCCAGCACCCAAGTGACCTTACACGGTGTCAATGACTTCTCATACTGACGAAGCCATCGACTATGCCAACTCATCCCTTAAAAGGGGGCTAGTCATCTTCTCCATTCCCACCTTAATCTATACTAGCACTAAGCCAGGGCAAGGAAACCATATCTTATTAGGTTCATTTTTAAATCTCTCAATGTTATATTTAGTTATCACTTGATTAAGATACTTAACAATAAGTGATCCTGGCAGCCACTTGTGGGCCCCAGTGCTTATTGCAAGCCACCTCCTACTACATATCTAGGTAAACTACCCTAGGTTCATAGATCTCACATAGATCACAAAAAGATAACAATGTCCCTCAGGACTGTTCCACAAAATAACAAGAACATACTCATTCTCACACAACCATAACATCACAAGACACTCTCAAAGTGTTCACAAAAGAATATACACATGATCCCGTGGATCAGACATAAATAGTCAGTACCATATTCTCCTCTATAGAATATGAAGCAAAACTCAATACAACATGAACCCAAATGGTTAAATCAGGATATAAACGGATCTCATACATGTATCAAAACAATACACTGAAAATATGAACTCATACCCTGGCCTCTGTCTTCCCCTTAGGTCCTCTAGTGCCCCAAAATAGATTAAGCAAAAGAAAACACTCCAGGCACGAATAAGACACAATGCATCATAGAAAATTGAGATCTAATTTCATAAGCACTTTAATATTCCATATAGAACATAATTGATTCGTAATATAGTGTCGCATAAATCTGCTAAGAAAAAATCTTAACACAAACATTAAAACAAAGCCATAAATAAAGAATCTTCCCCATATTCATTCTATGGATTCAAATAGAGTAAAAACACCCAATTTTAGTACTTGCACATCAATTCCCAATTGTTAATCAATCAAAAATCAACATATAAGGTAAACGTCTATCTTATTGTAGAATAAAAATTAATGGTAAATTTCAACATACACATCCTAAAACATAATCTCATATTTAGAAATTATTGAACTAATTAAGTAAACTCATTTCCCCAAAAGATGAAAATCAGATAAATATAACGATAATTTAATCATTAACAATTTCCTATATTAACAAACAAGTATATACAATTAAATATATACAATATGTTTAAATATCTCTAATTTAAACAACGAAAAAGATCCCATAAATAGATTAAATAAATAAATATAATTTTAATAACATTATAATAATTAAATTAAATAAACAAAAATTATATTAAAATTAATTATTAAACAAAAAATGATTTAAGCTAATTAAATAAATTAATTAAATAACATTCTAACAAAAACATTAACTAAGTTAAAAATAAAACAAATTAAAAAGATCCTAGCAAAAACAAAATAATAAATTAAAACCTTAACAATGGGGGACATGGCAGGCCGCACCGCCCCCCCCCCTCCCCCCCCCCCCCCCCCCCCCACCTATCTCTTACCATGCGCAGGTACATGGTACAGGCATGCGCTTGCGCAGGTACCTTGTGTACCATGAAAACTTTTATAACAACTTTATTTTCGTAGCTTTACCTATTTTAATATATATTCATTTTTGGTTTAATTTTCAAATTTTGAAATATATCTTTTGATATATTTATATTAAATATTTAAATTATCTAAAAATTGGAAAAACAAGAATGAAATGTTTTGTTTTTTTAAATAAATTATTTTAATAACAGAACAATATCTAGATACATATTAAATTTATATATATAAATTTTTAATACCAGATTCATTCTAAATTCCTATTTCTCAAATTGAATAATATATCCTAAGTTCACAGCCCAGATTCCCATACAAGGAATATATTCTTCTTCAGTTTTATTGGTCTGTCCCTCCAATTGTAAATGAGTGTTTATTCCCAGCAAGTATATTTTTAACCACAATTGGGTCTTTTAACAAAAATTGATTTCCTCCCAAAGGTATATTTATTTTCTTACCAGCATTATAGCTAAACTATATCGTAGGATTAATTTTTCATTTAATAGGAGATCTAAGAGGAAACTTCCAACAAAATTTTGCTAGCATAACCCTGTTGTGCCAGATTTAAATAAAAATATAAAATCTCAGATTCAAAGGTTCTCTAACACCCAAAAACAAAGGAATTACAGGCAGATCTAAGGAGATAATCAGGAAATCATTCAGACATAGAAATCAATCGAACTACAAAACAGAAACCATAGCAAGAGATTTTCAGATCCTACCTTAGATCCAATGCACACAACTGAAAAGGAAACCTAGGAGACCTATAAAATCCTGATTCCTCTATGTAGAAATTTCATTCTACAGATTTGAATCCCGAGACAAAACCAAAACACCCAAATTTCTAGATGCACAACGAAGTCAAAATAGCAAGCAATCCATAACAAGCAAAATTCTCCAATACCAAAGTACAAGCTCTCCAAAAATTCTCCTCCAAAGAAACTTGTCCCATCTCAAAATGAATGCAATAATTTTCCTAATAGGAATTCAATTCCCAAATTCATGCAATCCCTAAAGACAACTCAAAAGCTAACTCACAGTTCAACTCCAAATCAGAAATGACTCATAAGACAACTCCTGATCAAACTCTAACTCCAAAATTGAAAGTAAATCCTAATTAAATAATTAAAATATCTTTTAAATGCACAACACAACTTGACTTTTGAAAACTAGTTGTTCACTTTTTGACAACTCACTTTTCAATTATGCACATGTTAATAATTTAAAACACATATTAAATAAATAAAATACTTAATGCATCCTAAAATATGCAATTAAATATTTAATTATTTAATAATACTCACAAACATAATAACATTCAATTATTAATAAAATAATCAATTAAATCCAAATAATCAAATAATCAACTTTAATTTAATTTCCTCAATTAATCATAGGAGCATATTTAATCATAAAATTCAACTATGCACCTAACATTGATAATCACATAAAATAATCTATATAAACATAATTCAACTATAATCAATAAATGAATAATCACCCACAAAACCACAAATCAACTAAAACCAACAAACACAGGAGGAGGGATCCTGATGAAGGGTGCTCCCCTTAATACCACAAACACATAACAGAAACAAAGAAATAACAACAATTTGCAAGAACAGAAAATGGGCTTCTTATTATCTCCACAAGTGTGGAATTCCAAATTTTAGAATTACAATATGCAAAGCCACATGGGCATTCCCTTTACAATATTTTATAGGACAAAGCCTCGAATTCATTACCTAGATCTACCCAGAACTGCCCTAGACAACACTACGAGCCTTCTTTATATAGGCAATCTCCACCGTCCGAGAAGGTTCCAAAAATTTAGCCCTAAGGGCAGACCAAACTTAGAATTATTTTATTTTTCATTTGATTACATCAAAGTCGGCTCAAAATAATTTTTGAAACCCAAACAAAAATTTTGAAGGAAAATTATTTTCTGCCATTTTAGGTGGCCCAACTTTCGGAGAATATAAGTCATCACCCATTGACCCGATTGACTATTATAACCCCATTTCGAAAAGGACACGAGGAGCTCTACAACACTTGAATGAAGCAAGCTTCATTCAACTAAAAATTTGACCTCATCTGGGGCCTCCAAAGCCTTCAAAATTGAGTTCAAAGTTTTTGTACCCTGTTCCCAAAACTGAAAAGTTTCAATATCTTCAAAACCAAACTTGATCTAGCAATGAAACTTTACAGGTAGGTTGATATGACTAAGATGAACCTCCGACTGTGAAATCAAAACATTCTGAGATCATATGACCAACTTACTAAAAATGGAAAGTTTCCATAAATAGAAACTCTACACAAGATAGCCCCTATTGAAAAGAAACCAAAAATATTTTTGGGTGATGCAAGATTGCTCTTACACCCAGGATGCTCCTGCATCAGACACCCGGGGTAATTTGAGAAGTGACCCAGTCATGACTCAGGTGTGAAGAGGGAAACCAAGACGGTTAACCTCCTGCTTTGTTAGTCATGATGAATCTTCAACAGGTCATCCTTTCCACTTGACCAGATATTCTTCATATGTCTTGTTCCTTGTTCTTCTGCCAACACGACTGTCCAGTATATCATCAATCTCCTTAGTATACGAACTAGTTGCTGGAATACTCCACGGTGCTGATGTGATCTCATCTTCAACACCTCCTTCATGATACTCTGTCAAATCTAAAATGTTAAACACTGGTGAAATATTCAGCTCAGTAGGCAATTCTACCTCATATGCATTTCCTGAATCATGCTTCTTCAGTATCTTACATGGCCCAAACTTCATTTTCAGCTTGTTGTATGTACCAACTAGAAATCGCTCCTTCCACAAATGAACCATGACTTCATCTCCAACCTGAAATTCCTTATGCCTCCTTTTCTCTTCTGCCTTAGCCTTATACTACACATTCATCTTGGTAATATGCTTCCTAACCTCCTTATGGATGTTCTTCAAGTGTTTTGAAAAATCCTCAGCTTCAGCACTACTTATTTCTCCTTTATCTATCTTTCTCAATTCAGATGCATTTTTGGGATTGCTACCATATACAATCTAGAATGTTGATTTACCAGTGCTCCTATTAACAGAATTATTGTATGCAAATTTTGCCTATGGTAAAATTAAATCCCATCCTATTGGCTTATCCCCAACCAAACATCTCAGCAAATTCCCCAAACTCCTATTCACCACCTCTATCTGTCCATCAGTCTGTGGATGATGTGATGAACTGAACTTCAAATCTGTCTTCAAATTCTTCCACAATGTGCACCAAAAATATCCAACAAACTTAGTGTCTCAATCTAAAACTATGGTCTTTGGAAAACCATGTAATCTCACTACTTCTCTGAAAAATAATTCTACTACATGAACAACATCATTAGTCTTCTTGCAAGGAATAAAATATGTCATCTTTGAAAATCTGTCAACTACCACAAAAATTGAATCATGTCCTTGCTGTGTCCTTGGTAAACCAGGAACAAAGTCCATACTGATATCCTCCCAAGGCTTCTCTGGTACAGGTAATGGCTGATACAACCCAGTATTCTACTTCACTCCTTTCGCCATCTAACATACTCTGCAACTTTATACAAACTTTTTGACATCTTGCTGCAACTATGGCCAATAATAATTCTCACTAACCAAAGCAAGGGTTTTATCACGACCAAAATGTCCAGCCAATCTTCCTCTATGCTTCTCTTTAATAAGATTCTCCCTCATAGAGCTTCGTGGAATGCACAACTGACTCCCCCTGAATAGCATATCATCTTGAATGATAAAATCCAACCACTTCATTCTATCTAGAGTAACAGGTTTTTTACAAGCTTTCCAAGCTTCACCAAAATCAGGATCCTTTGGATACAAATTCTTGAGTTCCTTGAACCCAACCACCTCAATCTGCATCTATGTCAGCAATAGTTGCCTTTTGCTAAGTGCATCTGCAACCCTGTTAGACTTTCCACTTCTGTGTTTCAAAACAAATGTATAACTCTACAAAAATTCAACCCATTTCAAATGCCTTTGATTCAACTTTCATTGACTATTCAAATATTGCAAAGCTTGATGATCAGTATACAAAACAAACTCCTTAGGAAGTAGATAGTGTCTCCACTTCTTCAATGCCTGAACTATAGCATAAAATTCTTGATCATAAACATAATATTTTCTCTTGGTATCATTCAACTTCTCACTAAAATAAGCAATAGGTTTACCTTCCTGGCTCATAACAGCTCCTATTATAGTACCACTAGCATCACAATCTACTTGAAACACCTTATTAAAATCTAGAAGTGCTAAAATAGGTTGTTCTATAACTTTCTGTTTCAACAATTTAAAACTCTTATATGCCCCATTAGTCCACTTGAACTCTTTTCTATCCTCTCTCATTGTTTCAGTCAAGGGTCCACAAATACTACTAAAATTTCTGATAAACTTTCTGTAAAAACTAGCCAAACCATGAAAAGATCTTACCTCAGTATCACTCCTTAGAGTAGGCCATTCAAGGATAGCCTATACTTTCTCTAGATCCATTTTTAGACCTTCTGCTGAGACTACAAATCCCAAATACACTAACTCTTTCTTCACAAAACTGCACTTCTTCAAATTTATCAACAATTTCTCTTCTCTCAACTTCTCAAACACCCTACGAATATGTATCATATGCTCCTACAATGTCTTACTAAAGATCAAAATATCATCTAGGTAAACAATGACAAACTTACCCAGAAACTCTTTTAGAACCTCATTCATGAGCCGCATGAAAGTCCTTGGTGCATTGGTTAGCCCAAAAGGCATAACTAACCACCCATATAGTCCTTCCTTCGTCTTGAAAGCAGTCTTCCATTCATCTCCTTCTCTGATTTGAATCTGGTGGTATCCACTCTTCAGATCTATCTTTGAGAAATACACAGCCCCACTCAAACAGTCCATAATATCATCCATTCATGGTAATGGAAACCTGTACTTGATTGTGATATTGTTTATTTCCCTAGAGTCTGTACACATCCTCCATTCTCCATTCTTCTTTGGTGCTAATACTACTGGTATAGCACATGGACTCAGACTCTCTTGAATCAACCCCTTCTGCAATAACTCATGTACTTGTCTGTTTAACTCTTCACTTTCTGCTGGTGTCATTCTGTGTGCTACCTTGTTTGGCAAACTAGCTCCTGAAATCAAATCCATCAAATGACTAATCTTCCTTACAGGTGGTAATCTATTAGGTACATTATCAAATACAATATCCTAAAACTCATTCAACAAATCTACAACCTCTATAGGTACATCCTCTATTTCCTCTTTACCAACTTTTGGAATTAAAGAAAAACACACATGCTCATGTCTCATACCATCTATGAATTTTCTTCCATCAACAAAAGTTATTCTTGCACTACCACATACCTTTTCTTTTGTGTCATTCAATGGCTTTAGCTTATGTCGCACTCCATCCTTTGTCAGGGAATAAGTATTCGCATGACCATCATGTACAACACATCTGTCAAACTGTCATGGTCTACCTAACAACATATGACATGCATCCATAGATATGATATCACAGAGTACCTCATCATGGTATCCACCAATCTTGAACTTCACTAGGCATTGTTCATTCACCATGACCTTGCGGTCATCCTGCACCCAAGCAATCTGGTATGGATGTGGGTGTTTCTGTCTCTTGAGCTTTAGCTTTGTCACCATCTCTTCGACACCAAATTTTTAGTGCTTCCACTATCAATAATCATATCACAACACTTACTCTCACACTTGCATCTAGTGTGAAATAGGCTCCTCCTTTGCTCAGGTTCATTCTCCCCACTCGGCAGGAATCTTCTATTAATCAATGTCTCTCCTCTTTCAGCATCTTCAGAATGTGATGATTTGGCATCTTCATCTACATGTGCAACTCTAGACTAGCCTTCATTTCTTCTGTTTGTTCTTCCTTGACACTGAGGACATTCAAATTCCCTATGACCTTCTTCTCCACAGTGAAAACATGTTCCATGGAAGCCTCCTCTTCCAGATCCTTGTCCTCTTCCTCTTCCTCTTTGATCTCTATTACTTTGATCCTAGAAGCGATTGAAATTATTTCCTCTCTGATTCTGACTGCTACTAGCCTTATCCTTCTTTTTCAAATCTTCATTCCAACCTCCATATGACCATCCACCAGATCGTCCACCGTGACCTCTTCCGTTTTGTCTTCTCTTGAACTTCTTGTTTAGCTTTTCCTCTACTTTTAGGGAAAACTAGTATGCCTCTTCAATACTATTCATTCAAACTAGATTCAGCTCCTCCTAAATGATCAGCCTCAACCCATTAAGGTAATGGGTAACTTTCTCCTTATCAGCTTTCGCATGGCCTGTTCTAATGAGGATTCGATAGAAATCCTCTGTATACTCCTGAACAGATTTTCCTGCTTGCTTCAAACTTTGCATCTTCTTCAGTAGGTCAAGCTCATAATCAACAGGAATGAATTGCCACTTCAATTTATCCACCATTCGATCTCATCTTTTGATTTTATCTTTCCCTCTTCTATTTCACTCATATTGAATCTCTTGCCACCAGATCTTCGCATGACCTTTCAGTTTGGCCTTCAGGAATTTAAACCTATCAGGATCCTCAATATCTTCATACTCAAAATATTCTTCACATTCATTGATCCAATTGATCAACTCCTCTGGGTTAAGATTTCCTGAAAATGTAGGAACCTCAATATTAGGTCTCTTTTTATCTTAAAAATGGCTCAGAAAAGTCTTTCTTCCTCCTAGTTCACAACTTCAACTTCTCCTTCTTGATCTTCTTCTTCGGTTTCATCCTCACTTTCATCTCTGACATTAAGATTCATTCTTCTGTGAATCTCCTCTTGCAATGCTCACACTTGTCTCTGCAGTGCCCTAACCTCAGGTGTTACAACACCAGCTCTTCCACCACATTCCCTTCATGGAGGCATTTTTGGGATGCACATTGAAACCCTAACCACAGTCCTAGTGCAAACTACCTCACAGTCGATGATCTATTTACACAAAAACCCTAACCCATGGTCCTAGTGCAAACTGCCTCACAATCAGCAATCTATTTACACACTCAAGAACTCCTTCTCTGATACCACTTGATGAAGGGTGCTCCCCTTAATACCACAAACACATAATAGAAATAGAGAAATAACAACAATTTTCAAGAACAAAAAATGGGCTTCTTATTATCTCCACAAATGTGGAATTTCAAATTTTAGAATTATAATATGCAAAGCCACATGGGCATTCCCTTTACAATATTCTATAGGAAAAAGCTTTGAATTCATTACCCGGATCTACCTAGAACTACCCTAGACAACACTACGGGCCTTCTTTATATAGGAAATTTCCATCGCCCGAGAAGGTTCCAAAAATTTACCCCTAAGGGCTGAAAAAACATAGAATTATTTTATTTTTCATTTTATTACATCAAAGTCGGCTCAAAATAACTTTTGAAACCCAAACAGAAATTTTGAAGAAAAATTATTTTCTACCATTTCAGGTGGCCCAACTTTTGGAGACTATAAGTCATCCCCCATTGACCTGATTGACTATTATAACCCCATTTTGGAAAGGGCATGAGGAGCTCTACAATGCTCAATCATAATAGCTGAAAATTCGACCTCATCTGAGGCATCTAAAGCCTTCAAAATTGAGTTCAAAGTTTCTGTACCCTATTCCCAAAACCAAAAAGTTTCAATATCTTCAAAACCAGACTTGATCTAGCAATGAAACTTTATAGGCAGGCTGATATGACTAAGATGAACCTCCAACTATGAAATCAAAACATTCCGAGATTGTATGACCAACTTACTAAAAATAGCAAGTTTCCATAAATAGCAGCTCTACACAAGATAGCCCCTATTGAAAAGAAACCAGAAATATTTTTGGGTGATGCAAGATTGCTCTTACACCCAGGATGCTCCTACATCAGATCCACGAACTCATGCCAACCAGATGAATTTGGGTAGGGAAGTCAAACTGACACTTATCTAATCCTAGGACAATTATGCTTAGGTTAGGGTTTTGGATCCATGTTATCTCCCCTCTCTTACCATTTGAGATATTGCTATAGGGCGCACTCATCCTGACAATTCAGGGAAGATGATGCCCGGTACCTGTGAACATGCATATAACACCCGCATGTACAAACATATATAAATATATAACAGACAATGGCGGGGATCAGTCGATCGTGTGGATCTCACAAGCAAGTAACTATGACTCCGTCACTCAACCACATCAAGCACATCAAAAAAAAATATAAAATAAGAACATCAACCATACACATGCAAGTATGGGGTCAGTAAAAATATAAGCATCAATAATTTCCTAACATATAATCTATCATCTTAAAGTAATCATAACATTTATAAAATTAGACTAGGGGCGAGGTACTACATCCACCCCCCCTAGGATTAGGCTTACTCCTGGAAGCCTACAAATAGATGAGGATACATATCCCCCAAACATAAAGCATTTACTAAAAGAAAAACATAACATCTGAAAACAAGTCATCAAATAAGAACATGATATGCAGTCATTAAGAACAATATAGTATCTAGTTTAGGAATAAACTGAAAATCACATTGATTAATCATTCATTTATAATACAAAATAGATCTAAACCTTCATTCATACATCAACACAAAAAACATCTAGCAATCAATTGCATAAAGAACATGTTCATATCTATATCAAATAGTAAGTTGAGAAGTTCATGAAAATCTATCTAGTTAATGCAACACTTATGCAACCATATAGGATACACAACGATCCTAATCTCACACAAAATAACATAGTACCATCTCCGCGATGTCCTCCCTTATACATACTATCAGGGGTTCATGATGAACATGATAGAAATAACACTTATCACAAAATAGGGCCAACAATAACAAACATTCGAAGTAGCCACCATAAAATTCAAGAAGGTAAAACCCAAGTGGAGAAATCACAAGTCCAACATTAAATCATAGGAGATCTCCATTTCAACAATAAATCAAGTGTGACTAGCGTCACAAAATAGATAATGAAAAGAGAATTAGGTGACTAATCCAATCATAAGAAAGTTCAAAATTTCAATGCTAGCCCATACACAATATGAATAATTTGTAAATCAACCAAAATAAATCATCAATCATAACATATCCACATAACAAGGTGACTAGGGATAGCCACACTCAAGGGAGTAATCACTTCATGTCATCCAAAGGTATTTTACCCTAGACGCATTAGAGAAGGTACTTAAACACAATAGACAGACAGAATCAACATCTAATGGGCACACAACTTCCCAGAGTTCCTAGTGTAGAGCTTGGTGCTCTAATACCAAGTGTAATGCCCCGATAGGGAACCCAGGAGAACTTAACCTAAACATTCATCTAAGATTGCAGAATAATTTTATTTTTTAAAAGTTAACATACAAGATGTACATCAATGCGGAAGCAATAATCATTAACTCACATTAACAAAAGCAACCAACACAGGTTACAACTCTCAAGGTTTCCTTAACAAAGATTATATTAACAATAATTAATTAAATAAGATTAGGTACACTTAAAAAACTCATATAATCCAATGAAAGATAAGAACATCATCACACATAGGATAACATAAATACAACTAGTACCATAAGGTATCCATAAACCTACATCCATTGCACATGTCGTAGGGTATGTAATACAATAACCAAAAATAAGTACACATGATATCTCTGAATAACTGATACAAAGATACATGATCACAAGAAGAAGAGAAAGAAGAACACAACTCCATCAATGAAGATCAAGAAGGAACAACTACTATAGGGATCATCTAGCACTGGTACATGAATGTTGGAATCTCAAATGGTAAAAGAATCACTACCACCCGACCCTGCGAACCTAAATGGTCCACTCCCACCATGCTAAGGAGATAACAATAGATCCCACTCGGATAACAAACATCAAACAGATCAAGCTAAGGAAAGGATCCTGAAAGATCTCTACCTCAAGGAAGACAAGCATAATGAAATGAAAAACTCACTATTCCAGAGGCAACCGACACATGTAGGATAACTAGACTATGCATAGGAAGGTGTCATCATGTACGTCTAACCCTTGAGTTTTGTCCTGGTAATCTTGTTGGATCTCAGCACCCAAGTGACCTTACATGGTGTCAATGACTTCTTGTACTGATGAAGCCATCGACTATGCCAACTCATCCCTTAAAAGGGATCTAGTCATATTTTCAATTCCCACCTTAGTTTGTACTAGCACTAAGCCAGGGTGAGAAAACCATATCTTATTAGGTTCATTTTTAAATCTCTCAATGTTATATTTAGTTATCACTTGATTAAGATACTTAACAATAAGTGATCCTGGCAGCCACTTGTGGACCCCGACGCTTATTGAAAGCCACCTCCTACTACATATCTAGCTAAACTACCCTAGGCTCACAAATCTCACATAGATCACAAAAGGATAACAATGTCCCTCAGGACTGTTCCACAAAATAACAGAAACATACTGGTTCTCACACAACCATGACATCACAAGCTACTCTCAAAGTGTTCATAAAAGAATATACACATGATCCCATGGATTAGACATAAACAGTCAGTACCATATTCTCCTCTATAGAATATGAAGCAAAACTCAATACAACATGAACCCAAATGGTTAAATCGGGATATAAACGGATCTCATACATGTATCAAAACAATACACTGAAAATATGAACTCATACCCCGGCCTCTGTCTTCCCCTTAGGTCCTCTAGTGCCCCAAAATAGATTAAGAAAAAGAAAACACTCCAGGCACGAAGAAGGCACAATGCATCATAGAAAATTGAGATCTAATTTCATAAGCACTTTAATATTCCATATAGAACATAATTGATTCCTAATACAGTGTTTCATAAATCTACTAAGAAAAAATCTTAACACAAACATTAAAACAAAGCCATAAATAAAGAATCTTCCCCATATTCATTCTATGGATTCAACTAGAGTAAAAACACCCAATTTCAGTACTTGCACATCAATTGCCAATAGTTAATCAATCAAAAATCAACATATAAGGGAAACGTCTATCCTATTGTAGAATAAAAACTAATGGTAAATTTCAACATACACATCCTAAAACATAATCTCATATTTAGAAATTATTGAACTAATTAAGTAAACTCATTTCCCCAAAAGATGAAAATCAGATAAACATAACGACACTTTAATCATTAATAATTTCCTATATTAACAAACAAGTATATACAATTAAATATATGCAATATGTTTAAATATCTCTAATTTAAACAACGAAAAAGATCCCATAAATAGATTAAATAAATAAATCTAATTTTAATAACATTATAATAATTAAATTAAATAAATAAAAAATTATATTAAAATTAATTATTAAACAAAAAATGATTTAAGCTAATTAAATAACATTCTAACAAAAACATTAACTAAGTTAAAAATAAAACAAATTAAAAAGATCCTAGCAAAAACAAAATAATAAATTAAAACCTTAACAATGGGGGATGTGGCAGGCCCCACCACCCCCACTACCTATCTCTTACCATGCGCAGGTACATGGTACGGACCTACGCTTGCGCAGGTACCCTGCCAGCCAGGTACCCACGTAGGTACCTTGTGTACCATGAAAACTTTTATAACAACTTTATTTTCACAGCTTTACGTATTTTAATATATATTCATTTTTTGTTTAATTTTCAAATTTTGAAATATATCTTTTGATATATTTATATTAAATATTTTAATTATCCAAAAATTGGAAAAACAAGAATGAAATTTTTATTTTTTTTAATAAATTATTTAATAACAGAACAATATCTAGATACATATTAAATTTATATATATAAATTTTTAATACCAGATTCATTCTAAAACCCTATTTGTCAAATTGAATAATATATCCTAAGTTCAAAGCCCAGATTCCCATACAAGGAATATATTCTTCTTCAGTTTTATTGGTCTGTCCCTCCAATTGTAAATGAGTGTTTATTCCCAGCAAGTATATTTTTAAACACAATTGGGTCTTTTAACAAAAATTGATTTCCTCCCAAAGGTATATTTATTTTCTTACCAGCATTATAGCTAAACTATATCGTAGGATTAATTTTTTATTTAATAGGAGATCTAAGAGGAAACTTCCAACAACATTTTGTCAGCATAACCCTGCTATGCCAGATTTAAATAAAACTATAAAATCTTAGATTCAAAGGTTCTCTAACACCCAAAAACAAAGGAATTACAAGCAGATCTAAGGAGATAATCAGGAAATCATTCAGACATAGAAATCAATCAAACTGCAAAACAGAAACCACAGCAGGAGATTTTCATATCCTACCTTAGATCCAATGCACACAACTGAAAAAGAAACCTGGGAGACCTATAAAATCCTAATTCCTTTGTGTAGAAATTCCAACCTCCAGATCTGAATCCCCGAACAAAACCAAAACACCCAAATTTCCAGATGCACAACGAAGTCAAAATAGCAAGCAATCCATAACAAGCAAAATTCTCCAATACCAAAGTACAAGCTCTCCAACAATTCTCCTCCAAAGAAACCTGTCCCATCTCAAAATGAATGCAATAATTTTCCTAATAGGAATTTAATTTCCAAATTCATGCAATTCCTAAAGACAACTCAAAAGCTAACTCACAGCTCAACTCCAAATCAGAAATGACTCATAAGACAACTCCTGATCAAACTCTAACTCCAAAATTGAAAGTAAATCCTAACTAATTATTTAAAATATCTTTTAAATGCACAACACAACTTGACTTTTGAAAATTAGTTGTTCACTTTTTGACAACAACTCACTTTTCAATTATGCACATGTTAATAATTTAAAACACATATTAAATAAATAAAATACTTAATGCATCCTAAAATATGCAATTAAATATTTAATTATTTAATAATACTCACAAATATAATAACATTCAATTATTAATAAAATAATCAATTAAATCCAAATAATCAATTATTTGATTTTAATTAAATTTCATCAAAATAAACTTAGGACATAATCAATATTAATTTCCAAATACTCAAATAATCAACTTTAATTTAATTTCCTCAATTAATCATAGGAGCATATTTAATCATAAAATTCAACTATGCACCTAACATTGATAATCACATAAAATAATCTATATAAACATAATTCAACTATAATCAATAAATGAATAATCACCCACAAAACCATAAATCAACTGAAACCAACAAACACAGGAGGAGGGATCCACGAACTCATGCTAACCAGATGAATTCAAGTAGGGAAGTCAAACCGACACTTATCCAATCCTAGGATAATTAGGCTTAGGTTAGGGTTTTGGATCCGTGTTATCTCCCCTCTCTTACCATTTGAGATATTGCGATAGGGCACGCTCATCCTAAAAATTCAAGGAAGATGATGCTCGGTACCTGCAAACCTGCATACAACACCCACATTTACAAACATCTATAAATATATAATAGACAATGGCAGGGATCAGTCGATCGTGTGGATCTCGCAAGCAAGTAACTGTGACTTCGTCCCTCAACCACATCAAGCACGTCAAATAGAAATATAAAACAAGCACATCAACGATACACATGCAAGTATGGGGTCAGTAAAAATATAAGCATCAATAATTTCTTAACATATAATCTATCATCCTAAATTAATCATAACATTTATAAAATCGGACTATGGGCGAGGTACTACAATCAATGTCAGAAAGGAAGGATGAAAAAATCTAGTTTTAAAAGTAAGGACTATTCATCTAAAGGAATTTTGGAGTTGGTTCACACCGACTTATGTGGTCCTATGAGAACTCAAAGCTACTATGGTGATAGATACTTTATTTTGTTTATTGATGACTATACTAGATTGATGACAGTTATGTTCTTGAAAGAAAAATTAGAGCCATTCAAACTTTTTAAATGGTATAAGGCTAAAGTTGAAAAGGAAACTAGAAAAAAATTGAAATGCTTAAGGTTTGATAGAGGAGGTGAGTTTGTTTCTGATGAATTTACTAACTTTTGTAATGAGCATGGTATCAAAAGGCAAGTTTCTGCACCTAGAACACCACAGCAAAATAGAATTTTTGAAAGGAGAAACCAATCTATTGTTGATTGTGCTAGAACATTGATGATTGAGAAAAATGTTGCACAAATATACTGGAGAGAGGCAATTAACACAACAGTATATGTCCTCAACTGAGTTCAACTGAAGAAAGACATAAACAAGACACCTTATGAGTTATGGTTTAGATACACACCGAGTGTAAGTTATTTCAGAATCTTTGGTAGTAAGTGTTATAAACTAAAAGATGATAAGAATGGTAAATTTGACTATATAGGTGATGAAGGAATATTCTTAGGATATTCTACTAAGAGTAAAGCTTATAAATGTCTGAACAGAGTTACTAATAAGATGATAGAAAGTGCTAATGTAAAAGTTGATGATTTTGCTAATAAGAATGATGAAGAAAGCATGAAGGAACCAGAAGACTATGGTAGGTTTACTTATGTTGAAGATCCAGATTATCTATCGAAGCCATAGGCTAAGTCTACCAAGCATCAAGAAAATGCTACTAAGAATCAGAAAATGGAAACCAACAATCAGGAAGAAGCTACCGAGAAGGAAAATGAACCTAAATAGAATGATGAGCAGAGAAGAGATCAAGTGCTAGCAAGATCTTTTAGAAGAAACCATCTAGAGAATCAAATCATTGGAGATCAACAAGCAGGAATGCTGACCAGAAGTAAGTTAAGACACAACACATGCTTAGTTTGTGAGTTTTAACCTAATAATGTTAGGGATGCACTTGAAAATGAGGAATGGATCAATGCTATGAATGAAGAAATAGAACAAATTGAAAAGAAAAAGACATGGACATTTGTACCTATACCAAAGCATAAAAATGTTATTGGTACTAAGTGGATTTTCAAGAATAAGTTGAATGAAAATGGAGAGGTCACTAGGAATAAGTCAAGACTTGTTTGCAAGGGATATGCACAACAAGAAGTTATTGATTATGGTGAAACCTTTGTTGTTGCTAGACTATAAGGAGTCCACATATTACTTGCATATGTTGTACATAAGGGATTTATAATATATCAAATGGATGTGAAATCAGGTTTTCTGAATGGAATTCTTGAGGAGGAGGTCTGCATAGAACAACCAGAAGGGTTGGTTGATCCGAATAAAAAAGACATGGTATGTAGACTACACAAATCTTTATATGGACTAAAGCAAACACCAAGGGCATGGTATGAAAGACTACATGCTTATCTTATAAGTATTGGCTTTGTAAGAACTAGTGAAAATAGTAATCTGTACATGAAAGGAGATTTTGATGATAACATTTTGATTGCTGAGATATTTGTTGATATAATTTTTGGTGGACAAGATTAGATTTACAAATCTTTTGTTGATGAAATAAGAAAGGAATTTGAGATGTCAATGTTTGGATAGATTAAATTCTTTCTAGGTTTACAGACTATACAACAGAAAGATGGGATTTTCATCACTCAATCAAAATACATTAAAGAAGTATTGAAGCCTTTTGGCATGGAAGATGCTAAACCAATAGGAACATCGATGCTCACTGGATGTAAATTGACAAAGGATGATGAATCTGGAGAAGTAAATCAGACTCTATATCAATCTATTATTGGTAAACTAATGTATGTAGTATACAATAGGCCTAGTATTGTACATGTAGTAGGGATTGTGGCTAGATTTTTTTCCAATCCTAAAGATTCACATATGGTTGCAATGTAAAGAATTTTGAGATACCTGAAGAAAATAGAGGACTATGGATTATGGTACACATTGGAAGGCAAATTTGAACTTAGAGTTTACACCGATGCAAATTGGGCTGGAAACGTAGATGACTAGAAGAGCACAACTAGTGGAGCATTCTTTTTAGGGGAATGGCTTGTGACTTGGATTAGCAAGAAATAACCATGCATTTCTCAGTCTATGTTGAAGCAGAGTATGTTGCAGCTACTGCAAATTGTTCAAATATTTATTGGATCAGACAAGTGTTGGAAGGGATGAATGAGGTAATCACTGACCCGGTGATTATATATTGTGACAACACCAGTGCTATACATATTTCTAAGAATCATGTGATTCATTCAAAGATAAAGCATATATCTATTAAGTATCACTTCTTAAGGGACCAAGTTCAAGAGAAGCAGGTAAAACTGGAATTTGTAACATCTAAGGAACAACTTTCTGATATCTTTACTAAACCTTTACCGAAGGACACATTTGAATATTTGAGGACTAGAATTGGGGTCTGGCCCCTATCTACTGGTCACTAAGGTGATATGGAGGTTGCATCGACCGATACTTCTCAGAAGATCATTCATGTTAATGCATATAGCTCACACTTTGGATTTTGTCTAAGGTTGTGAAAGATTGTAGAAGCTCGAATATAAATTTGTTTATCTGTACACTGAAGGTACCTGATATGAACCAAACAATAGAGAATTACTTAGCTCTTCAGAGTTGTTTGTATATTTTCTTTGGCATTTTTGTCAAAGGGAGAGAGAATGAATATGGAAAATCAGTTACTGAGAACACAAGCAGAGGGAGATTGCAAAAAGGGAGAGACTTGAATATTTTTTGTTGAGAACAAAGGGAATCTAAGAACTAAAAAGATCAAAACCATAGGGAGAGTCTGCACATGTAATGTTGTTATATTTTTTAGTGATTAAACATATTAAATATCAAGCTAGGGAGAGCTTACTGAGCTACAACATTTACTTAAATAGTTGTAGAATACATGTTTGTTATGTGTATGGCATATTTTCATATTTCTTGTGTTGCCATCAATACCAAAGAGAGAGAATGATGAACTACAACTGATTGAATATCTAAATGAACTGAAGAAACAATGATTAGAGATCACCAAGCTATTGAAATGATATGTAAGATGATTAAATCAGTCAATATATTGTCATTGATGTCAACTAGTTTTGATAGTACTTATCATGTTAGTTACAAACATCTGAACATCTGTTGAAAGAAGAAAAGATGAAGAACTGAGATATCTACAGGAGTAAAAGATGGAAATGACAGATAAAGATAAGGTAAACTTTGGGTAACTTATTGATGAGTCTATGGCATTATATTGTTGATTTGAGCATGTTACATTAATCTATTATAAAGAAGAGATTTGAAATTGAAAAAGTCAATGTGGTCAGTAATTAAAGATTTTTGTATACACTGAGCCATTGCAGTGTATATCGAATGACAGTATTAACCGAGCTAGCTAGCTAGTTACCACCGACGCATTTCTATATCAACCGAGTATGGATGAAAACATTTAATGCAAAGAACAACTGACTGAATTTGATGAGCTATAACTTTTTATGATTTCAAGGTTAAGGATAAAGTTTTTTATGAGATCCACAACTAAAAAAATTTAGAGAAGATCTAAAGGATGAGATTGAAACATGTTAATGACACATCTGTTGAGGAAGGTTTAAGCAGAAAAATGGATGAAGGAGATTAAGTGGCAAAATCTAATGGCTGATATGAAAATGATTTATTTGTCTATATAAGAGATATGAGTTTCATTATTGAAACATGCCTAAAAGAAGAAGACTGGAGAGATTTCACATGAAGACTATATTCATGTATGCCTAATCAAAGTGGTTATTGAAGAACCAAGCTGCAGAGTTTACTAACCATCAGAGAACCATTTACCGAGTGAAAGTAAGTTGAAGAATATTGAGGAAGTGAAATTGATTAATGATCAGAGGATTTGTATGGGTATGCATAGATCTGAATATTTGCAATTGAGTAGTATTTCAATCAGATCAGTATTGTATCAATTTAACCATTGATTCAAAAAATCTCTTACCCAAGTGCACTTAATAGTCTTATGTTCTACCCTATGACATTCATTGAATGTAAAGTGTTATCTTGTTGACCCCATAGTGAATGTTGGTCAAAAGTTAACTGTTAGTGATTAATCCTCTAACCAGGTCACACCTAATAGTGTGTATTGTAACCTTTAACATGTTTGGCTCTTCACCAAGCTCACTTTAGAAGAGTGAATTATTTTGAGTTACCGATCCCAGGTGGTTTTTCCCTTAGTAGGGTTTTCACATTAAATCATTTTGTTATGTGTTATTTGTTATGATTTTTTTTCTATCATACTTTACGTACTACATAGTTGATTTATTCAGTAATCACAGTTGGATATTTACTAGTAATCAGTAAACTGAACAGACAAATTGATATTTTGTGTTACTGAGCTACATAATTGTTAGGAATGAATGTTGAACATATCCTATGGGGGATTATTAGTAGCCATTCTGTAGTAGTTTTTGTTGCATTCATGACTATGATTGTCATTGATATCAACATAGTGATCTATCGAAGTTTAGCAGAGAAGCAGATAGTGTTTGAGTTAGCGCACTTGGGATATTGAAAATGAATCTATGCAGAGTTGGGGAATAACTCTATGATGTGTTATAAGATTATGGTTAAGATCACAGATAGTAATTCATTTATTCATGGAAGTTATGAGGAAATCAGTGGAAGTAGTATTCAGGTAGTTTTCCTGAGTAGCAATTTGTGGAAATCAGATGATATCTCCTAATTGGTATGGAATCTAGTTATGTGTAGTTAGAGAGAATTTGGAGACATGTTGATAGTGACATGGTTCACAATGCAAGATCTAAGGTCACACGAGTGAAGAATTATATTGATTGGAAGCTGACAGTTTTGTGTAATTTTGATGTAATGTGTGGAAAGTTTTATCTTGTAATTTGTATACTGACTCATTTGTAATTACTTGAGTGTGGTATAAAAGAAGGAATGTATTCCTTGTTTTAATGTGGAATGTGATGAATGTAAGTGTATTGTGAAAGTGAAATTCTTGAAAGAGGATATGCAAAGTACTAAGATCTGGTATTAAGATCTGAAGAAGGAGTTGGTGCAGTTTGGCATAGTCAGAGAAGGAGTATTAGATTATTGAGGTCAGTAATCTTTTGGTATTACTCTATTGAGTAATACAAAGATCAGTTGGACAGTGAGTTCATTGATCTTACCCTGAAGCATTTTGGGTAGTGGGTCCATCTATCTTCCATAACTCCTAACAGAGTTAGAATCTTTTAACAAGGATTCAAAATCTCCTAACATGGATTCACTTGTACTGAATGTATTTCATAAGAATCCTAACAAAGTCCATCCTTTCACAAGGAATATTCATATTAGTGCATCTTTTGTGGGCATCATTCCCACCGGGGTTTACTCTTTGATCAAGAGGTTCCCTATTCAACATATCTAGTGTCATTGTATTATTCTGCATGTATATCTTTCTATGGTTGTTGGTTACATTGCTTACATGGTTAAAATCCATTAAGGTTGATAAAAATTATATTTATCTGATAACTGATTCACCCCCCCCCCCCTCTCAGTTATCTTGGTGGACTTTACTTTTTAACAATTGGTATCAGAGTGGCAGGTCCTTGAAAGAAAATTTTAACATCTTAAGGAGATCCATGGCAAATTTCAAGAAAGAAAGCGCTAAGATTGATGGAGTAAATTTTGACAGTTGGAAAGAAAAGATGAAGACACATCTACTATGTTTAGGACCAGCTTATTGGTTGATTACAAAGAATGAGAAGACTATCATTGATGAGGATAACATTAAAACATGTACTAATGAGGAAAGAGATATATTCATGTGTAACATACTTTCTAGAGAAGCACTCTTGTCATCCCTTCTAGAGAATGAGTACAGTTAGGTAAAATATTTGAAACATCTCATGAAATTTGGTTAGCTTTACACTCTACTTTTGAAGGTGATGAACATGCAAAGAAATTCAGATTACATAATTGGATATGTGCATTTGAAGATATAAGAATATTGGAAGATGAATCTGTTAGAAGCTATATTGGTAGAATGTCAGAGATTTTTGCAGGTATAAAATATTATGGTGGAACAAAGATAGAGAATGAAGTGATATGGAAAATTTTGAGGACATTGACTCTTGCATTTTAGTATACAACACAGATGATTGAACAAGTCATACCTTGTACTATGAACATTACAAGAGAGACTCTTCTTGGAAGATTTGAAGTAGCAAAAATGAACCTGAGGTTATTAGGAGACCTACCTAGAATGGAGACAGTATTTTGTGCTCTTAGTGTTCGCCCTACTTTGTCAAGAAGAATCAGTGTGAGCAGAGATTATGCTAGCAGCAGCAGATCTAGAAATGAAGAAGATAGGAAGATTTGAGAAGGTATTTCCTTGCTTGTGAAGAGAGAACCAGATGGTAAGAAATTTTTTAAATTTTTTACTTGTCAATAATTTGGTCATTTTGCATCTAAATGTCCTAAGAGAGTTAAGAAGTATAGGAAGAACTTTAATCCTAGAAGATCTAAAGAATGTTACTATGTAAATGATGAAGAACCTTAAGCTAGTTTGGAGAAATCTTTGAGTGAAAGTGATACTGAGAATAATGATGATATAGGATTTGTAGCAATTAAAGAAGAAAATCTTGAAACTAAAATTAAGGAAGAAAATACTTTAGTTTCTCAAGTAGAAAATAAATTTGATTGTATTATAGACAATGGTTGTTCACATCATATGACTAGAGACATGAAAAAGTTCATAAAGTTTAACAATTATGATGGAGGAGTTGTTAGAGTTGGAAACAATGCACCTTGTTTGATTAAAGGTATAGGATCTATTACTCTTGATGGAAAGACTAATACTGATGATGTTTACTTTGTGGATGGTTTTAAACATAATCTTTTGAGTGTTGGATAGTTAGTTGATAAGGGATATCAAGTTTGGTTTACTGAAAAAACTTGTCTGATTAAAGACAAAGATGGAAATTTGATTAGTACTGGATCTAGAACCAGAGGTAATGTATTTCAGTTGAATCCTACTGAGATGACATGCTTGATTACTAAGATTGATGATAGTTGGTTATGGCACAGAATATTTTGTCATATAAACTTTGATAACATTGTGAAAGTGAGTACTACACTTGCAGTAAGAGATTTGCCTAAAATTATGAAGCCTACTAACATGATTTGCAAGGAATGTGTGATGGCTAAATAGAAGAGAAGCTGATTTCCCAAGAAGAATTTACAATAGTAGAGAAGTTGGAGATTGTTCATACAAACTTGAGCAGTCCTACAAGGACTAGAGGATTCTATGGAGAAAAGTATTTTATGATTCTTGTTGATGACTTTACAAAAATGATGTGGATTGCATTTCTTAAAGAAAAATCTGAAGCATTTGATAGATTTAAGATCATTACAAATAAAGTTGAGAATGAATATAGAATAAATATTAAATGTTTGAGATCAGATAGAGGTGGAGAAATTAATTCTAAATAATTTAACACCTTTTGTGAAGTGAATGGTATTAAGAGATAGTTTTCAGCCCCTGGGACACCTGAACAAAATGGTATTACAGAAAGGAGAAACAGATCAGTGACTGAAGCAACAAGAGCTATGTTATTTGAGAATGACTTAGTGAAGATATTCTAGAGAGAAGCAATGAACACAATGGTGTATATAATGAATAGAGTACAAATTAGAGTAGACACAAACAAGACACCCTATGAAATATGGTTTGGACATGCAACATCAGTTAAGTATTTTATAATTTTTGGAAGCAAATGTTATATTAAGAGAGATGATGACATTGGAAAGTTTGATCCTAGAAGTGATGAAGTTATATTTCTTGGATATTCATTGAAGAGAAAAGCTTATAGATGTTACAATAAGATAACTAAGACTATTGTTGAGAGCGCAAATGTAAAAGTTGATAAAAATTTCAAAATTCAGGAAATAATGCTTGACTATGAATCAGATGAAGGAGCTCATTCTAGACCTAATCTTGAGACTACTGAATTATTTTATGAAACTAATAGTGATTTGTTCAATGAAAGCCATAGTGAGGTCATTGAAGAACCGACACCTAAAGTAAGATCTGAGATAGTGACACCTAACAAGAATCTATCAAAGAATCATCCTTCTGAGCAAATTATTGGAAGCATAGACAGGGGAGTTTAGACTTGAAATAAGGTACAAGAACAGTTATGTTTGATTTCTCAAATTGAACCTAAATCTACAAGTGAAGCTTGTGAAGATGAACATTGGATTAATGCTATGAAAGAAGAACTAGATCAGATTGAAAATAACATGACATGGGAATTGGTCCCTAGATCTAAAGATAAGAATGTTATAGGACCAAAATGGGTATTCAGAAACAAGATGAATGAACAAGGAGAAGTAGTAAGGAACAAAGCAAGATTGGTATGTAAAGGATACTCACAGAAATAAGGAATTGACTATGAAGAAACTTTTGCACCAGTAGAAAGAATTGAAGCAGTAAGAATGTTTTTGGCCTATGCAGCTTTTAAGAAATTCAAAGTGTATCAGATGGATGTGAAGTCAGCATTTCTAAATGGAGAATTGGAAGAAGAAGTTTACATTGAGCAGCCTAAAGGTTTTCCTTTAACTCAAGAAGGAGACATGGTATGTAAACTGAAGAAAGCTTTATATGGACTAAAGCAAGCACCTAGAACTTTGTATGCGAGATTGGATAAGTATTTGTTGAAATTAGGATTTACAAAATGCATGGCTGATAGAAACCTATATACAAAAGAAATTGAAAATGGTTTATTGGTTGTAGTAATTTTTGTTGATGATGTTATCTTTGGAGGAGAAGATGAAGGCAGTAATAAATTTGCAGATGAAATGAAGAATGAATTTAAAATGAGTATGATTGGTGAAATGAAATACTTTTTAGGATTGTAGATAACACAAAACAATGATGGTATCTTTGTAAGTCAGACAAAGTATTTGAATGATTTATTGAAGAGATTTGGAATGGAGAACTGTAAACTAGTTGGAACACCTATGGTAATTGGACACAAGTTATCTAGCACAGATGAGACTCCTGTAGTGGATTAGAAGTATAGATCTATCATTGGAGGATTGCAGTTTTTGATTCATACAAGACCTGATATAGCACATTCAGTTGGAATTGTAGCAAGAATTCAAGCTAAACCAAGAGAATTACATTATGCAGCAATAAAGAGGATACTGAGGTACTTAAGAGGCACAGTTGAGTATGGATTGTTGTATGAAAAATCTGATGATTTTACCCTATGTGCATATACAAATGCTAATTGGGGAGGTAGTATCGATGATAAAAAGAGCACCAGTGGTGGAGTATTTTTCCTTGGAGGAAGATTGGTTTCTTGGCTAAGCAAGAAGAAAAATTGTATTTCACAGAGTATAGAAAAAGTAGAGTATGTAGCAACAGCAAACAATTGTAGTTAGATAATTTGGATGAATCAAATGTTGAAGGATATTGGAATAAAATTTGTTGAGCCTATTGTTATATATTGTGATAACACCAGCACAGTTAGTATGTCTAAGAACCCTGTGTTACATTCTAAGACAAAGCATATAGAGATAAAGTATCATTTATTGAGAGAGAAAGTAGTAGAGAAAGAAGTCAGACTTGAGTACATTAGCACAAAGGATCATATTGCAGACATATTTACAAAACCTTTTCCTAATGATACATTAGAGTATCTGAGAGGTATGCTTGGGGTTATGCCCCAGCCTACTTTTGAGAAGTGATGCAGATTTTCCATCTGTCCAGTGGTATATGAGACCTATTTTTCTTCTGGACTGGATATTGGTACTTCCTCTATGGGGGACTATGTGTATCTGGGTTGAGTCATGAGGACTCTAGTGAATGTATTTTCTGAACACTGTCATTTGACATTGAAGTTGTTGTTGACATAATCATGAAACATCTATCATTGATGTCAATAGGGGAGAAGTATACATGAAAAACAATCTGAAACATCTGTTGGAGAGAACTGAATAGGAAAATGAAGCAAGATTTGATTGATGAAGAATATTTGAATCATTTTCAAAGTAGTAGTGTTGCAGTGATTGGATTCATGGAACTTGGATGTTTTTTCATCTATGTTGCCATCAATGCCAATGGGGGAGATTGTTAGGAATGAATGTTTAATATATCCTATGGGGGAGTATTAGCAGCCATTCTGTAGCAGTTGTTGTTGCATTCATGACTGTAGTTCCTTGCCCCTAGTTTGATTTTATAAATGTCATAATTAATCTAAGATGATAGATTATATGTTAGGAATTTGTTGATGCTTGTGATTTTACTAACCCCATACTTCCATGTGTATGGTTGATGTGTTTGTTTTATATTTCTATTTGACATGCTTGATGTGGTTGAGGGACGGAGTCGTAGTTACTTTCTTGTGAGATCCACACGATCGGTCGATCCCTGCCATTATCTGTTATATCTCTATATATATGCACATGCTTGTCTCTTATGTAGGTTTGCAGGTATCGGGCATCGACTTCCCTGAATTGTCAGGATGAGTGTGCCCTATCGCTAATCTCAATGGTAAAAGAGGGGAGATAATATTCAGTTCCAAATCCTAACCTAAGCCAAATATTGTCCTGAAATAGAGGACCAGATTTTGTGTTTCCACCCTTCTAAACTCGTTCAATTAGCAAGAGTTTATACCTATGTCCTAAGTATGAATGTGGCTCCTTAGGTCTTTTTTATTCTTTGATTTGTGGTGTTTGGTGTGATTTCTATTTTTAGATCATTCTATTTTTAGTTGTGGAATATTATTTAATTAGTAATTAAATAAATGTAATTATTTAGTTTAATTATTATTTTTATTGTATAGTGAATGCAATAAATTAATTAGAAATTAATTATATGCTATTATTGAGTGCGATTGAAATATTTAATTAATGAGGATTAATTACATAACTTCACCTTAGAAATATGTAATCATAAATTTAACCTATGTTCAATAATTATTAAATTAAGGGTTAATTTAGCATGTGTTAATTATGTCAATCTAAAGGTTCTAATTTTCAATTATTTAAATGCATTAAGTTGCACATTCATAATTGAATGAAATTGAATTAATAATATTAGTTAAAGTTTGGTTAAGTACTTTTCAACAAAAGTCAAAGTGGAGAGGAGACTCTAGTTCAACTGAACTGAACTATAAACTAAAGTTCATTTTCATGCAAAGCCCTCTTGGAGTCAAGTTTGAATTCATGCATGTGAAAGGAGATTCTTTTATGTATTGGGAGTTTTTGCCATTATTGGATTACACAGTTTTGGAGGAGAAATTTTTGGAGATAGGTTTGGAGAGAGATCTCTTTGAAAAGCTTGAGTTTTATTTCTTCGTTCTAGACATCGTCGAATTTGTGTAATTGATTTGAGGTAGGTTTCAATTTTATTATGGTTATTCTTTTTCAGATACCTGTAGGAATTTGTACAAAGTGTCTTCCTCGTACCTACTGGTTTTGGATGTATGTGAAGTTTTGGGTTATTTATTACTTGTTGAATTTCTTTAAAAGATGTGAGATTTCATGCAATTTGATTTGAATATTTTTGCCTATCTATTATGAAAGCAATGAAGGTTTGGAGGAATCTGTAGAAGAATTAACGGAAACCTGAAAGGAGTAGGGTTTTGTTCCTTGTTGAGAAATTAGTAGAGTTAATATATATGTTAAAGACAAATCTTTGTGATTGTGGGATATGTAAATATATATATATATATATATATATATATATATATATATATATATATATATATATATATATATATATATATATATATATATATATATATATATATATATATATACATGTGTATATATATATATACACACACACACACACACACACACACACACATATATATATATATATATGTATACATATATATATATATGTATATACATACATATATATATATAGATGTATATATATATATATGTATATACATACATATATATATATATAGATGTATATACATACATATATATATATGTATATATATATATACATGTATATATGTATATATATACATGTATAAATGCATATATATACATGTATATATATATATATGTGTGTGTGTATATATATATATGTATATATATATATATATGTGTGTATATATATATATATATGTATATATATATATATATATGTACACACACACACACACACACAGATATATATATGTGTGTATATATATATATATATATATATATATATATATATATATATATATATATATATATATATATATATATATATATATATATATATATATATATATATATGTATATATATATATATATATATATATATATATATATATATATATATATGTATGTATGTATATGTATATGTCTACCCACATCTCTTTATGGCAGCACAAGGACTATCGTGTGTTGTACCTGCGTGGTACTGATGCAGCACAGTCCCCATGGGGGCTATCGTGTGATAGTATCAGTAGGGTACTGAAGCACGTCAGTACCTCTGTAGGGTACTGTTCACCCTTGTCCCTTTTTTAAAATGCTTTGCCAGCGATTTTGGATTAATTTGAAAATTTTAATAGTTAGTTTTTGTTTTCTTTAAGATATTTAATAATTAATTTTTGGTTTTAGAATAAATGATTATATTTTGAAATAAAGGAATTTTGTTTATATTAGGGGAGATTTTATTATGTATAGATTGGGCTATTTTAAGAATTAACCTAAATTGTTTATTAATTTATATTATTAAGTATATTATTTTCTTTTAAAAATGATATTCATTAGTATTTACTAAATATTCTATTTTTTTAGTTGTTTGTATAATGGTTTAAGTTTTTATATCATGTTTTGATATAAGGAATTTTAAATATTTTTGGATTAATTCCGACTAGGGAATTATATGTAGTTTGTGAACTAATTTATTTCGAATGAATAGGAATTTTTTTATGACAAAGATTGTTTTATTTATTCAACTGGTTGTTTTTAATATTTAGTAAATTTTCACATGTGCATTCTTTGGTAAACATGGCTTCGCTATGACTTTAGTTGCTTTTGGGCAATATGTCTTAATTTGTTCATTAGAGGGTGTAGTTGACTTTTGGGATGTAAACCAGAGGCGAGCTTATCAGGGGTTTGGAATTGTATCTTTTGGTTGCCTAGCTTACTCTATTAGATTTTATGAGTTGTTCTAACCCTAGGTGGGTTTGTTCCTAGTAGTTTTTGGTCTTGCATGTTGAATCTAGTTGTTGAGATTCATGAGTTGTGTTAACTCAGAGTTCTTATTGCTCTTGTGAAACCCTAGGGTAGGTCATCTGAGTGTATAGCAGGAAGTGACTTTTAATTGGTGCCAGAGCCCGGAAGTGGCTACCAAGAGATCCTATTACAAGTAGCTTAATAAGTGATAATTAATAAACATTGGGAATTTAAAATGAACCTAATAAGATATTATGTGCCTCGCCCATGCCTAAGCTCCCATTTGAGTTTGACTAGAATGGGAGTGAGATGATGCTTTCCGCCTTTATGGACTGGATATGGCATAGTTAGTACCTTGTCTACATGAGAGGTTACTAAAACCACATAGAGTCACTAGGGCGTTGGGATCTAAAGAGACTACTAGGATAACCTTAGAGTTGGCTTGTGTGATGACACTTCCTGTATGCATCTTAAGTTTCCTATGTGTATTGGTTGCCTCTGGTAGAGTGTGTTATACCTTGTTATACTTTTTGTACCTTTGAGTTAGAATCTTTCAAGACCTCTTCCTTGGTTGTTGTCATTGTTTGTTATCCGAGTGGGATCTGATGTTATCTCCTCAACATGGTGGGAGTGGACCGTTTAGGTTCACGAGGTCAGGTGGTAGTGATTCTTTTACCATTT